>OY740784.1:32869389-33178791 GCA_963514005.1 Raja brachyura | reverse complement strand
CCCCAAATAGTAGCCCGGATGTAGGGTGTAAGTTGCAGCAGGAGTTAAAACTGGCATGTAACAAAGGTAATGCCACTGTGGTGATGGGGGATTTCAATATGCAGGTAGACTGGGAACATCAGGTTTGTTCAGGACCCCTAAGAAAGAGAGTTTGTAGAATGCCTCCGAGATGGATTCTTAGAGCAGCTTCTAATGGAGCCGACCAGAGAAAATGCAATTCTGGATTTAGTGTTGTCCAATGAACCAGATATGATAAAGAGAACTCGAAGTAAAGAAACCACTTGGAGGTAGTGATCATAATATGATTAGTTTTAATCTGCAATTTGAGAAGGAGAACGTTAAATAGGAAGTGGCAGTGATGCAGTTGAACAAAGGGGGCTATGAAGGCATGAGAGGGGAGCTGGCCAAAGTAGACTGGAAAGGGATCCTAGCAGGAATGATGGTGGAACAGCAATGGCAGGAATTTCTGGGATAATCCAGAAGTTGCAGGATCATTTCATTCCAAAAAGGAAAAAAGATTCTAAGGGGAGTAGGAGGCAACCGTGGCAAAGAGTAGCCAGAAGCCAGAGGATTGGGAAACTTTCATAGGACAACAGAAGGAAACAAAACGGGCAATACGGGCTGAAAAGATGAAGTACAAGGGGAAGCTGGCCAGGAATATAAAGAAGGACAGTAAAAGCTTCTTTGGATATGTTAATGGAAAAAGAGTAGCAAAGTCAAATGTGGGTCCCTTGAAGGCAGACACGGGTGAAATTATTATGAGCAACAAGGAAATGGCAGAAGAGTTGAATAGGTACTTCGGATCTGTCTTCACTAAGGAGGACACAAACAATCTCCCAGATGTACTGGAGGACAGAGGATCTAAGGGGGTAGAGGAACTGAAAGAAATTTTCATTAGGTGAGAAATAGTATTGGGTAGGTTAATGGGACTGAAGGATGATAAATCCCCTGGGCCTGATGGTCTGCATCCCAGGGTTCTCAGGGAGGTGGCTCTAGAAATAGTGGACGCATTGGTGATCATTTTCCAATATTCAATAGATTCAGGATCAGTTCCTGTGGATTGGAGGATAGCTAATGTTACCCCACTTTTCAAGAAAGGAGCGAGAGAGAAAACAGGGAATTACAGACCAGTTAGCCTGACTTCGGTGGTGGGAAAGATGCTGGAGTCAATTATTAAAGAGGTAATAATGGGGCATTTGGATAGCAGTAAAAGGATTAGTCCAAGTCAACATGGATTTATGAAAGGGAAATCATGCTTGACGAATCTTATGGAATTTTTTGCGGATGTGACAAGTAAAATGGGTGAAGGGGTGCCAGTGGATGTAGTGTATCTAGACTTTCAGAAAGCCTTTGATAAGGTCCCGCATGAGAAACTGGTGACTAAAATTAGAGCACATGGTGTTGGGGGTAGGGTGTTGACATGGATAGAAGGTTGTTTGGCAGACAGGAAGCAAAGAGTAGGAGTGAACGGGTCCTTTTCAGAATGGCAGGCAGTGGTGAGTGGAGTGCTGCAACGCTCGGTGTTGGGGCCGCAACTGTTTACCAAATATATTAATGATTTGGAAGAGGGAATTAGGAGCAACACTAGCAAGTTTGCGGATGACACAAAGCTGGGTGGCAGTGTGAACTGTGAAGAGGATGTTAGGAGGTTGCAGGGGGACCTGGACAGGTTGAGTGAGTGGGCAGATGTGTGGCAGATGCAGTATAATATAGATAAATGTGAGGTTATTCACTTTGGCGGCAAAAACAAGGGGACAGATTATTATCTCAATGGGGTTATGTTAGGTAACGGGGAGTTACAGCGAGACCTGGGTGTCCTTGTACACTGGTCACTGAAAGTTGGCGTGCAGGTACAGCAGGCAGTGAAGAAAGCTAATGGAATGTTGGCCTTCATAATAAGAGGATTTCAGTATAGGAGTAAAGAGGTTCTTCTGCAGTTGTATAGGGCTCTGGTGAGACCACATCTGGAGTATTGTGTATAGCTTTGGTCTCCTAATTTGAGGAAGGACATCCTTGTGATTGTGGCAGTGCAGCATAGGTTCACGTGATTGATCCCTGGGATGGCGGGACTGTCATATGAAGAAAGATTGAAACGCCTAGGCTTGTATTCACTGGAGTTTAGAATGATGAGGAGGGGATCTTATAGAAGCATATAAAATTATAAAAGCTAGATGCAGGAAATATGTTCCCAATGTTGGGTGAGTCCAGAACCAGGGGCTACAGTCTTAGACTAAAGGGGAGGTCATTTAAGACTGAGCTGAGAAAAAACTTTTTTACCCAGAGAGTTGTGAATTTATGGAATTGCCAGCCACAGAGGGCAGAGGAAGCCAAATCACTGGATGGATTTAAGAGAGAGTTGTATAGAGCTCTAGGGGCTAGTGGAGTCGAGGGATATGGGGAGAAGACAGGCACGGGTTATTGATAGCGGACGATCAGCCATGATCACAATGAATGGCGGTGCTGGCTCGAGGGGCCGAATGGCCTCCTCCTGCACCTATTTTCTATGTTTCCATGTTTCCACTATCCCGCCCTTCTCTTCTTTCCGCCCCCCTCTCCCTTCTACCCACATCCCTTCCTCCAGCTTTACATTTTCTCCTTCTCTACTTATCTAACAGCCTTTTGTATCCTTCAACTCCAGCCTTTCTCACTTACTCCACAGGTTTGTAGGTTAATTGGCTTTGGTAAAATTGTAAATTGTACCTAGTTTGTAGGATAGTGTTAGTGTATAGGCATCACTGGTCAGTATGGACTCAGTGGGCTGAAGGGCCTATTATCATGCTAAATCTCTGCACTAAAGTAAACTAAAAATCTGCCAATCAAACCCCTCTCATTCATATCCAAGGATCCCGACCTAAAACATCACGGCACATTCTCCACAGGTGCTACCTGACCCGCTGAGGTACTCCAGTACCTAGTGATTTGTTCAACATTCTAGCATTCCAATGTACAAAATCATGGAAGAATAGATCTGGTAAACGCACAGTCTCTTGCCTGGGGTAGGGGAATCGAGAACCAGAGGACATCGGTTTAAGGTGAGGGGAGAAAGATATAATGGGGACCTGAGGGGCAACCTTTTTACACAAAGGGTGGTGGGTGTATGGAATGAGCTGCCAGAGGAGGTAGTTGAGGCAGGGACTAACTATTGCATTGTTTAAGAAACATTTAGATAAGCAGGTTTAGAGGGAAATGGGCCACAAGCAGGCAGGCGGGATTATTGTAGATGAGACATGTTGGTTGGCGTGGGCGAGTTGGGCCAAAGGGCCTGTTTCCATGCTGTGTGACTCAATAACTATGACTCTACCTGCAGTTGCTCCGCGTCTCAATTATCCTTGGTAATTCACTGCAGATTCTTTCATCGCCACTAGGTGATGCCATTGAGACAGCCACTAAAAGGCTGATTGGAAATTTGTCTCAAACACTGAATTTGGGATTTTTTTTGTTGCCCTGACTCCCTGTAACCTGCTTCCGACTCCGAGCAATCCCTCAGGATCGAGAGAGGCCTGCTAGCCTCTCCCTCCAGTTCAGAGGTGACTGATAGATGGAAATGGGACCAGAGGACAATTATATGAAATTCAGCATGTCTGGTATGGCTCTTCATAAATTCATAAGACATAGGAGCCGAATTAAGCCTTTAGACTCATCGAGTCTGCTTATGGGCCCGTCCCACTTGGGCAATTTTTTCAGCGATTGCTGGCGACAGTCATAGTCGTAGCAAGTTGCCGAAAAACTGGCAACTGGACCCCCCTACAACAATGTCTACAACAACCCACCACCTAGTCGACGTCAAGCTACGCAAGCTACCGACAACCGGCAACCCATTAGAACGTCCACCTATGACACACCTACGACAACCTACGTCCACCTGTGACAAGCTACGACAAGGTACCAATTCATTGGCTATATTTAAGAGAGAGTTAGATGTGGCCCTTGTGGCTAAGGGGATCAGGGGGTATGGAGGGAAGGCAGGTACGGGATACTGAGTTGGATGATCAGCCATGATCATATTGAATGGCGGTGCAGGCTCGAAGGGCCGAATGGCCTACTCCTGCACCTAATTTCTATGTTTCTATGTTTCTATGGTACGACCCTCTCGGTGACAACTGAAGACAATTCTGTCGCCGGTTGACGTAGGTAGTTGCCATTGGAATTCACTGGTCACCGGCGACAACCTACGTCATCCTGGCAACAGCCTACGACAGCACGTACGCGAGGAGAAGTCAAGCTACGCTCATTGGCGTCAAGCTAACTGTCGCCGAAAATCTTTCAGCATTTCAAAAATCCAGCGGCGACCAGAAAAACGCTACGATTCTTTGGGCGACTGGGGAGGCTACATGCGACCACACAGGCGACACCCCGGCCACCATGTGGTGACAGCCCAGTCGCCTGTAGTCGCCTAAACAATTGCCTAAGTGGGACAGGAGCATTAGCCATTAAATCATGGCTAATCTATCTCCCTCTCAACCCCATTCTTCCATTCTGCCTTCTCCCCATAACCTTTGATGACCAGTGATCTCTCCATACAATAGGCAATAGACATTAGGTGCAGGAGTAGGCCCTTTGAGCCAGTACCGCCATTCAATGTAATCATGGCTGATCATCCCTAATCAGTAACCCGTTCCTGCCTTCTCCCCATATCCCCTGACTCCACTATATTTAAGAGTCCTATCTAGCTCGGTCTTGAAAGTATCCAGCGAACCGGCCTCCACCGCCCTCTGAGGCAGAGAATTCCACACTCACAACTCTCTGTGAGAAAAAGTGTTTCCTCGTCTCCGTTCTAATACACTAGCACTATCCTCTATACTAACGTCAATTGACATATTTTTTACCAAAGCTAAATAACATACTATACGTCTAGAGTGTGGGAGGAAACAGAGGCACCCGGTGGAAACCGACGCGGTCACAGAGAGAACGTACAAACTCCGTACAGACAGCAAGCGTGGTCAGGATCAAACCCAGATTGTATGGTGTTGTAAGGCAGCAACTCTACCGCTGCGCCATCGTGCCTCTTGTATGATCTGTATGCAAAATAGATTTCCCTGTACCTTGGCACACGTGAAGATAAAAGAACCATTGAACATTGATGATTCTAGTTATGGATAGGCAATAAATACTGACAGATTGGTGATGGAACACTGGGTGAAATCAGGATTAATAATCTGAAGATAGACACAAGATGTTGGAGTAACTCAGCGGGACAAGCAGCATCTCTGGAGAGAAGGAACAGGTGACATTTCCGGTTGAGACCCTTCAGTCTGAGAGTCAGGGGAGAGGGAGTCTAGAGTTATGGAAGGGTAAGGTGTGAAAAAAAACATATCAAAGAAGATGATGTTAGGGAAATGTAGAATGGTTCATTGTTAGCTATGGGGAAGGTGACAACGAGGCATACAATCAGTAATATAAAATCAGAAGGACAGTTGAACTAGTTGGAGTACTAGGATGGGGGAGGGATGGATGCAAGAAAGAGGGGATGCAAGGTTTACTTGAAGTTGGAGAAATCTATATTCATACCGCTGGGTTGTAAGCTGCCCAAGTGAAATATGAGGTGCTGTTCCTCCAATTTGCATGTGGCCTCACTCTGACAGTGGAGGAGGCCCAGGACAGATAGGTCAGTGTGGGAATGGCAGAGGGGGTTAAAGTGTTTAGCAACCAAGAGATCATGTAGATCCAGACGGGCTGAGCGAAGGTGTTCAGCGAAACAGTCGCCAAGTCTGCCCTTGGTCCCGTCGATATATGGAAGTCCAGCGGAGACAGTAGATGAGGTTGGAGGATGTTCCCCCCTGTCAGCCGTGCATACAGGCTTTTTCCATCATCTATCTATCTATCTATCTATCTATCTATCTATCTATCTATCTATCTATCTATCTATCTATCTATCTATCTATCTATCTATCTATCTATCTATCTATCTATCTATCTATCTATCTATCTATCTATCTATTCCATATTCTGTTCTATATTCTATCTATCTATCTCTATATATCTATATTTATATCTATTCTTTATGCATAACTAAAATTCTGATCATGTTATCTTCCAGTTTGCACGGTCTTTCTATTTGTGCAAAAACAACCAGCGACCAGCGCCTGCTGTGAGTCCCCTTCGCACCACCAATTCCAGCCCCTACCCCTCTGGTCCCCCTTGCTGGCTCCTCCCCCCAACCCGCCCACTGCCCCATGGCTCTTCCCCCGTCTTGTCTCCAAGCTCACTACCCCCCACCCACACACCCCTCTCCCCCACACAACCCCGTCCCTACCCACGCACCCCTCCTCCCCACACACCCCTCCTCCCCACAAGCCCCCCTGCCCACACCCCCCCACAACCCCACCCCAGCCCCCACAAACCTCCCCCCCAACAACCCCGCTGCCCCCACAACAACCCCCGCCCGCACCCACCCCCACAACCCCCCCGGCCGTCTCCCTGCCCCCACAAACCCCTCACCCACACACAAACCCCCTCCCCACAACACACCCCTCCCCCCCACACCACCCTCACCCCCCCTCCTACACCTCCCCGTCCACACACACTCTGTCTCCCCTCCAACCCCCCCCCCCCGCCACACACCGCACTTCCCTCCCCCCCTCCCACACATGAAGAGTAGGGGGAGGGAGTGCTCGGGGATGAGGGGAAATGAGCAGTGCCTGCGCAGTTAGGGGCTATAGATGAGTGGTGGCATATTGCGTTGGAGGAGCGGGTGAGTGGTGGAATAATGCGTTGTGGAACGGGTTGCATTGGGAGACCAGGCCTCCCGTGTGACTGGGACACAACAGGTCCCACTTAGTCTTGTTATCCATAAATAGTTTGAAGTCCACCTTTCCTAATCTATCGATCGCTTTGTTTCAGAGCACAGCAAGAAAGAGAGATGACAATAACAGTCTCGAACTGAGGGCCGCTGACCACCTCAATCAGGCTTTGTCAACGCCACTCATCTCCCTTACACAATCTCTGTTTTTCCCTGGTTAAATTTTAAAATAAAATACTGATACTGAAAATCAACTCACGTGACCAAAGTGAGAATCTGACACAGTGTGAATAGAGAGACAAAATCTTCAAGCTTTTAGAGACCAGAACAAAAAATGATTTGAAATTATCACCAACAATTTTTTTATTTTTCTCTCTCGTTTTCCCGAAACTAGTTGTGCCTGAATTAATGATAAGTGTCTGCAGATGTTGGTTTACACCAAAGATAGACACAAAGTGCTGGGGTAACTCAGCGGGTCAGGCAGCATCTCTGGAGAAGCGTCTCGTTCCGAAACATCACCTATTCCATTTCTCCAGAGATGATGAATTACTCCAGCTGTTGTGTCTGTCTTCAGTTTAACCAGCAACTGCAGTTCCTCCTCACACAGCATCTCGGGAGAACATGGATAGGTGATGTTTCAGGTCGAGACCCTTCTTCACACTGGCCTGAACAGGTCTTAAGACAGGTCTGAAGAAGGGTCCCGACCCCTAACGTCACCTATCCATGTTCTCCCGAGATGCTGTCTGACCCGCTGAGTTACTCCAGCACTTTATGTCTATCTTTACCCCAGAATTAGTGTCAGAGCTGGCCATTTATGATGTGTCGGCTCTTTACATTTCTCCAGAGGGGATGGTGACATCTCAGCAAGGCCATCATTAATTCGCTATCCCTAGTTGCCCGTGGCAACTGACTGGATCACTGGGACCTCTCAAGGGAAAGAGACAATGCCTTTGATGGGTATGGACCCAAATCTAGGTCCAACAACATAGGACAGGTAAGGACGACAGCTTTCTGTCCCTGAAAGATAAAGGACATTTGGATAGGTACAAGGGTAGCATAGGTTTAGAGGGATATGGGCCAAATGTAGGCAGGTAGGACTATTATAAATGGGCCATCTTGGTCGACATGGTCAATGTTGGGCCGAAGGGCCTGTTTTCACGCCTGTAGATGGGCCTGTATGAAAATGAAGTGCATAAGTCAGCCAGATGGGACACTAATCATTTAATCATAGAGTCATAAAGTCATACAGCGTGGAAACAGACCCTTCGGCCTAACCTGCTTATACTGGTCAACGTGCCATCCACACTAGTCCCACCTGCCTGCATTTGGCCCATATCCCTCTAAACCTGTCCTATCCATGTATCTGTCTAAACTACCTCCTCCCGCAGCTCGTTCCATAAACCCACCACCCTTTGTGTGAAAAAGTTACCCTTCAGATTCTTATTAAATCCTTCGCCCCTCTCCTTAAATCTATTCCTCTCATAATTTTATACACCTCTATAAGATCACCCCTCATCCACCTGCGCTCCAAGGAATCGAGCCCTAACTTGCTCAACCTCTCCCCATAGCTCAGGCCCTTGAGCCTTGGCAACATCCTTGTAAATCCTCTCTGCACCCTTTCGAGCTTGGCAACATCTCTCCTACAACATGGTGCCCAGAACGGAACACAATACTCTAAATGCGGCCTCACCAACATCATATACAACTGCAACATAACCTCTCAACTTCTATACTCAATGCTCCGTCTGATGAAGGCCAAAAGCTTTTTTGACCTGTGATACCACATTCAATGAACTGTGTACCTGTACTCCTAGATTGCCTCTGCTCTACAACACTCCTTACCTTTCACTGTGTGGGTCGTGCCCATGTTAGTCTTCCCAAAATGCTACACCTCACATTTCTCTGTATTAAATTCCATTAATCATTCCTCAGCCCACCTGGCCAACCAACCAAGATCCTGCTGCAATTTGTTGACAACCAACTTCACTATCTACAATATCACCCACTTTTGTGTGATCTGCAAACTTGTTAACCATCCCATGGCCGTACTCATCCAAATAATTGATATAGAAGACAAACAACAATAGGTTCAGCACTGAACCCTGAGGCACACAACTGGGCACAGGCCTCCAGTCCAGAAATCAACCTCACACAATCACCCTCTGCTTCCTTCCATTAAGCCAACTTTATATTCTTTCAAAGGAGGGAGAGCTGAGGAGGGGATGAGAAAGTAAGGATTACATGAAATTAGAGAAGTCAATGTTCATACCGTTAGTGTGCAAAATGGCCAAGCAAAATATGAGGTGCTGCTCCTCCAATTTACGGTGGCCCTCACTCTGGCCATGGAGGAGGCCGAGGACAGAAAGGTCGGATTCAGAATGGGAGGGGGAGTTGAAGTGTTGAGCCACCGGGACATCAGGTTGGTTATTGCGAACCGAGCGGAGGTGTCCAACTCCCCCTCACATTCCGAATCCCTCAGCCCACTGGCTCCTCCTCTTCCTTTCTTCTTCCCACCCCCCAACCGCCCTCCCCCCCCCCCCCCCCCCCACATCAGTAAAGAAGGGTTTTGGCCCGAAACGTTGCCTATTTCCTTCGCTCCATAGATGCTGCCTCACCCGCTGAGTTTCTCCAGCATTTTTGTCTAACTTCGATTTTCCAGCATCTGCAGTTCCTTCTTAAACAACTTTATATTCATTTAGCCATTTCTCCTTAAATCCCATGGGATCTAACGTTCCAGAGCAGCCTACCATGCGGATCCTTGTTGAATGCCTTATTAAAATCCATGAAAAAAACATCTACAGCTCTGCCACCATCGACCTTTTTGGTCACATCTTCAAAAACCTCAATCAGAGTCATGAGACACAGCCGCCCTGGTACAAAACCATGTTGACTATCCTCCATCAGCCCTTGTCCATCTAATTGCCTGTATATCCTATCCCTCAGAATACTCTCTAGTAACCTTTGAACTACAGGTGTTAAGCTCACCGGCCTATAGTTCCAGCATTTTCCCTGCAGCCCTTCTTGAATAGAGGCACAATATTTACCTCCCTCCAGTCCTTCAGCAACTCGCCTTAATTTAACAACGACTCATGAATCTCAGCGAGGGCTCCTGCAATTTCCTCTCTAGCTCCCCACAATGTCCTCAGATATATCTGATCAGGCTCGGGAGATTTGTCTATCTTCATACGTGTCAGGACTTTCAGCACCTCTTCGACCGTAATACTACTTGCACATTTCCTCCACACGACTCCACACAGGCCGCTTTGATTCCTGAGGGATACCACTCTCTCATTGCCCTTTTCCCCCTTATGTATTTATAACATCTCTTGGGATTGGCTTAATGCTATCTGTCAGAGCTATCTCCTTCCCCCTTTCTGCCCTTCTGATTTCCTTTATTAGCTTACTCCTTGGTTCCCGAAACTCCTCCAGAAATCCCAGCTGCCTATACCTGTCCCATGCCTCCTTCTTACTCTTGACCAAAGCCTCAATCTCCCTCGTCATCCAGGCCCCCTTGTGTTTGGCTGCCTAGCCCTGCACTCTAACGGAGACGTGCATGTGCTGAAGTATAGTCAGCACACGTTTAAAAAACATCCCCCTTTCCTGACGTTCTTGTTCCATCAAACAACCGACTCCATTTACTTGAGTGGGTTCCTGTCACATACCCTCAAAGTTGGCCTTGCCCCAATTTAGCATTTTAACTCGTGGGCCAGCTCTGTCGCTATCCATAACCATCATTGAAAGATACAGCATGGAAACAAACCCTTTAGCCCACCGCGTCCACGCCAACCATAGAAACATAGAAACATAGAAAAATAGGTGCAGGAGTAGGCCATTCGGCCCTTTGAGCCTGCACCGCCATTCAATGTGATCATGGCTGATCATCCAACTCAGTATCCTGTACCTGCCTTCTCTCCATACCCCCTGATCCCTTTAGCCACAAGGGCCACATCTAACGCCCTCTTAAAAATAGCCAATGAACTGTCCTCAACTAACTTCTGTGGCAGAGAATTCCAGAGACTCACCACTCTCTGTGTAAAGAATGTTTTCCTCATCTCAGTCCTAAAGGAATTCCCCCTTATCCTTAGACTGTGACCCCTTGTTCTGGACTCCCCCAACATCGGGAACAATCTTCCAGCATCTAGCTTGTCCAACCCCTTAAGAATTTTGTAAGTTTCTATAAGATCCCCCCGCAATCTTGTAAATTCCAGCGAGTACAAGCCGAGTCTATCCAATCTTTCCTCATATGAAAGTCCTGACATCCCAGGAATCAGTCTGGTGAATCTTCTCTGTACCCCCTCTATGGCAAGGATGTCTTTCCTCAGATTTGGAGACCAAAACTGTACGCAATACTCCAGGTCTGGCCTCACCAAAACCCTGTACAACTGCAGTAGAACCTCCCTGCTCATATACTCAAATCCTTTTGCTATGAATGCTAACATACCATTTGCTTTCTTCACTGCCTGCTGCACCTGCATGCCTACTTTCAATGACTGGTGTACCATGACACCCAGGTCTTGTTGCATCTCCCCTTTTCCTAATCTGCCACCATTCAGATAATAGTTTACCCTCATGTTTTTGCCACCAAAGTGGATACCCTCACATTTACCCACATTATACTGCATCTGCCCTGCATCTGCCCATTCACTCAGCCTATCCAAATCACCCTGTGTACCATGACACCCAGGTCTCATTGCAACCATCTATTACACTACTTCTAATCATCTCACTTTCATATCCACTCCCTGTAAGAGAATGTAGTTTTAGTTTGGGGATACAATGTGGAAACAGGCCCTTCGGCCCACCAAAACCATCGACCACCTATCCATGCCAGTTCTACAGGATGTTATCCCACTTTCCCATTCACTCGCTGCACACAAGGGGGCTATTTCACACATCTTTGGGATGTGGGAGGAACCTGGAGCATCCGAAGAAAACCCGCGTGGTCACAGGGAGAGCGTGCAAACACCACACTCAGACAGCACCCGAGGTCAGGAACGAAGCGGGTTCTCTGGCGCAGTGGCTCTACCAGCCACACCACTATGTTTCTTGTACTGGGTTGCCTTCTTGGCTGAAGGCCAAGCCTCTGTATTATTTATGATGTGTAAATGACTGTGCCTGCATTGATACCTATTTCCGTGTTAAACATTCTGATGCTTTTGATGCAACTATCTCCAGGTGTGAGATTCCAATGACTGGACCACAAGTAGACTGAGGAAGACAGTAATCGGAGATGATTTTGAGGCACCACACTCAATTATTAATGGACAAGGTTAGTTAATTCTGTATGAATCTCAATTTCTGAAATAACAGGAGGGGCCACACATTCAAATCCAGACTAGGCAATCCCTTTGCAAAACACCTTTGTTCCATCAAGAGTCAAGAGCATTTATAAGTTCATGTCTTAGGAGCAGAATTAGACTATTCGGTCTAATCAAGTCTACTCCTCCATTCAATCATGGCTGATCTATCTTTCCCTCTCAGCCCCGTTCTCCTGCCTTCTCCCCATAACCCCTGACACCCGTATTAATCAAGAACTCGTCAATCTGTGTGATAGTCATTGAGTCATACAGCATGGAAACAGGCCCATCAGCCCAACTTGCCCACACTGACCAGCGTGTCCCATCTACACTAGATGCTGTATGGCTCTATGACTCAATCCCCTCACCATTTTATACACCTCTATAAGATCACCCCTCAGTATGGAGTTTGAGTATCACGTTCTTCCTGAGACCACATGGGCTTTCTCTGGGTCTTCTAGTTTCCTCCCATACTGCAAAGACAAACAGGTTTGTAGGTTAATTGGCCTCGGTAAAATTGTAAATTGCCCCTAATGTGTAGGAGAGTGTTAGTGTGCGGGGATCGTTGGTTGGGCCGAAGGGCCTGTTTCCGCGCTGTGTCTCTAAAGGCATAAAGAACTCAGTGGGTCAGGCAGCATCTCCGGAGAACATGGACAGGCGGCATTTCAGGACCCCAGCCCAGCAGTCAGCAGTTTAGAAGTGTTATCACACTCGAATGTCAACAAACATGGAGAAGATTTGCACAGACCAAGGTTCCATAAATGCTGAGATAAACACAGATAATCATTTATTTCTCTGTGAGGTTACTGCATGATAAATATCAGTTACAAGGTTTTGAAATACTTGAGATTAGATTTATTATTGTCATGTGTAACGAAGTTCAGTGAAAAGCATTGTTTAGCGTGCAGTCCAATTAAATCAGATAATACTATACATAAATGCAATCAAATCAAACTCAGGCATAATAGGTAGAGCAAAGGGGAAGATACAGAGTGCAGAATATGGTTCTCAGCATTGTAGCGCAATAGTTAATAATAATAATATATTTTATTGTCATTACACATAAGTGCAACGAGATTTGGTTTGCAACTTCCATCCGATGTCATAACTTAAACAACTAATAGAATTTAGGTGTAGATACCCCGAGAACATGGTTTGTAAAAAGAACATTAGAACAGTAAAACAGTCAAAACAGACTAAAGTGCAGATAGACACATCCGTGACCATGTGTGACGTGACCATCCAAGGGAGACAGTCCATGGAGGTGGGGGGCACTCAGCAGAGCCGGTTCAGAGCCGCTATAGCTCTGGGAATGAAGCTGTTCCCGAGTCTGGAGGTGCGGGCGTAGAAGGCCTTGTAACATCTGCCAGAAGGGAGTAGTTCGAACAGTCCATTACAAGGGTGTGAGGAGTCTTTATGAACGCTGACGGTCTTCCTGAGGCACCGTGTGTGGTAGATGCCCTCCAAGGCTGGTAGCGGTGTCCCAATAATCTTCTGCGCTCTGTGGACAACGCACTGAAGAGCTCTCCTCTCCGCCTCCGTGCAGCTGAGATACCGCACAGAGATGCCATACGTTAGTATGCTCTCTGTTGTGCAGCGGTAGATTGTCGTCAGCAGCTGTTGGGGCAGACCAGACCGTTTCAATGTTCTTCGGAAGAACAGTCGTTGCTGTGCCATTTTGACCAGCGCAACGGTGTTGTTGGACCATGTGAGGTCCTCTGAGATATGAGTGCCCTGAAACTTAAAGCTGGACACTCTCTCCACACTGTCCCCGTAGATGGAGATTGGGGAGTATTCCCCATTCTGTGACCTCCTGAAGTCAATCATCAGCTCCTTGGTCTTGGCGGTGTTTAGTGACAAGTTGTTCCGTGAGCACCGGTCCGCCAGGTTCTGCATCTCCGCTCTGTATTTTGTTTCATCACCGTTGGTGGCATCCTCTGTGGATCTATTTGCCCTGTATGCAAATTGATGGGGTCCAATGAGGCAGGGATGCTGGATTTGATGTGGGAGAGGACCAGCCTTTCAAAGCACTTCATTGGTATTGGAGTTAGGGCAACTGGGCGGTAGTCATTCAGGTTGGTGACTTTAGACTTTTTCAGCACCGGCACTATGGTAGCTGTCTTCAGGCACTTGGGGACCGTTGCCAGAGATAGAGACAGGTTGAAGATCCTCGTAAATACCTCCGCCAGCTGTACAGCACAGTCCTTTAGTTCCCTACCCTGGGCTCCATCTGGGCCTGCAGCCCTGATGCAGTTCCATAGACAAAGTCCAACGTCCACAATGGGGATCCAACTTGTGGGAGGACTGTTCAACAGCCTGATATTAGAGGGGAAGAAGCTGAGCTGGTGGTGGGCGTTTCAAGCTTCTTTACCTTCTGCTGGTTGGGAGCAGGGAGAAGAAGGAATGAGCCGGGTGGGGCACGTCTTTGTCATTAATAAACCAGCATCTATGAGCTATCAGTAATACGCTGGCGCAGCTGTGGTGGCGCAGTGGTAGAGTTGCTGCCTTACAGTGCCAGAGACGACAGGTGCTGTCTGTACGGAGTCTGTACGTTCTCCCTGTGACCGCGTAGGATTTCTCCGGGTGCTCCGGTTTCCCCCCACACTCTAAAAAAGTGCAGGTTTATAGGCTAATTGGCTTGGTAAAATTGTAAATTTCCCTATTGTGTAAGTATAGGATAGTGTTAGTATGTCGGTATCGCTGGTCAGCGCGGACTTGGTGGACCGATGGGCATGTTTCCGCGCTGATACTACACTAAACTAGCATTGCTGATTCGCTCCACTGTGAATATGCCCAATGAAAGCAGGACGAAGAAAGAATGACTGTGGTGGTGCATCTTTGATTATGTTGGCTGCTTTGCCACGGCAGCATGACGTGTAGATGGAGTCAATAGTGGGAAATCTGATCTGTGGGATGGACTGGGCTACATCTGTGGCTCCATTTTGTTTAGAGATACAGCATGCAAACGTGCCCATCGGTCCTCGATTCATCGATTCTCCATACACTAGTTCTACCCTACACACTAGAGACAATTTACAGGAGCCAATTGACCTCTAAACCTGCACATCTGTGGAGTGTGGGAGGAAACTGGAGCACCCGGGGAAAACCCACGTGGTCACAGGGAGAAAATACAAACTCCGTACAGACAGCGCCCGTAGTCAGGATCGAACCTGGGTCACTGGTGCCGTAATGCAGCAACTCTACCGCTGTGCCAGCGTGCCGCCCGGGGGTCTGATCCCATGCTACACTCTTCTTTGTCCAATGCTGTATGCACCATGATCAAACCTGGGTCTCTGGAGATGCAAGTACTAACTGCATAAGTGTGTCGCCAACTCTGTAATCTGCTGTGAGCAATCTGAAATAAGCCATTATAATTAAAGCAACAATGCAGAGCTATTTTATAAAAGTTTGCATCAACAAGGCAACACAGCAACACAGTGGTAGAATGGCTCTACAGCGCCAGAGACCCGGGATCGATCCTGAATGCTGGTGCTGTCTGTACGGAGTTTGTACGTTCTCCCTATGACCATGTGAGTTTTCTCCGGGCGCTCCGGTTTCCTCCCACATCCCAAAGACATGCATGTTTATAGGTTAATTACTCTCTGTAAATTGTTCCTAATGTGTGGGATAGAACTAGTGTACGGGGTGATCGTTGTTCGACACGGCACCAGAGGGCCGAAGGGCCTGTTTCCGTGCTGTATCTTTAAAGACATACAGTGTTGGAGCAACTCAGCGGGTCTTACAGCAAGGGTACATAAAGTGCTGGAGAAACTCAGCGGGTGCAGCAGCATCTATGGAGCGAAGGAGATAGGCAACGTTTCGGGCCGAAACCCTTCTTCAGACTGATGGGGGGTGGGGGGAGGCGGGGGGAAGAAAGGAAAAAGGAGGAGGAAGAGACCGAGGGCTGAGGGAGAGGTAGGAAGGGGAGGAGACAACAAGGGTTAACAGAAAAGAGAGAATTCGATGTTCAAACCAAGAGGATGCAGACTCCCCAAGTGGAATATGAGGTGCTATTCCTCCAACTTGCGGTGTTGCTCACTCTGGCCGTGGAGGAGGCCCAGGCCAGAGAGGTCGGATACGGAATGGGAGGGGGAGTTGAAGTGCTGAGCCACCGGGAGGTCGGGTTGGTTAATGCCGACCGAGCGGAGGTGTTCAGCGAAACGATCGCCAAGCCTCTGCTTGGTCTCACTGATATAGATCAGCTGGCAGCAACTCTGGAGAACATGGAGAGGTGGCATTTCAGGTCAGAACCCTAACCTGTTTTGTAGTTTAGAAGTGTTATCACACTCTATCATCAGCAAACATGGGGGGAGATTTTGCACAGATCTGTTTTATAAAATTTGCACGCACAAACTGCACACGGGGCGTTTTCTTAATCCGTGCCTTGACTTGCTGAAGCAGTTTTGGACTGTGAGTGGGGGGAGGGGGATTCAGTTGTTGCCACCTACAACCAATACCCCAGCTGCCCAAGTTACTGATTCGCTCAGTGTTTGTTGGGACAATAATCCGAGTCAGCAGTTTGGAGGTTAGCGATCAGGTGACCTCCCGCCTGCCTGAGCTATAAAGTATTTGCTGGTCCCCACTGCCTCACACTCTGGTAGAGAGGGAGCAGAATGTTGCGTGCGCTGCTGCTACTTGCGTTGGCTCTCAGTACTTCTTGCACATCAGACGTAAGTCAAACAGGATTGTGCGATTTTCGATTAAGGGGGATGTTTATTGGCGACTGTACCTGGCATTTGTTGAGGCTGTTCCTTTTCTTTCTCCACGGGTCAAAATATTCAATGATTCAATGATATTGTATTGTCACATGTACCTAGGTAACGTGAGATTGTATTATTTTGCATACAGCCCAGTAAAATCATACAGCAGACCTCACCTAGGCAGTACACAAGAGCCTAGTGTATTCATCAGGCATAGGAGCAGAATTAGGCCATTTGGCCAATCAAGTCTACTCCACTATCCATTCATGGCTGATCTATCTCAACCACATTCTCCTGTCTTCTCCCAGTTTCTGGCTCCGACAAAGCTTTAGTCACACACTAACCAGTCAGCGGAAAGGCAAGATAAAGACGGAGAAGTCCGAACAAAGATAGTCTGAGGGTCTCCAATGAGGTAAATGGTAGTTCTGGACTGCTCTCTTAATAAAGTGTGTTAACTTGTTTGTTGCTCTCCCGTTAGCCACATAGTCACGGCGACCATGATAGAAGGTGCCCGGTCCTCATCAAAGTCCTCGACGCATTGAAAGGAACTCCAGCTGCCAACGTTCAAGTTCAAATGCTGATGCGAAATGAAGACCAGACCTGGCAAACCATCAGCACTGGGTGAGTGGAATATCTGCCCGGTCCCAACAAAGACAGACACCAACATCTGGCCCCGCTAACTCCTCTGTTCACCTGCGCTCGATTTTGTTCTCCTTTCAGAAACTGTAAGAGCGGCACGGTGGCGCAGTGGTAGAGCAGCTGCCTCACAGCGCCAGAGACCCGGGTTGAATCCTGACTATGGGTGCTGTCTGTATCTGTGGAATTAATTGCCACAGGCGGCTGTGGAGGCCAAGTCAATGGATATTTTTCAAGTAGAGATTGACAGATTCTTGGTTATTAAGGGTGTCAGGGATTATGGAGTTGAGAGGGAAAGACAGATCAGCCATGATTGAATGGCAGAGTGGACGTAATTGGCTGAATGGCCTAATTCTGCACCTGGATTTTATGAATTTATGTACTTTATGCCGACTGGATAGCTCACAACAAAGAAGTATTTCAATGTACACATGACAATTAACTAAACTAAATACACTAAACATCCTTAAGATGTGCAGGTTTGTAGGTTAATTAGCCTCAGTAAAATTGCCCCACTGTGTATGTAGGGTGTGGATGAGAAAGTGGGATAACATATAACTAATGTGAACAGGTAATGTGATAATTGATAGTGGCCTCAGTGGGCCGAAGGGCCTGTTCCCATTCTGTATTTTTTCAATTCAGATCAATGTAACTTCCCCACCTCTGCAGCAAGGTAAAAGGTGCTTGTTTCATAACTTTGTGCCATTGAGATGAAAGGTTCCTAGTTCCTAAATTGTCCCTAGAATGTGTAGGATAGTGTTAGTGTGCAGGGATCGCTGGTCGGCATGGACTTGGTGGGCCGAAGATTCTGTTTCCATGTTGTATCTCGAAAGCCAAACTAAACTACTGGACTAATTGTGAGAAAATTGGCAAGACTGTTTGTAACTATTTCACTGTGCGTTTGCACTTTGCACATGTGACAATAAAGCACTATTGAAGCATTGGGCAAATAAGGGCAAATAGATCATACAATGAGCACATCATTGGCAAATAATCCCGACTGCACTGAATTTTCTTGTAGGGCGACGGGAATTAATGGAGAGCTGCACAATCTTACCTCTGAGGAACACCTTCCAGTGGGTCTGTACAAGTTCCACTTTGAGACCGGTGCCTACTGGAGAAACGCTGGACAAGCACACTTCCATGAATGTGCTAACGTAAGTTCTGCTTTATTTACTTCTATTTTATTCAATAAAACACTCTTGACTTCAATGCAAGAGGAATCTAAGTCCCTGGACGTGGCAAAGCAAGTAGATGGAGTGGTAAAGAAGGCGTATGGCACACTTGCGAGTGAAGTTGGAGTTGGAGTTTAGAGATAGAGCACTGAAACAGGCCCTCAGCCCCACCAATCCCACGCCAACCAGCAATACCTGTACACAGGCACAATCCTACACATTAGGGACAATTTAACAATGTTACCAAAGCCAATTAACTCACAACCCACCTTTGGAATATAGGAGGCAATCAGAGCACCCAGAGAAAATGGTCACAGGGAGAACATACAAACTCTGCACAGAGACCTGTGTTTGATCCTAACCACAGGTGCTGGTCTGAGTGGAGTTTGTACGTTCTCCATGTGACCGTGTGGATTTCCTCCAGGTGTTCCAGTTTCCTCCTACATCCCAAAGATGGCTTCGTAGGTTAATTTACTTCTGTAAAATTACCCCTGATGTGGGGGATAACATAGAACTAGTGCAAACAAGTGATCGATGGTTTGCGTGGACTACATGGTTTGAAGCACCTGTTTCCCTGCAGTATCTTTAAACTAAAACTCTTTACATCAAATTTGCTGGATAACTGGGTGAAAATATGTGCCTAAGAATATTTTCTATTTTTTGATGGTCAGTGGACGCAGTGGGCCAAAGAGCCTGTTTCCATGCAGTATCTCGAAAACTAAAAGATGAATCAGTTAAGTCTTGTCAAGCGATAGAATGAATCCACCAATTTTTGATAGGAAGTATGCAGAGAATGGAAGGATATGGATCACATGCAGGCAGAAGAGATCATGTCCCACTCTTACATTGTGGCCTGAAGGGCTTGTTTCCATGTAGTCCTACTGTAGAGTCTGAAGAAGGGTCACAACCCGAAACATCACCTTTTCTCTTTCTCCAGAGATGTTGCCTGACCCGCTGAGTTACTCCAGCACTTTGTGTCTATTTTCTTGTACAGTTCCATGTAGGGTTGCCAACTGTCCCGTATTAGCCGGGACATCCTGTCTTTTGGGCAAAATTAGTTTGTCCAGCATGGAACTGCCTTTGTCCCGTATTTGATGCTACTACTTGGTACGAGGGGACTGTCGGGTCGTAGCGCCTCGTCCGGCCCCGCCTTGCCCGTCCCGACGTAGTGCAGCCCATGGAGTGCAGCAGCAGCGCCTCGCCTGTGGCCCCGGCGGTCGGCAGCCCGGAGAGCTATCCGACCTTCAGATCTTGGCTTACCGCCGACACCGCCACCCCTCCATCTCATGGCCGATCATCATCGCGCACAAAGTCCGGCGCCCGGGCCAAAACTCCTCAGCTGGCACACTGGCCGGGCTTTGTGTGCAGTCCAGCACCCTAACCAACTGCTCATTCACCCAGCCACGGCCGAATTGGTCAACTAATTGCCGTCGGGAATTTGTCCCGTATTTTGACCTTTTGTCCCTTATTTGCGAGTGATAAAGTTAGCAACCTTAGTTCCATGTTCTGTGGTCTAAACTCCATCTCCTAATAAAAATGAATGGTTCTTAAAATATTGATGCACTGAAGGTGTGCGCATATATTGCTATGGAATATTGATAATTGAATGCGATTCCTGCTGTTTATTTCACTGTGAACAAAGAGTCTCTGTTCAGCACTAATCCTATTGTTTAGAGGTTCATTCTGCTGATATATTCCAGTACCAGAGCAACTCAGCAGGTCAGGCAGCATCTCCAGAGAACATGGATAAGTGCCGTTTTTGGTTGGGACCCGTCTTCAGACTGATTGTAGTGGGGGGTGAAAGTAGAGCTGGAAAGGGGAGAGTCAGGACAATGCACAATAGGTGGATATAGGTGAGGGGGGGGTTGATGGGCAGATGGTTGGAACAAAGTCCAGAGACAAGAGCAGAAGGCGTAAGTCAGGATTAATAAATTGCAGATTGTAAACCCATTGGGACGAAAGTAGCAGGGCTGGGGTGGTGGGTGAAATAAGTGGGAGTCCAGGTAGTGGGGTGGGGGGGTGGGTGAAATAGGTGGGAGTCCAGGTAGGGAACAGGGGGAGGCAAGAGGGGGAAAGAAGGGGGGGGGGGGTTGTGGTTAGTTAGATGGTATCTAAATTTGGAGAATTCGATGTTCATACCTTCGGGTAGTATGCTACCCCAGTGGAATATGGGGTACTAACCAGCATCTGTAGTTCTTTGTTCCAACATTCCTTTCTCCCAAGGGCAGCATAGCGGCAGAGTTTGCTGCTTTACAGCACCCGAGACCCGGATTCAATCCTGACAATAGGTGCCTTCTGTATGGAATTTGTACGTTCTTCCTGTGACCACGTGGGTTCTCCGGTTTCCTGCCAAATCCAAAGACTTGTGGGTTACTTGGCTTCTGTAAATTGACCCTAGAGTGTAGGGTTGAACTCGTGTACAGCGTGATTGATGGTCAGCGTGGACCCGATGGGCCAAAGACACTGTTTTAATGCTGTGTCTCACGTATCAAAATGCTACCACCAATCACTGCAAGGAGTCTAGAGGTTGGGAGGTCATGTTGCAGATCTACACGGCGCTGGTGAAGCCGCATTTATAGTATTGTGTTCAGTTCGGGCCAATGGAATGAAGTACTAAGCAGCATCTGTAGTTCTTTGTTTCTACATTCTGCATTTGACGCAGGGACTATCACTACGTTCAAGAAGCATTTAGGCAGGTACGTGGATAGGATAGGTTTTGAGGGATATGCGCCAAACACAGGCAAATGGGACTAGTGTAGATTGGACATGTTGGTCTGCGTGGGCAAGTTGGGCTGAAGGGCCTGTTCCATTCTTTATGACTCTATGAGTACTCTTTTCCGCCAGATTAGACATGGCTTGGGGCTAATGTCAAGCAGGACTCGAGTACAAACTGATTTGTATTGGCACCGAGTTGGATGGAATTTTACTCGTGTGTATCATCATGAATGTTTCACCTTATACAGCCTTGCTGTCCCTACTACGCAATGATTGACGTGCTGCCAATGTAGAACTAGTGGCAAAAGCACACTACATCCTACTGGGACACACAGAACTCTTGCCAAATCTGCTTACCGATTAACCACACATCAAACAACGCTTTGAATACATGGTTTTAGTTACATGGTTTTAATACAAGTATTACCGAAACTTTGAGGGCAACACAGTGGTCCAGCTGGCAGATCTGCTGCCTCGAGCACCAGAGACCCAGGTTCGATCCTGACCTCAGGTGGTGTCTGCTTGTGGAGTTTATACATTTCCCCACAGCCCAAAGGCTTGTAAGGAGTTTCTAAATAAAAAACAGTGGCCTCACTCTGGTAATGGAGAAGGTCCAGGACAGAAGGGTCAGTGTAGGAATGGGAAGAAGAGTTAAACTGGTTAGCACCCAAGAAATCCAGTAGGTTTTTGCGGACCGAGCACAGGTGCTCAGCAAAATTGTTGCTAGTCTAAGTCGATGTAAGGGAGGTCATATCGGGAACACCGAACGCAGTAGATGAGGTGAGAGGAGGTGCACACAAACCACTGTCTCACCTGGAAGAACTGCTGGTGTCTCTGGATGGATGTGGAAGATGGGATAGGACAGGTTACATGTCTTGTGGTTGCAGGGGAAAGTACCTGGGGAGGGAAGGAATAAGTGAACCAAGGTGTTGTGGAGGGAGTGGTCGCTGTGGTCACATTTAAAGTCAATGTTCTGCCCTTGCAGTAGCTCAGACTTTCTTCTTCTCGTTCCAGGTGGTTTTCCGTGTGCCTACTTTGACTAGTGACCATTTCACTATTGCAGTCCTCCTGAGCCCCTTCTCTTACTCCACCACGGGAATCGTCATGAACCCTCATGAAACTTAACACCTCGTGAAAACCTGCACACCCTCCACCTCAGCAACTCGCCTGGAGGCCGTTCACAAATTAACAAAGGTCAACATTATTGATGTTTCATTATCACCTCTTCCCCAGACAACAATGGACAATTGTGGGCTCCACCTTTCCTGATTCATTGTTGCAGGCTCTGCTTTGGTCTGTACCTTCCCATACCTCTAGGATCCCCTCCATTATTCTGTCTGCTGAAGGGTCTCTATCCAAAACATCACCGATTCCTTTTCTCCAGAGATACTACCTGACCCACTGAGTTACTCCAGCTTTTTGGGTCTACTAAGTCTATCAACATCATTGATTTGTATAAACAATATTAAGTTTACATTTTGGCTTGAATTTTAATTATTGTAACTGACCACAAATGAATTAAAAGCAGTACTTCCTAACTCAAAATGTTTAACCATTAAAGGATTATGGCCCCTGATTAGTAATCTTTTGTACCTCTCACTAGACTGGATGCTGTACTATTCAGTTTGGCTTATTCTTTAGACATTTGTATGGAAGGTTTAAATATAATTATTGACATTTTGCACAGAACTGAACAGCACAGGAATGCCAACAATGTTTTGGCCAAACATGATGCCAAGTTTACTGATCACATCTGCCTGTACATGATCCATATGCCGCTATTCCTTGCACTTCCATGTGCCTATCTGAAAGCCTCTTAAAAGCCACTATCGTATCTGCCTGCACCACCACCCCTGTCAATATATTCCAGGCCACCACCACCCTGTGTAAAAAGACTTGCTTCTCACATCTCCATTACACTTTCCCCTTCTCACCTTACTGCTATGCCCTCTAGTGTTGGATATTTCCACCCTTGGAAAAAGTTTCTGACTATCTACCCGATCTATTCTTCATAACTTTACAATGCTCTTGTCCCTTAGAGGTATAGATTTTCATTTTGAACCTGCTGTGTTATTATGAGCAGATTTGCTCATTGACCAGAGTTGCCACGGTAAAAATCTGGAATCAGAGTTGTTTTTGCATCTTTGCATGAATCTTAATCATCGAGCCATAAAGCACAGAAACAGGCCCTTATGCCAACTAAGATACTTCATTCGCTATATCCCCAAAATATATCCTATTTATTAACTATATCCCCAAAATATTTCCTATCCATGTTCTGTCCAAACTATCGTAAATGCTGATATAGTTTCTGCCTCCACTACAACCTCTGGCAGATTGTTCTGCATACCCACCATCCTGTGTGAACAAGTTGCCCTTATGGTTCCTACTAAATTTAGTCACCACTCAAACCTAAGAGTCAATTCCCCGACATGGGGTCAAAGACTATGTGCATTCACCTTATCTATTTGCTTCATGATTTTATACACCTCTAAGAGATCATGCCTCAGCCTCGTGTGCTCCAATGAATAAGGTCTTAGCCTGCCCAACCTCTCCCTATAATTCAGTCCCTCGAGTCCTGGCAACATCCTCGTGAATCTTCACTGCACTCTTTGTAGCTTAATGACATCCTTCTTATAGCAGGGTGACCAAAACTGAACACAGTACTCCAAGTGCGGCCTCACCACCGTCTTGTGCAATTGTAACATAGCGTCCCAGTTTCCAGTGAAATTGTAGAAATGTGCATAAAGACTTGAGAAACTCACAATTTGATGAGTGGCTGGTATTGTTTATTTTCATAAAATGATACAAAATATACAAATATTACCAGAAACACTGCAAGACAGACTTCAAAGTAATCTGTTAGCTAACTATGCAATGTACAGATCAGCATGCCTTTTCTTCTTCCTGGAGCATGCTATCATCTGTTTTTGCCTACAAATTGACCATACAGTACTCTGAAAGTAAATGTGATTTACAGTACCTGACACTAACATGTATTATATGATTAGCAACATGTGAATTTGAACGGAAAACAAATTTCTGCCACTATTACAGGCTTATTACAGTTTCCAAATGAAGTTTCCACCCTTCCAATTTAAGATGGATACATACATTTAATATATATATTCTAAATATATTAGAGGTATGGTATAGATAAAAGTTAAAGTGCACAATTCTTTCAGTTAATGTTGAAAATGAAAGCAGAAACAGAAGGCAACAAAATGATTAATCTACATCACCGCAAAGTTCTACAGCATTAGAATACATCAGAAAATCTCAAAAATTAGGATGCATCTTTTGTCAGGTTTTTCTTAACAGACCAGAGTAGATTTTAGTAGGTTAACTCTGCAGATCACTTGGCCTGCCTTTCAGAGAATTAACAAAGTGTGCAATTAGTCAGTAAGTGCCATTTCAAAGGCGGCAAACGCACTCGTTTCCACATACCTGGTTTAACTATTGTTAATTGGTGGTTTCATAGGACTGGACATTGCAATTTGCAAGTGGTTTGAGAATTCAGTTCTTGTTTTAAGAATCGGTTGTTTGATGTATTGTCATGGTTCTTATTCAGAGGTATAAACCACTGCAGTAATCTTCATTTTACTCACCAGTCAAAAGAATAATCAAGCAAATTTAATATGAGCCTCTGGTACCGTTCTGCTCCAAAGGAGAGAACGTTGTTTGAAAGAACATGCCGCTGGTTATTTCTCTTTATCGTGGGGAATCCAATATTTCAAATATCTGGGAAACTTGTCATACAACGAGCAACAGATTTGCTAACATCCCAATGAACTTAGCATTATGTCTGGGAAGAGAAGAATCTGTAGAATAAGATCACTTATCAATGAAATGTTATGCTTTGTTATTTCCTCCAAGCAGCAGACTCCCTTTGCAGTATCTCTACTCTGGAAGGAATAAAGTTTGCAAAAGCATACCTAGTCATATAGTGTCACTGCAAAATATGTTGCATAGAAATATTCTACAGAATCACAGGTAGTCTGATTATTAGTGGGGTCAATCCATAAATGTATCAACCATTCTATATCTCATGTTTAATCTCTAATTGCAACACTACTAGCCTCTGGCTACAAGTCTAGAGGTGTAACCATATATGACTACACCTTTAAATTACTTAAAAGGCATTTGAGAGGACAGAGTGGAAGAAGGAAACAGAGGGTACAGATTACAAACCAAGAGATAGTTGGAAATTAAAAACAAAAGTGTTGGAATAGCTGCTGGAATCTCAAACTTTGACAAATTGCGAAATTCACAGTCATAATAAGCATAACATTAGTGCATTTCATTTGTCCAAATATTTCTTCTAGATCCATTTTTCTGAGTTTGCACTAAGGGCAGGCTTCATAGCTTCACTGAAGCTTTTCTGTTCAGTATTTGCTTAAGGTAACTAGTTTGGAAAATGTTCAGCAAGCAGTCTGACCAGAGTTAGAACCAGTCACTAGTAACCAGTAGCTTGGTTACTTGGTATGTTCAATGCTGAAACCGCAGGTGCTTTTCTTTCCCTTGCAAGATGCCTATGTTCTGATCTGTTGAAGCATCCAAACTGAGAGGTCATTTCCTTGTTTCATTTGAAACCATCTGTGCTTCCCCCACCCCCACCGCCCTGCGATACGTTCAAAGCTCGCTTTCTTCAATCTAATTTATTCAAAGCTATCTCCCTCTACTGCTTCCGATAAAACATTTTGAGCCTATTTTGTGATTCAAAGACATTTAGAAATAACGCACACAGTTGCCAGACGTACAAGCCTTAAGCTCCGAATGATTAAAAAAAAAATCCAATTGTGGTTAGTGCCAATTATGAAAAACTACAGAGAAAAGATCTGCAAATGTACATCAATGAAAATAAACATTACCAGCTTGTCCACAATTAAAGAACCGCCACAGTCCACAAATGAGTTACGGAAAACCGTCCTTGGGCCACTCAATGAAACAGCCGATTTTGAACAAAACTAAATCAGAAAACAGGTTGGTTGCTCTCCTTGAAGAGCAAGTAAACGCTGCCCGTTGCTTGGTGGTGCAGTCTAGACATTACATCAACATCCCATCAGATTACAATCAAAATAACAGCAGATCATTAAAGACCGTCAACAAATCTCAATTTAAAAATCAAAGGAATGGAGCATTATCCCAAACCAATTTGCACAGAATCACTCTGGCATTTCAGTAGTACTGGCATACTATATATTATATATAACATATTATTATATATAAAATATGTGTGTATGTTTGTGTATATATGCCTGTGTATATTACACATTATACATATACACATACTTACATACACACACACACACACAAATAAATACACACATAATGGTTCAATGGAATACATTGTTAAAAACATGTACCTAGATACACTTACATTTTACAATACTTCCGTTGCAAGATGGGATCTGCATTGCAAATGGCAACTCAAGCATTGCAAATTTACAAATGTAAATGCGAGTGGTGAAACAAGCAGGCATTCTGCGAGGGTAATGGAGGTCTTGTGAGTTATTGGGTTTACTCAGGCAAATGAGAACACCAGTGGTTTCAGAAGAATTGCTGAAATCAGCACACACACACACACAATACCCTACAAAGATGGCATTTTAGTTTAGCTGCTAGTTTACTTTCATCCAAGGATGAGATGGGGGGGAACGTACCTCTCAGCATCTTTTTTGCAAGCACGTCATTGGGGGAGCGCCACCCCATATTGAAAATAATATTAAAGCTAAATTAATCTTACTTTCAAAAGTATTTTCCAAATCATAACTAGGTTATGCGACTGAGTGATTAGATAACCTTACTGTAACCAGGTGTAATTATAGCTACCAGAGACCAGACCATTGGAATTCTTTCCATTATAGTGTGGAAAGTGAATGTGTCATCTGAGACTATGTACATTTTGTTCTTACATGCCAAGTTACATACATACATATATTTATAAACTTCCTTTTTAAAAGGAACATCACAAATGCATTAGTTCCATAGTATAAAAAAGAGCGGCAAAGTGCACAATTTTACAGTATATTTACAAATCCATAGCATTATTTTAAGTGAACCATAAGCCTTCATTTGAACTAAAAATTACAATATGTTATGTGCTACCTACAAATGTGAATTCTAGTGGTTTTTGTACAGGAGCAGCTGATCACGACGAGAAAGCTAATAAAACGACTTAAGGAGAGCAGCCTGGCTGGAAGCCCCTCGACTTCAGAGTGACGATGCGCTCTCTCGTTCTCACACAATGCTCGATGAACTCATTGGCAAAGCTATTGCACGCACATGCAGATAACAATCAGCTGTTCGAATTTCAGGACTCAAGCCGTCATTGAGACATCCACATCCAAGGTGCCTTGGCAGTTTCTCAAGACCCATAAGCCTTTCACTGAAGCGCCAGAACTAAAAATAAAATCCATAATAGTCCAAGGTACAGCTGTTAAAATTCAAGGTGGTCCCATCCTCTTTAATCATCGGCCACAGGTGCCAAATCTGGCGTAAGATTCACAGTTATGTTTTTGTACAAAAAGTGCAGGGTTATATTTGGAGTGTACTTCAAGTTGTTCAACCCATCCAGAGGTTGACGTTCTTTAGAATACCTCAACAATTTATATCTGTAGATAAGAAACATGAAAATGAATAAAAGGGCAGTGAAGTAAACCAGAGTGGGTCAACAAATCAGATGACAGCACAGGAAGCCCGGAGAGTTATTGCCAGTTTTCTGAAGGAACTTTCAAATTCATTCAAATCAATTTTGTTTTCCGAATTTGTTTATTGTTGCTGCTGAAACTACTTCCACTTTCCATAGTCAAGAGATTCAATTGTTTAATTGTCATATATACCGACAACAGAACAATAACATTCTTACTTACAGCAGCATGACAGGCCTGTAAACACAATACACATATATAACAAAGAAAACAAATCAACAAATTAAAAAGCTCACTCCCACTGTCCTCCCTATGTTCCAGATCCAAACTCACTGAGCCGTAATGTCACCTATGACCACTGTCATGACATCCTCCTTAACCAATAATGCAACACCCCCTCCTCTTTTACCTCTGTCTCGTCTGAAGCATGTACCCTGGAACATTAAGCTGCCAGCCCTGCCCCTCTCTTAACCAGGTTTCTGTAATGGCTATGAGTGCAGTTACATAGTTCTTTGAAAGTGAAGTCTCGGGTAGATGGGATGGTCAAAATGTCTTTTGGCAAAAGCTTTCATCGATCAAAATATTGGGTGGTCATGTTGCAGTTATATAAGACATTGGAGAGGCCACAGATAATTGTGTTTAGTTCTAGGCACCATGTTATAGGAAAGATGTTGTCAAGCGGGAAAGGGTAGAGAAGATTTACAACGATGTTGCCAGGACTCAAAGTGTCTGAGCTGCAGGGAGAGGTTGAGCAAGCTGGGACATACCCTGGTGCACAGGTGGAAAAGAGATGATGTTATAGATATGTATGAAATCATGAGTGGAATTGATCGGGTGGACGCACAGTCTCTTGCCTAGAGTGGGAGAATCGAGAACCAGAGGGCATAGGTTTAAGATGAAGGGCGAAAGATGTTAACAGAATCTGAGGGGTATCTTTTTCCTGCAAAGCATTATCCCACTTTCTCATCCACTCCCTACACACTCGGGGTAATTTTACATTCAATTAATCAACCAACCAGCACGTCTTTGGAGTGCGGGAGGAAACCGGAGCAGTCAGAGGAAACGCATGCAGTCACATGGAGACAATGCAAATTCCACACAGTACCTGAGGTCAGGATCAAACCCAGGTCTCTGGTAATGTAAAGAAGCAGATCTAGAGCTGTGCCAATGTGCCACTCCCAAGTTAAAGGGGCACTTTCTAATAGCAAAGTTACATGTAAAATGTGAAATTGCCCTCAAGCTGAATACTTGCCTGCCTAAAAATTGTACCTCCCCTCGATGGTGGTGGGGTATAGATTTATACTTTCCCAGATCTCCTTCTGGTCTTGTCACATTGTACCCTGCGTAAAGAACTCTGCAAGATGAAGAAAAGGAATCAATAAATTAACCAACCTCAAGAAGATGCTCATGGTACATTTGTTGAATTTAACAGAAAGAGTATTTAAAAAAATAAAAGTGATCAATACAAAAAATGAAGAAAAGTTTGTAATGGCATAACAATTTTCAACAATTACCTTTTTTTTAATGTATCAATTTAATCAAAGCAAAATACATCAGGCATCAATTTATGTACCCCTAATGAAACTACAATATGTTCAAAGGGAATTGCGTGGTTACGTTACTGGACTTGCAACCAGTGCACCGGATATTAAATCTCACCATGTCAGCTGGGGAAGTTAATTTAATTAAATAAAATCTATACTTCTAAATTGGCTACTGCTGATAACACTGACCATTGTTGAAAGCAATCCTTTCATATATGATCCAGGGCAATCTTTCATATTATTTAGGGGAATATAAAGGCGAGGTCCCATCCTATTGCAGATTCCGATAATTAACCTTTCGGTAAGGCAAATGGAAGTCATTAAAAAAAAGACACAAATACTGGAATAACTCAGACCGAATCAAAAGAAGGGTCCAGACCCAAATTGTCACCTATTCATGATGTCCAGAGATGCCGCCTGACCCACTGCATTAGTACAGCATTTTGAGTTTTTCTTTCGTAAACCAACATATGCAGTTCCTTGTTATTAAAAGGCTCTCTTCACCAGTTCAAGCATTCAGTTTTAGTTAAGTTTAGAGGAAAGATCCTACACACACACTAGGGACAATTTACAATTATACCAAGCCAATTAACCTACAAACCTGTGTGTCTTTGGAGTGAAGGGGGTAACCAGAGATCCCGGAGAAAACCCATGCAGGTTATGGGGAGAACATACAAACTCCATACAGGCAAGCACCCGTAGTCAGGATTGAACCCGAGTCCCTGGTGCTGTAAGATAGCAACCCTACCATTGTGCACCACCATGTAAATAACAACAAGAGTCAGCGCACTCTACTCTTCAGTCACCATGTACGTCAACAAATACTTGAATAGGTTTTTACCTTCTCCAGAGATCATCATCTTCTCCACCCCATCCCCAGAAAGCATTGGGAAACCCATTGATTTTTCTGAACTGTTCCACTGTTAGACCACTAACTCCACCAAAGAATTCGTTGTATGGAAGACTGGAAAATAAGAAATGGGGCAGAAAAAGATATGGTTAACTACTTATGGATTCTTTGGTATGAAATCTCTAAGCAAAAAGAGATCTATCGAAATTGAAACAAAAATGTCATGCATTAAGTTTGTAAACAGTTCTTGTTAACATTTCAGAATGTTGGCTGGGTAAGAGGGTATTAGCTAAAGGGAGAGATTGGACTAACTTGGATAGTTTTCTCTGGAGTGCCAGAGGCCGAGGGGGAGACCTGACAGAAGTTAGTCAGGGATGCTGCCTGACATGCTCTGTTACTCCAGCATCTTGTGCCTTTGGGAGATTAGTATATTATTAATTTACCATCATGATCATCACAGCCACTGTGGGCTGACGGGTCTTTTCCTGTGTTGTACTGTTCTATGTTCTAAGTCAGGGGTCAGCAACCTTGTTCTGCATTGGGGCCAGGACGCGTGTCTGTGAGCGGATGGCAGGCCACTTCTATCATGGGTACACAGGAATCCCGCACCCCATCCCGCCCCGGATGGCAGGCATCAAATCACGTGTTCACATAAATTCCGCCTCTTCGAGGACGCCACCCATAGCACTGGCCCCTAGTTACGGGCGCTCACAAACATGGCGCACCTACGGACCATTGCCTTGGCCTGTGCTGAAGGTGGTGGCTCAAATGTCTCACTCACTCATCCCCAGCCTATTGACAACCCCGATCCCAACAGTGAAACCCAGACACAGAAGGTGTGCGGCCATCCAGGCTTTGTCACAGGATTGAATGCATCTTTTTCCACAGTGTTTCACTCGGTCCAAAAATCACCTTCCAGGTACCGGAGATGACGGAAGTCTGCGGGCCGGATGATTTTGGGTTAAGGGCTGTAGGTTGCCGACCCCTGTTCTAAGTGAACCACTGCACCACTGCCCTACCCGTGATCATTTATGTTCCCTGATTATCTAAAGATGATAATCTCCAGTTGAATCATAGAGATGTCAATGCATTTGAAGGAGAATGGGGCAAAGAGAACACTGGTACATCTACAGCTAGAAGAGATACATCATAAACATGGTCACAGCATTTGGATCAAACGACCTGTCGTGCTGCTAACGTTTTATTATTCCTATGTGTGTTTACTCCAAATAGTGTCATGGCATCCTGATTTATTTAGCAATTAATCTATTGTGACAGAAAAATTCTCATGTCCTGATTAACGCAATTCCCATGTAACAAGGTACAAAAATTAAAATGAGGAAAATGCTCTTTCTAATTGTTAATAGTGGAAAAGTGATTTCAAAATAGAACTTTAGATTCATCATTAAATACCTGTTCTGTTGAATTTTCCTGATTCAATTTCCATAAAATCATTCAGATTTAGTATTTCAAACAAATAACGTACAATAAAGGAGATGGTGGAAAATGCAAGTACTTACATGTACATGTATTTGTCTAGCTTTGATGCAAAATGGCGTGGCATCTGCCCACACCCATAATAGTTGCGGTCACTTTCTGGTATATGATCAACGTCATGGAAAATAAGGCAGTCCCAGTCCAGATCTTTCATAGCCTCCACAAAGCCAACATTGAAAAGCATTGCACGATTAAAGGGATAGTTACCTGCCTGCGTATACAAAGAAAAATTATCAGGCTTCTGAACGGTCCTTCCATAATTTAGGATACTGTCCGATTCACTTCTACCCCATTACATACATTGGTCTTTGTCTAAGGATCTGATGTGCCACAATGCTGAGAACTATATTCTGCACTCTGTATCTTCCCCTTTACTTTACCTATTGTGGTTGAGTTTGGCTTGATTGTACTCATGTATAGTATTCTGATTTGCTTGGTTAGTATGCAAAACAAAGCTTTTCAATGTACCTTGACACACATGACAATAATGAACCCAACCTTAAGCAGATTAAAATATTTACAATTAAATAAACTATTTAAAGTTTCAGCAAGTGGAATGTTATACCACCAAATAGGTGTGCATAAGAATGGAAGACATTGGTAACAAAGGCATGGATGAGGGTTTCAGCAACAAATAAGTTGAGATGGGGGTAAATTGTACATTATTAAGGTAGTAAAAGGGGCAGTCACTGGTGGTTTGGGAACTGAGCCAAAACTGGTCAAGTCAAAGATGATACCATTCAGCTGTCATTCTGACTCTGTTTCAGAGTTGGCTAGCCCATGGCTGGGAAATAAAGTTTGTTCCAAGGACAGGAAACTGCTTTGGTCTTGAAGGTCCTGTTGGAAGACATTTGTTTGTCCATTGTTGAATGTCAATCAAACAGTTTGGGAAATAATAGGCAAAGAGGCAGACATGCAAACCATTGCTTTAAAAAAAATAGCAAAACTTCTGTAACCACTCAAAATAGTCCAGGTTCAATTGCAGTTTGACTTGGGTTCAGCTGGTCTAATAAAAAGATATAATGATACAATCACAAAACTAGCAAAAGCAGCAGGAACAGTGCGCAGGCAGTCCCCAAGTTACATATGTTACAGTTAAGAGCTGCCCTTCAGCTGAATTTAGAAATGTCAGAAATATCTGTTTCCTCCATCTATCGCGCTGCATACACTTGCTATAATTCTTTAACGTCATCATATGTTCTCCAACAGTATCCATAAATAAGATAGTCACAATGTACAATACCCAGCCATGAATGAATACCACAAAACACTTCATTATTACTGCACAGTGGCACAGTGGTAGAGTTGCTGTCTCACAGTGCCAGAGACCCGGGTTTGATCCTGACGGTAGGTGCTGTCTTTATGTATGGAGTTTGTACGTTCTCCCTGTGACCACGTTGGTTTTCTCCTGGTGCGCTGGTTTCCTCCCACACTCCAAAGACGTGCAAGTTTGTAGATTAATTGGCTTCTGTAATTGTCCCTAGTGTGCAGGATAGAACTAGTGCACAAGGTGGCTGTTGGTCAGCGTAGACTCGGTGGGCTGAAGGGTCTGTTTCTAAGCTGAATCTCTAAAATTAAATTACTACCTTGAAAATACTTTGAAAAATGCAATGCACAAATTTTGATTTCCATAAGTCAGGTCATTAATAAGCAGGGGAGCCCCTTTATGTACCAGTCACATTAAGGAAAAAAAGTGTGGTCTTTTGACACTTTTTTCTTATGATTCAACATGCCTATCACTATCCCAGTTCTGAATTCAATACATAATTGATTCACTGCCAGATATCAGACAATATTCTCAAAACAGTGCAGAAACCCCTATTTCTTTAAGTTGAAAGCACCATTAAATGGTACCCAATCACTTTCCACATCAATAACTGAGAGACTTTACCTGTTCAATGACATAGAAGCCAAACTGAACGTGCTGTCTCTGAAGCATTGGAACCAGATGACGGAATAGAATTGGGAGATGTTCGTGACGGTTGCGGAATGGAATGAGGATTGCCACCTGAAAGATTTGTCAAGAGAAAGGGAGGAAATATTCACAGGTTAGGCGGCCATATAAGTTCCTTTGGGGGGTAGATTTTGAAACTCCACCCTACTTAAGAAGATTACACAAAGGCTGAACACACCAACGAGTTGGAGTAATAAGAAACTGCAGATGCTGGACTCCTACATAGAACACAAAGTGCTGGAGCATTTGCTTGAGACACAAAAGAAAACCTATCACCAATTAGAGAGCAGTCCTGACCTGCAATCTACATAATTGGAAACATGCAGACTATCTTTAATCAGACTTTACCTTGCTCTAAACATTATTCCCTTTATCTTGTTTCTGGACACTGTGGAAAGTTTGATCGTAATAACGTATAGACTTCTTGCTGACTGGATAGCACGCCAAAAAATAAAGCAGCTTTTCACTGTACCTCGGTTACACGTGGCAATAATAATAAACTCAGTGGGTAAGGTAGCATCGCTGGAGGACATAGACAGCTGAGGTTTCGGGTGGAAACACTTCTTCAAACTGCGAGAACCTTTTGTAGGAAGTAAAATGGAGACACTAGGAAATGCAAAATGTTGGAATCTTGTGTCGAACACAATGTGCTGAAAAGAATCAGTAGGTCTGACAGCATTTCTGAAGTGGAATTTCTTCAAAGCAGACACACTTTGAGAGATTTCACAATGGAGCAGTAAAATTGAGACACAATTAACTGCAGAAGTTGGAAACGTGCGTACGAGGACTTCTTCAAAGTGAAGTTTACATTCTGAAGAGTCCCGACCCAAAACATCACCTATGCATGTGTAGGAAAAAACTGCAGATGCTGGTTTAAATTAAAGATTAACACAAAATGCTGGAGTAACTCAGCAGGACTGGCAACATCTCTGGAGAAAAGGAATGGGTGATGTTTCGGGTCGAGACCCTTCTTCAGCTTGATCAGTCTGATCTATAATCAGTCTGAAGAAGAGCCTCGACCCGAAATGTCACCCATTCCTTCTTTTCAGAGATGCTGCCTGTCCCGCTGAGTTATTCCAGCATTTTTTGTGTCTATCACCTATGCATGTCCTCAATTGATGCCGCCTGACCCACTGAGTTACTCCAGTAATCTGTGTCCCAAAAAATGTGGAATTCCTTACTTGCCCAAAAAATCAAGTTACCTTCTTTCTACCAGTCCTGTCCCAATACTTACCCTATGTGAAGGGAACCTATACCATAAATAAAATGCCGTTGAATTGTGCGACACAGGACACAACAATGATTTAAGTTATGAATGAATGAATGGCTGAGAAAACAAACTGATCGCAATTTTACGATATTATCAGTAAAACCCATGAGCTGTTGCTCTACAATATCATATTTTCACTTATGGCACTGCATAACTATTGATGTAATGCAGTGCCTTAATTAAACTATGACCATCATAGTTTAAACTATTGGCCAAAAATAGAGTGTGTTCAATCACAGATTCTGTAAAAATGCATCCAATGATGGTCAGATTTGTACTGCTACACATAAGGGAACTAAATTAAAAGATTTTTTTAATTGGGATGTAGGATAATCCAACATTGGCCTCTCATTAATTCCCCTCCAAAATTGGATAAACTCAGTAATGGGTTTGGAATCACGTATTAGCTAGAGTAATTGAGAACAGATTACATTCCCTGAATTTTAGCAATTAATATACTTAATATATATACTAATAAATAGGGCGATTTTCTTGGAAGATTTATTTTCCGTAGTACTTCCTGCAGAGATGCATTGACTTGAACCTACAATCTGACCAGTGAGCCACATAGCCTGCAGGGGCAGTCATCAAGCCCAGCCCCTCCTCCCCCCACCCCCCCCACCCTCTCCCCAAGACTGGAGAACCAGATAGGAGGGAGCCGGCGAAGACAGACACAGGGACTGTTAGCAGAGTGAACTGGGGCCTAATCTTCCATGCCTTCAAGGTTGGCTGCGGGTGGCGTCCCAAGGGCATAAAGGCAGAAGGTGACCGGGCTAGGAGAGGGATGTCGGTACACAGGACGATCCAGACAAAGGCGACTGGATTGGGCGCCACTCCAGGAGACATAGCGCACAAACCGGACTGGTCTTTGGAACCGGCGCCAAAACCAGGAGACCCTTGCATGTGGCCTCAATGGACTATTTGTCTACACTTTGCTATTCAGGGATTGTGCTTAGTTAGGTTTTGCAATACGATTGAACTGTATGCAAAGAAAGAATTTCACTCTGCATGTGCACGTGTGACAATAAAGCATCATTGATCCATTGAAAGCTCACCTTCCAACGGGCTTTACAGTCACCCGGCTTCCAGTGGCCTCCATATTTGATTGCTAAATCTTGTGAAAATGATTGCTGGATTTCTTCCATGCTGATTTCAGTCATGTTAACCTCAATGAGGCCCTCTGAAAAGACAGATATATTAAAGCAAGATGTGTTTTTGAGTGTTTACAGACAACAGCTAAGTAGTTTATGGCTAAATTGCTTAATATTGGGGTCACACGGAGGAGATGCCTAAAGCTTTCCGCTAAAAGGTATATAAAACAGGAACAGGCCATTCGGCCCACCATGTCTGTATGTATATAGAATGAGCTGCCAGAAATAGTAGAGACAAGTACTATAACAACTTTTAACAGTTAATATTTGGACAGGTACATGGATAGGAAAGGTTTGGAGGGATATGGGCCAAACACAGGCAGGTGGGAACTGTGTAAATGGTGCATCATGGTTGGCATGGGTAAGTTGGGACAAAGGGCCTTTTTCTGTGCTGTATGGCTATGACCATGACACCAATCAAAACTAATCCCATCTGTATGCACAAAGCATCTTTCTATTGCCTACCTGCTATGGTCACCCCAGTTATGACCCAACTCTGTATCTCACCACTTTTCTGCCTGTAAGATTGTCCTGAAACATGCCTCTTTGACAAGGCATTCAGTAACCTGTTGCTGCAATCCTGAACATGGCTTGGTCCAAAACTTATTTCGACAAGCCCCAGGACAGTTATATTACATTATAAGTTGTTATATAATTTATCATTTAAGAAGGAACTGCAGATGCTGGAAAATCGAAGGTAGACAAAATGCTGGAGAAACTCAGCAGGTGAGGCAGTATCTATGGAGGGAAGGAAATAGACAACGTTTTGGAACAAGACTCTTCTTCAGACTTATCGTCATTTATTGTCACCATTTTAGGTGACACGGGAGACTCTCAACCACATAAATTAGCCCAATGTGATGACCAAAGATTCACTATACACAGAATGAAATAATTGCAACCCCCTTTCCCATCCCCAGAATTAATGTACAATAATCAATAGGGCGACACAGTGGTGCAGCGGATGAGTTGCTGCCCAGGTTCAATCCTGTCTACGGGTGCCGTGTGTATGGAGTTTGTATGTTTTTCCAGTGACCTGCTTGGGTTTTCTCCAGTAGCTCCAGTTTCCTCCCACACTCCAAAAACGTACAGGTTTGTAGATTAATTGGCTTTGTAAAGTTGTCCCCATTGTGTGTAGGATAGTGTATAGGATAGCGTTAATGTGAGGGAATCGCTAGTCTGCGGACACTCAGTAGGCCAAAGGGCCTGTTTCTGTGCTGTATCTCTAAACTAAACTAAATAGAGGGGCATGCCCCCCAACTAACCCCATTAAAACACTTATTGGCAAGGAGAATCACTGCATAAAGCAAACGGTTGCAGAATTGGAACAAAAACTATCGTAACAATTCTCTCCTGAACAGTGGAAAGAACACTTATTAAATGTGCATAAATGTTCAATTAACGTAAGACACACTTTAATACAATTTAAAACCTTACACAGATTATACTATTCAAAAACTAAATTAAGTAAACTTTTTCCCAACGTCTCACCTATTTGTGATAAATGCCAGTCTCAAGAAGCTACTTTGTCTTTTGTACAAAAATCCAAAAATTTTGTATTGAAATCTTTGAAATCTTTACAAAGCTATTTAAAATAAAACTGACACCAAAGGCAGATTGGATTATTTTCGGAATAACAGAAGGTAGCCCTGAATTAAGGGTCTCGACCCGAAACGTCGCCTATCACCTTCGCTCCTTAGATGCTGCTGCACCCGCTGAGTTTCTCCAGCTTTTTGTGTAGCCCTGAATTAAATGTGTTTCAAAAGAATCTATTTGAATACGGCTTAATAATAGGAAAAAAGCTTATCTTAAAATTCTGGAAAAATGCCCCTATACCAACAGTGAATATGTGCATTTCAACTGTTTGAAACACTACATCTGGAGGATATGAGACTCCGCCTGGCAGGAAAAACAGATCGTTTCTATCAGACGTGGTCTGCATTTATTGATTTGCTACAAAGATAAGGTGCAAGAGTACCTCAAAAAGGTACCGACATTGGCCCTTGGTAAAGGGGGATGAAACACTATCGAGTTAGTAAATTCCTTTTGCGTGGTGTTTATAATATAGTAACTGGCTTTTCTTCTTTTTTCTCTCTCTCTCTATTCTTTTTTCTCTTTTCTAGGGTCTATCTCTTAATCCCCATTCTCTAACTCTTTGACCAAGGCACCCTTCTTTCTTTTCCTTCCCTTTGGCACGCTTTTTCACTTTCACAACTCTTTTCACTTTCTTCACTCTTTCTGTTTTTAATTTTAATCTTTAATTTTAAGGGGCACAATGATTGTAACAATATATATGAGATGTACACTGATGTATTTACCTCTTTTAAATAAAAATATAAAAATTTAAAAAATAAAATAAAAAAACAATTCTCTCCTTATTCACGAATGGAACGGTAAATGCTTTTATTCTTGATGACTTACTCATAGACGGCAACCTTTCTGGACAAGGCAAGCCTGGAGAATACGTGAAGTCTTCTGGAAGATATGTTCCGCCCTGACCGAGGTACTCACTTGAATTATACCCTTCCAGATAATCTACAGGAAAATTGACAACGTGGCAAGATCAATTAGCATTCAGGAATGCATCCTAACTATTGCAATAAAATGACATTAATACCACTTGACAAGTAGAATCTATTATCTGCTTATTACCTCCGAGATAGAATTGTGTCGAGACACAGATCTGGGGAAGGGTATAAAACAATTTCTGCAGCATTGCAGTTCCCGAAGAGCACAGTGGCCTCCGTCATTCTTAAATGGAAGAACTTTTGAACCACCAGGACTCTTCATAGAGGTGGACGCCTGGCCAAACTGAGCAATCGGGGGAGGAGGGCCTTAGTCAGGGAGGTGTCTAAGAACCCAATGGTCACTCTGACAGATCTCCAACGTTCCTCTGTGGAGATGGGAGAACCTTCCAGAAGGACAACTATATCTGCAGCACTCCACCAACCAGGCCTTTATGGTAGAGTGGCCAGACACATGACAGCCCACTTGGAGTTTGCCAAAAGGTATGAGAAACAAGATTCTTTGGTCTGATGAAACCAAGATTGAACTCTTTGGCCTGAATGCTATGCGTCACATCTGGAGGAAACCAGGCACCGCTCATCACCTGGCCAATATCATACCTACGGTGAAGCATGGTGGTGGCAGCATCATGCTGAAGGGATGTTTTCAGCGGGAGGAACTGGGAGACTAGTCAGGATCAAGGGAAAGATGAACGGAGCAAAGTACAGAGAGATCCTTGAGGAAAACCTGCTCCAGAACATTCTGGACCTCAGACTGGGGTGGAGGTTCACTTTCCAACAGGAAAAAAAATCCAAAGCACACAGCCAAGACATTGCAGGAGTGGCTTTGTGACAAGCCTGTGAATGTCCTTGAGTGGCCCAGCCAGAACCAGGACTTGAACCCGATTGAACATCTCTGGAGGGACCTGAAAATAGCTGTGCATCGACGATCCCCATCCAACCTGACAGGGCTTGAGAGGATCTGCAGAGTAGAATGGGAGAAATTACACAAATCCAGGTGTGCCAAGCTTGTAGCCTCATACCCAAGAAGACTTGAGGCTCTAATTGCTGCCAAAGGTGCCTCAACAAAATACTGAGTAAAGGGTCTGGATACTTATGTAAATGTGATATTTCAGTGATTTCTTTTTAGTTACTTTGCAAATATTTCTAAACACCTGTTTTTGCTTTTTTATTATGGGTATTGTGTGTAGATTGATGAATAAAAACATTAATTTAATCCATTTTAGAATAAGACTGTAACGTAACAAAATGTGGAAAAAGTGAAGGGGTAAAAGTCATGGGACTCTGAGGGGTAAGGACCAGCATAGATAGGGGTTTTTGGTCAGCATGGACAAGTTGGGCCAAAGGGTCTGTTTCCATGCTATATGACTCCATGACTATGAGTTTTAACAAATTAAATATAACATAATCAGTCAACATACCAAAGGAAACTTAAGGTTGGTTATTTAAAACTGAGATGAAGAAGATCGAGAGTTAAAAAATATAAAATTCACTGACTCAGACAGTTTTCAATGCTCAATCCCTGAACAAACTCAAAACTGAGAGTTTGCAAGGTATGATGAAAAATGGACTGCACGTACAGATAGGATCAGTGAACACCATATCTTAGTGAATACCAACATAGGTTCAAAGCATTGTGGTCCACTCTCTACTTTTATTCACTGCTCAGCAATAGAAGCATTTTAGAAACACATGCAATCACTGGCACTCCTTCGATGGTTGATAGCTGGAACATGTTGCCAAAGGTGGTGATGGAATCAGATACAACTACAACATTTACGAGGCATTTAAAACAGACACTTAAATACACAAGCGATAAAAGGATTCGTCCCTCATGAAGCTGATGGGATTGCTGTACCTGGTTAGCCCAAGGACCCATTTCTGTGCTTTACATCTTGAGGACCAAAATATTTAGTTATAATCCAAATGAATTACTGACTAAAAAACAAGTATAAACAGTCTTTTAGCAATATCAAATTAATAATTAATATTAAAAAATAAGAATGTTCTGTTAAAATTGTAATGAACATAACAAAGTGCCTTTATTCACTAAAAGATCATCTTCTATGGGAATCCACATTAACACCATCGAACAGTGCAGCACAGAAACAGACCCACAATGTTAGTGCCGAACATGATGCCAAGTTAAACTGATTTCTGCTGCCTGCATATGATTCGTACCACTCCATGTCCATGCCCCTATCAAAAAAACATTTAAATGCCACAATCATATCTGCTTCCATCACCACTGCTGGTAGCATGTTCTAGGCAGCTACCTCGCTGTGAGAAAAAAAAAAAACTGGCCTAGTACATGGGAGTGACACGGTGACGCAGCGGTAAAGATGCTGCCTTACGCCAGAGACTCGGGTTCAATCCTGACTAGGGGTGCTGGCTGTACAGAGTTTGTAGGTTCTCCCCGTAACTGCATGGGGTTTCCTCAGGTTCTCTGGTTTCTTCACACATTTCAAAGACGTCAAGGTTAATTGGCTTCAGTAAAGATTGTAAATTGTCCCTTGTGTGTAGGATAGTGCTTGTGTACGGCAATTGCTGGTCGGCGCGGATTTGGTGGGCCGAAGGGCCTATTTCTGCGCTGTTTCACTAAACTAAACTACATCTTCTTGTTTTGTTAAGGTTGGCTTGTTTCTATGATGATGCAACTGATTTCCATGGCAACCAGTGCTTGAGCTAACCAGGTCTGCATCACTCAAGGCAATGTTTATATTTCATTAGCCAGCAGAGCTGCTTAATAAGGCTGTGAGTTCAAACCCCAGAGATAGTTTCCTCAAGCGGATATTCTTCCTGCTTAGCTCAAAATAACTCTGGATTAACACCACTGTGTGAAAAAAAAAATCAGATAAATGAAAATGTAATAATGAAAACTTTTGATAGGATAAAAGAAGATCAAAGGCTACAAATCTAAAATAGTCACTAGGTGAGAAAAGGATCTACATGCAGAACTTCTTGCCAGAAGAATGAACTGGAACACATCTTTCTTTACAAAGGAAAATAGTGGATGAAAATTAAATAATTTCATTAGTTTACGAGGAAGTGGTTGAGCCAGGTAAAATAACAAACTTTAAACAGGGTTACCAACTCTCACGCATTGAGCTGTGAGAATCACGCATTTGGCCAAATTCTCATGCTCTCACGCTGATCACAAATTTCTCACGCTCTGTCGTGAGAAATTCTGTGATCAACCAAAATTTCAAAACTCGTATCAAGTGCATGAGCCGCAGGTGTTGGAGAGCCGGGGCTAAGGGAGGGATGGAAGCAGAAGCAACAGCGGTGGAGGACAGGGAGCCGGGGCTGGCGAGTGTTTGCCGAGCTGGCGAGAGTTTGCCGGGCTGGCGAGTCGCTCGCTAAGGCTCCAGCCATGGAACAGCCTCAGTGCAAGAGTCCCAAGCCTGGAGGACAACTAGTGGCTGCTGGAAGTAGGTACCAAGCACTGGGTAGAAGCAGTGGAAGATAGTGGCCTTCAAATGGGGGTGGTTGGAGAAAGCATCCTGCTTGCCTGCTAGATTTTCACTTACTGTAACTGCAGGAAAACTGTTCCCGATGTTGGGGGAGTCCAGAACCAGGGGACACACACAGTTTAAGAGTAAGGGGTCGGCCATTTAGGAATGAGATGAGGACAAACTTTCTTCACCCAGAGAGTTGTGAATCTGTGGAATTCTCTGCCACAGAAGGCAGTGGAGGCCAATTCGCTGCATATTTTCAAGAGAGAGATACATTTTGCTCTTGGGGTTTGCGATATCAAGGGATGGGGGAGAAAAACAGGAAAGATGAAGATCATATAGAATGGTAGTGATGACTTGAAGGGCCGAATGGCCTTTTTTTGAACCTGTTTTCTATGTTTCTATGCCTGAGTATATGGCAATAAAACTCGACCACTTGATTTTGAAACATTCATGGATGGTGAAGGTATAATGTAGTCATAGAGTGATACAGTGTGAAAACAGGCCCTTCGGTGCAACTTGCCCACACCCGCCAACATGTCCCAGCTACAGTACCTGCTTTTGGTCCATATCCATCCAAATCTGCCCTATCCATGTATCAGTCTAACTGTTTCTTAAATATTGGGATAGTCCCTGCCTCAACTACCTCCTCTGGCAGCTTGTTCCATACACCCTCCACCCTTTGTGTGGAAAATGTTACGCCTTAAAAAGTTACCTTTTAAAAATACTTTAAACAAAAAAAACATTGAAATCAGACTTCCACGTTGCACTAAAACATGATTTTAATACATCAAATTTCAAAAAGCTACCCCCCTCACACACCTTCCCCCCACTCGGTCACTCCACTGCCTCGCCAGGTACCCCCAAGGCCAGTGATCAGTGATCGCTCAGCCTCACCACTTTCAAAAAAGCTCCGTGGCCCCTGGTTCAGACAGAGCACTGCCAGATATGAGCGGGGAACTGAGGCCAGTAGTCCGTGATGTCTGGATCCCAATGCTCAGCGCTTCGTGTTTCGGAGTTGGCTAATGTTATTGATTTGTAATTAGCCTGATTAGTTGACAAAACCTAAATTTATTAATCCTGAATATCCAGGGGGATGCGATAAGTGTAATATTAAAATTACATGCAAGGTGTCAGGTTGTCTGTCACTATTATGTTTGTTTACCTCACTGACTATTGCTAACCCCCCCACCAAATTCCTTTGACAGATTGAATAGAAATGTCCCCAATCTTGTTGTTTTATTAATTGAACATGTAGATGAACATCCTCAAGGAGTGTAATCAGATGGAAACTGATACAGATGTGATGTTTAAGAGCTTGTTCAAAGAATGGGGCATATTTTAAAGGAGCGACAGAAATACTTGCAGGGGAATGTGTGAGAAGGTTATTATTTGTCTTTAGTTTAGCTTGAACCAGGACATCTGAAGCTTCAAAGTTTAATACAATAATTGTGCTGATACTGAATCTAACCAACCACATAATGAATATCATCCATTCTGGAGGTTTTATTGATCTGATGCTATTTAAACTTCACTTGGATTTCAGTCACTTCAATGTAAATGTAATTGCGAATGGAGAGCAATGGAACAAAAATTTGCCCTTGGTACATATTAACTGTAATATAATAATGTATGCATTTTGGTAGGTGCAATCAAAACAAAGATATTTTTATCATTGTTATGTTCTGAATACCACAGAAAATATTATGTACTCTCAAGATCACATTAAATAGAATATTATTGCTTTAATATATATTGTTATTGCACTTTGCATTTCGGAAAAGTTCCAGCTCAGAGGAAGACAGCAAAATACTGAAAATATTGGGGGTGAAAATTACTTCAGGACAGTTTGATAAGAAAATGGTAACAGAACACATACAGCTGAGTGAGTATAATCTTATGGATGAGAATTTGTGTTCAACCAATTGATGACTTCTTTGACAAAATAACTAGCATGTTAGATAACAAGGAAACCAATGGATGTAACACATTTTGTTACACATAAAAGATTACTTAATCAGATAAGCACCTGTGGACTTGAATATAATAGGTTAAGTCCAGGGGGTCAGATATGGGGCTTTATGTGTGGGCCAGATATATTGTTAGTGCAGAGGAGCTAGGAGCAAGGAACAAGGCCAAGTGTGCATCCAGAGTCAAGGTCTGGAATAGTACTATGTGTGCAGTCAAAGCTGGGACAATGCGACTGTTCAGCACTGGGAACCTAAGCAGTAAGCAGCTATGATCAGGGTAGAATAAGGGGGCAGGTGTAAGGCTGGACTCAGAGTCAGGAACGAGAGAAGGTATGCAACTGGAGTCAGGATCAGGAGTAGTACCAGGTTGGTCAACATGGGCCAAGTGCTTGATTATAATCTGATTTCCATAGATGAATACACTAAGATCATTCATGTGCTGCACCTGTTGATCAGAGCCTGGCTCGACTGTGAAATGTAATTAGGAATGTAATTTAGCCTAACCTTATTCATAGCTAATCCAATTTAAAGCATGAATATTGCATTCAAGTGTAAGTTAAAAGACTCGCTACAGTATGCACCAGATTGCACAACTTCAAGCTGAAAAATGCAAAAGCTCCCCCCCCCCCCCCCCCAGGAAGGGAAATGTTTAAAGTGATATGGGCCAAATGCGGGCTAACTCAGAGGTGGCACCTTGATCATAGAGTCAAACAGTTCCTTCGGCCCAACTTGCCCACACCGACTAACATGCCCCATCTATTCGTCCTACCTGCCCACTTTTGGCCCATATCCCTCTAAACCTACCCTATCCATGTACCTGTCTAAATGTTTCTTAAACAACTTAAAATGTTTCTGAAACATTAGCAACAAACATCCTCTGGATGAAGTGATTAATCATTTAATATTTGACAGCAACAATAGGAAACAAACATTTGTGCAAGAAAACCAATACTGGATGCAGCCAAGGAAATAGAAACCCAATCTGCTAAGGGAATAACTAACTTACCTGATTCAGCAACCTGAAGCAGCAGCTTTTCAACAGCCTGTGACCCATGTTTTAAGATGCAATAGCACTTGATTCACAATTTGCAATTTGGTACATTTGACATGACTACATTTAGCCTAATTGATTTTCAAATTCGCTCTAACACTTTACCATGCAAATTATTTGGATTTGTTAAGTCTCTGTTACTTGTAGTAGTGTCATTTTGGGAAAATTAATACTCAAGTTTTTTTTTTATAAGTAGAGTGTGGAGACAAGGAACTACAGATGCTGGTTTAAAAAAAGACAGAGTGCTTGGGTAATTCAACGGGTCAGGCAGCATCTCTGGAGAACATGGAAAGTGACATTTCAGATTGGGGTACTTTTAGACCATTCCTAACATGTAGACACAAGAAGCTGCAGATGCTGGTTTACAAAATAAGTGTTGGAAGTCAAAGAGTTAGGTAGGCAAAATCTAGAAGAGAGGATGGGCAGAACAAAGCTTGGAAAGCGATAGATGGGTATGTGGGGTCAGGGGAGGGGGTGAGTTGATTTGTCAGACAAAGGCCAGTGATGAAAAAAGTTGTGTCTCATTAATAAGTTCACCCACCTGTGCCATTCAGTGTATTGTTCCTCTTGGTGTATCGGTCTCGAATGAGGATGCCAATAGTTCGCACGTTGTCCCTCAACATTTTGCCTTGTGCTTGCATCATGAAGAGGTAAGTATTTGCTGAAAGATGATACCATGGTTAAACAAGTTACTTGACACAGCACCAATTTTCAAGTACACCATCAGAATTGCTTATAACCTTATGGTTGGCAATATGCGACCTTTACAGAAGGCAGATCGATTGTTTAGTTTAGTTTAGAGATACAGCACGGAAACAGGCCCTACGGCCCACCGAGTCTATGCCGACCAGCAATCCCCATACACACTGGGAACCATTCCCAATCTTTACCAAAGCTAATTAACCTACAAACCGGTACGTCTTTGGATTGTGGGAGGAAACCAGAGCACCCGGAGAAAACCCACAGAGTCACAGGGTTATAAACTCTGTACAGACAGCACCTGTAATCAGGATTGAAACTGGGTCTCTGGCATTGTAAAGCAGCAACAATTCTGCAGCACCACTGTGCTGCCCTAATACTTATTATTCAAAAAAAGATTGTTGGTTTCACTAATGGATCAAACAGGTAAACCCAACATCAGAAAATCACCTGTTGAAAGAACAATTTTAGTTTACAATCACCTTCAAAATTAGAACTTTTAGAATCACTTAAAAACATTTTTTATTAATTCTCTATGAAAGTTATTCCATGCCAGGCAATAATTAAATTATTTCAATGGCTCATTTCATTTTAAAGTTTGGAAATATCAAAGATGTTAACTTAAGCAGGTTCACCTTAGCTTGAGCACTTGCTAAATTTAGTCCATTTTTAGGAGAATGGGGCTTAAATTGCTTACTGCATAAGACAACTTTGGTGCTAATGAAAAAATGAGGAAAATAATGAAAAATAACATCTAAAATGTTGCCCTTTGGCAGTTGTTCTCTATGCTGTCTGGGCATCTTTGCCAATAAACATAATTTTACTAAAAGTAGCTGCAGCCAAACTAACATTAACATTTCAGTACTTATTTGTAATTTGTTTTCCCATGCAATTTCCATGGGGAAACCCTTTAATTTATAACAGATTTAGGAGTCAGGATGTGCACTTGTTACAGGAAAACTAACTTCCAAATTGTCATTGTCAATAGGTGACAGGATATTTCAGTAATGGGAAAGTCCAGGGGGGGAGGAGAAGGAGAAGGGGGGGGAGAAGGAGAAGGAGAAGGGGAAAGGGGGGGGAGAAGGAGAGAAGGGTGTGAGGAGAGGGGGGGGAGAGAAGGGGAGGGAGAGATTGGGGGGGAGAGATGGGGGTGGAGAGATGGGGGGGAGAGATGGGGGGGAGAGATGGGGGGGGAGAGATGGGGGGGAGAGATGGGGGGAGAGATGGGGGGGAGAGATGGGGGGGAGAGATGGGGGGGGAGAGATGGGGGGGAGAGATGGGGGAGAGATGGGGGAGAGATGGGGGAGAGATGGGGGGAGAGATGGGGGGAGAGATGAGGGGGAGAGATGAGGGGGAGAGATGGGGGGAGCGGGGGGGGGAGCGGGGGGGGAGGGGAGCGGGGGGGAGGGGAGCGGGGGGGAGGGGAGCGGGGGGGAGGGGAGCGGGGGGGAGGGGAGCGGGGGGGAGGGGAGCTTTCAATACCCTGAAAATTTTTCCGCGACATAGCTGAGACCACGAGTAGGCGGGAACTTCCCTCGAGCATGCAGGAGAGTTCCAGAGACCTCCTAGGACCTCGTGTCGACCATGCTGCGAGTTCAGGGCATACTCTTCTAAACTCGCAGATTAGGTCGCCCAGTGAATTCAGTGGCAAGCTATTGCCCTTGATTCTCGGTTTTATCACCATCCTTGATCAACAATTAATCAAAAAGTATCAAGGGCAACAGACCCATCTCTGGAATGAACACTTTTGTAGACCAAGGTTGAGATGAGGTTAGAATAACTGGTAAAAACAAACTAAGAATCAACACACAGGATTTTTTTTTAAAAATGGTACAAGAACACTGTCAATAATCATGAAAATAGTGAATGAGAGGCAGTGTAGACCAACTGGGCAGTAATTGGCTGCATTTAATTTGCACTGTTGTTTGTGCTGAGGAGAAATCCGCACAATTTCCCCACATTGCAAAAATTGCACTGTTACAAATGTCTCCTGTCACTTCAAGTTTCAAACTCTATGCCTCTCGGTAACATTTCCTCAATTGGCATGACAGATACACAGTTGCTTATTCTGTTCTCAAAGGTCCAAAGACAGTGTAGGGAGGTCCTGCAACAAGTACATCAAGTTCTTCCACAAAGCCAGCAAAAATTCAAGGCGAGTGTAATGAATGACACAATTGATCCCAATATATTGACCAATCTAGAATGTTCCCTTTGCTATTCCAGTGGCAACCAACACATTATGCCTGTCTTTCAATGGACTTACACCTAGAATCAGGACAGTGTTACGTTCAGCAAACCAGCCCTTTATTAAGAAAAGGAAAAAAAAATTGGAGATCACTATATTTGTTTTTAATTGATCAAAGATGCGTCACATCAGAGGGAATCCAAGCATTGAAATCCATTATAAAGGATGAGGTTACGGAGTACTTGGAGGTTCACGATAAAATAGGCCGAAGTCAGCATGGCTTTGTGAAGGGGAGGTCTTGCCTGACAAATTTGCTGGAATTCTTTGGAGTAAATAGCAGAACAGACAATGGTGAATCAGTAGATGTGTTTACTTAGATTTTCAGAAAGCCTTTGATAAGGTGCTACACGTGAGGCTGCTAAGGAAGATGAGAGCCCACGGTATCAAAGGGCAGATACTAGCATGGATAGGAGGTTGACTGGATGGCAAAAGACAAAAAGTGGCAAAAAAGAGGGCTTTTTCTGGTTGGCTGCCAGTGACTAGCGGATTTCTGCAAGGCTTGGTGCTGGAGCCACTACTCTTCACGTTGTATATTTGGACAATGGGACCAAGTTTGCGGATGATACGAAAATAGGTGGAAGAGCAGCAGGCACGTGCCGTGAGTAATTACTCAGGGTAGGCACTCAGTCTGCTTAAAAAAAATTAAACCGCTCATGCGCAGATTGTTCTCTCCATTAAAAAAATAAAAACAGCGACAATTCAATTTGCCCAAGGCTTCCTAGTCTTCTTTATTCTGAATTACTGAATGGGTGGGTGGGTGGGAGGGGTGAAGGGTGATGGCAGATGGAGAGATGGAGAGATGGTGGGAAAAACAGGAATAGTTGAATCAGTTGTCATCTTATTGAATGACAGCACTTGTTCAAGGGACCAATTGGGGGAACAGTTTCTTCCACAGCATGTGGAGAGTCTGTGCCAGGGGTAAAGTTGTGGGGAGGGCACGAGTGTTGAGAAGGAGGGTGTCGGGGATACTGCCAGTAACTCACTCACTGCTACCGCAGCTCTCCGGGCACGAAGCTACGCACTGTAGCTGGGGATAGAAGCAGCTTGTGGAGCTGTGAGGGGCCACTGGGACCCGACAGCAGAACTGGCCGCCACTTCAGCGCCTTCTGCCGGCCCCCTCACCTTTGGCAGTGCTCTCCGTCGGTACACCTGTCACCTGCCGTTCACCGACTTCGCTCATGTCAGCGGCTTCCTGCAAATCCTTAAATTCCCACAGCCGCGGAATTCCCAGAACCTCAATCGCGCTGTCGGAATTTAAGGACATGAGTGAGGTCAGTGAGCGGCAGGAGAGAGGTTTTTAGATGGAGAGCTGCCAGAGGTGAGCGAGGACCGGCAGAAGGAGCTAAGGTGGTGGCTGGTTCCGCTATCCAGCCCGGCGGCCACTCAGCCACCCGAGCTACTTCTCACCCCCTGCCCCCCCGGCCTCAATGCCTCCGTGCAAGGAGCGTCACAAGTGGCATTATCCCAATCCCCTCCTTCACAACATTCTTGCAGTATGCCCTAGCCAGACACCCCAAACGCTGTGACAGGAACTCTTTCCCCCACCCCCACACCCCGGGAAATACGGTATTTAAAAACATCACCAAGAAATGTACTTACCACATCATTGGTACACGGCAAACCATATTTGAAAACCCCGCCAAGAAATTTGGGCTGCACATGCGCAGTAGACTGATGCGCATGCGCAGTGCTACAAAGGCAGAATTTCTACTGCCTTCAGCCCCGATTAAAATTGACGGGTTCAGGCAGCGCTGACGGCACGTGGGCTGCATAGACCTTCCCATAGACCATGTTACAAGCGCTGCGGAAGAAAGGCACGGAGAATTATGCCTACCTAAGAGATTGGTCTCTTACATAGGCATAATTCTCCCATGCCGTTACTATTTATATTTAGTAATTACTATGTTATAATTTTAGTCAGGGTAGGCAGTGCCTACCTTGCCTACCCTGACGGCACGTGCCTGAAGGGCAGGTAGTGTAGAGAAACCAGCAACACTGCAGATGGAATTGAACAGGTTGGAAGAGTGGGCAGAGAAGTGGCAGAAGTGTAGCAAAGTGTGGAGTCAGGTATTTTGGTAGTAGGAATAAAGGCGTAGACTATTTGCTCAATGAGGAGAGAATCCAGAAATCGGGGATGCAAAGGGTCTTGGGAGTGCTGGAGCAGGATTCCCAAAAACTTAATCTGCAAGTCAAATCGGTGGTAAAGAAAGCAAACTCAATGATAGCATAAGAAAGAACTCCAGATGCGGGAAAAATTGAAGGTAGACAAAAATAGGAAGTCTCGACTCAAAATATCATCTATTCCTTCACTCTATAGATGCTGCCTCACCCGCTGAGTTTCTCCAGCATTTTTGTCTACCTCCAAACTCAATGCTAGCATTTATTTCGACAGGGCTTGCATTCAAAAACAGGGATGTAGTGTTGAGGCTCTATAAGGCGCTGCTAAGGCTGTATTTGGAATATTGTGAGCACTGTTATGCACCATATCTGAGGAAGGATGTGCTGGCTCTGGAGAGTAGGTTAACCTATGATGAGCATTTATCAGCACTGGGCCTGTACTCGCTGGAGTTTAGAATGAGGGGGGACCTTCATTGAAACATACAGAATAGTGAAAGGCGAGGATAGAGTGGATGTGGAGAGGATGTTTCCACTAGTGGGAGAGTCCAGGACTAGAGGTCATTGCCTCAGAATTAAAAGATGTTCTTTTAGGAAGGAGGTAAGGAGAAATGTATTTAGTCAGAGGGTGGTGAATCTGTGGCATTCTTCACCACAGAAAGCTGTAGAGGCCAAGTCAGTGGATATTTTTAAGGCAGAGATACAGTGCCCTCCATAATGTTTGGGACCGACCCATTATTTATTTGCCTCTGTAATCCACAATTTGAGATTTGTAATAGAAAAATCACATGCGAGTAAAGGGCACATTGTCAGATTTTATTAAAGGCCATGTTTACACATTTTAGTTTCACCATTTAGAAATTACAGCTGTGTTTAAACATATTCCCCCCATTTCAGGGCACCATAATGTTTGGGACACATGGCTTCACAGGTGTTTGTAACTGCTCAGGTGTGTTTAATTGCTTCCTTCATGCAGGTATAAGAGTCCACAGGTTTGATTTTATTTGATTGTGCACGCCGGGTTGATTGCATTCGTCGAAACAGGGCGGACCACGTGAAGGTTAATCTTCCACCCTAGTCTACAATCAATTCCACTGCCTTAAGAGCATTGAGCTCTAGGTTGATGCGATGGCACCAGGATGCCAGCTGTGTCACTTCCTGTCTGTAGACAGATTCCTCCCCATCCTCGATCAGTCCAATCAGGGTTGTGTCTTCCACAAACTTGAGAAGCCTGACAGAGGAGTCAGTGGAGGAGCGAGCAGTCATTGGTGAAGAGAGAGTAGAGGGGAGAGTAAGCAGACATGAGGTGGTCCTACGCTGAGGGTCTGCAGTTCAGAGATGTGCTTTCCCAGCCTCACATGCTGCTTCCTGTCTGCCAGGAAGCTGGTGATCCACCGACAGGGGTTCAGGCACAGTCAACTTGGAATGTTTGGAGTGTAGTAGCTCTGGCACAATGGCGTTGAATGCAGAGCTAAAATCAACAAACAAGCAGTCTGAGGGTCTCGACCCGAAACGTCGCCTATCTACTTCGCTCCTTAGATGCTGCTGCACCCGCTGAGTTTCTCCAGCCTTTTGTGTACCCAAAATCCTCGCATAGATGAGTTGAACAGGTACTTTGGATCCGTCTTCACTAAGGAGGACACAAACAATCTTCCTGATGTACTAGTGGCCAGAGGATCTGGGGTGAGGGAGGAATTGAAGGAAATCCACATTCGGCAGGAAATGTTGTTGGGTAGACTGATGGGACTGAAGGCTGATGAATCCCCAGGGCCTGATGGTCTGCATCCCAGGGTACTTAAGGATGTGGCTCTAGAAATCGTGGATTGTTTCTATAGATTCAGGATCAGTTCTTGTGGATTGGAGGGTAGCTAATGTTATCCCACGTTTTAAGAAAGGCGGGAGAGAGAAAACAGGGAATTATAGACCAGTTAGCCTGACATTGGTGGTGGGGAGGATGTTGGAGTCAATCAGAAAATATGAAATAGCGGCACATTTGGATAGCAGTAACAGGATCAGTCCGAGTCAGCATGGAATTACGAAGGGGAATCATGATTGAATAATCTTCTGGAATTTTTTGAGGATGTAACTAGGAAAATGGACAAGGGGGAGCCAGTGGATGTAGTGTACTTGGACTTTCAGAAAGCATTTGATAAGATCCCACATAGGAGATTAGTGGGCAAAATAAGAGCACATGGTATTGGGGGTAGAGTGCTGACGGATAGAAAATTGGTTGGCAGACAGGAAACAAAGAGTAGGGTTTAACGGATCAATTTCAGAATTGCAGGCAGTGACTAGCGGGGTACTGTAAGGCTCAGTGCTGGGACCTCAGCTATTTACAATATACATCAATGATGAAGGGATTCAAAGTAACATTAGCAAATTTGCAGATGACACAAAGCTGGGTGGCAGTGTGAACTGTGTGGAATGTGCTATGAGAATGCAGGGTGACTTGGACAGGTTGGGTGAGTGGGCAGATGCAGTTTAATGAGGATAAATGTGAGGTTATCCACTTTGGTTGCAAAAACAGGAAGGCAGATTATTATCTAAATGGTGTCAAGTTGGGAAAAGGGGAAATACAACGGGATCTTTCAGTCAATGAAAGTAAGCATCCAAGTACAGCAGGCAGTGAAGAAAGCGAATGGCATGTCGTCCTTCATAACAAGATGAGTTGAGTATAGGAGCAAAGAGGTCCTTCTGCAGTTGTACAGGGTCCTAGTGAGACCACACCTGGAGGATTGTGTGTAGTTCTGGTCTCCAAATTTGAGGAAGGGCATTCTAGCTATTGAGGGGGTGCAACCTAGGTTCACAAGGTTAATTCCCAGGATGGCGGGACTGTCATATGCTGAGAATGGAGCTGCTGGGCTTGTATATTCTGGAATTTAGGATGAGAGGGGATTTTATTGAAACATATAAGATTATTAAGGGTTTGGACACGCTACAGGCAGGAAACATGTTCCCGATGTTGGGGGAGTCCAGAACCAGGGGCCACAGTTTAAGAATAAGGCGTAAGCCATTTAGAACAGAGATGAGGAAGCACTTTTTCACACAGAGAGTTGTGAGTCTGTGGAATTCTCTGCCTCAGAGGGCGGTGGAAATCCGGTTCTCTGGATACTTTCAAGAGAGAGCTTATTGTCTATTGTCCCCTAGCGGTCTATGTGCTGGAGGATGACGTGCAGGCCCAGGTTGACTGCGTCATCCACAGATCCAAAGCATACTACCTCATCTGTAAATCACAGTGGTGGTGGTGGTGTTATGGCCTGGGCATGCATGGCTGCTGAAGGTACTGGCTCACTTATCTTCATTGATGATACAACTGCTGATGGTAGTAGCATAATTAATTCAGAAATGTATAGACACATCCTATCTGCTCAAGTGCAAACAAATGCCTCGAAACTCATTAGTCGGCGGTTCATTCTACAATGAGTAGAATGGAGTTTTTCAAAGCTAAAAAATGGTCACTTCTTGAGTGGCCAAGTCAATCACCCGATCTGAACCCAATTGAGCATGCCTTTTATATGCTGAAAAGAAGACTGAAGGGGACTAGCCCCCAAAACAAGCATAAGCTAAAGATGCTGCAATACAGGCCTGGCAGAGCATCACCAGAGAAGACGCCCAGCAACTAGTGATGTTCATGAATTGCAGACTTCATTACATGCAAAGGAGATGCAACAAAATACTAAACATGACTACTTTCATTTACACGACATTGCTGTCCCAAACATTATGGTGCCCTGAAATGGGAGGACTATGTATAAACACTGCTGTAATTTCTACATGGTGAAAATAAAATGTATAAAAATGGCCTTTATTAAAATCTGACAATGTGCACTTTAACCTCATGTGATTTTTTCTATTACAAATCTCAAATTGTGGAGTACAGAGGCAAATAAATAAATGTTGGGTCTTTGTCCCAAACATTATGGAGGGCACTGTAGATCGTTTTTTGATTAGTGCAGGTGTCAGAGGATATGGTGAGAAGGCAGGAGAAAGGTGTTAGGAGGGAGAGATGGATCAGCCGTGATTGACTGGCGGAGTAGACTTGATAGGCTGATTGGCCTAATTGACACAGCCTCAGCCCCGAGTTGGACCACCACCGCCGGGACACAGCCTCAGCCCCGAGTCGGGCCATCAATGCCGGGACACAGTCCTCAGCCCCGAAGTCGGCCAGCTTCGCGCTGGTAAGTCCTGGCTGGCTCTGCATCCGGTGCCTCGAGGTCAGTCGCAGTTGTAGGCCGCCAGCTCCACCATTAGGCCTCAGAGCAGATGGAGACGGGGGACACGACAAGAACAGTCGCATCCCCCCAGAAGGAAGAGACTAAAACAAGTTTCTCCCACCCCCCCCCCCCCCCCCCACACACAACACAACCTAATAACTCAAATTAACTAGCTAAAACAGGACAAGAACAGCAAAAAAAGAAAAAACAGACGGACTGCAGGCGAGCCGCAGCTGCTAAGGCAGCGCCGCCACTTCCGGAGGTGACACTTCAGGGTTCCTAGGAAATTTACACCCATTGAGATTTATATAAATCATATAAAACTGGTTACAAAGAAACATATTCTTTGTAACCAGTTAAAAAGGGAATCTATAAATGGCCATCAATTTGTTTTATTCTACACTTGCACTTTCCTTCCTGGCCAACATATCCATTACTATGGTCACAAATTTGCTACTTGTGCTCCAAAGCTCGCTACTTTCCCTCGAGCCAGGATTGCTGGACAAATAATTAAAGCATTAAAAGCGAACAATAATATAAAAAGGAAAACACTGATTCAGAAAATTAATAAAAACAAGTCAGTGTAGAGCATTACAATTCTGTCCCAGTAAGTACTTGCAAAATTGCTATTACAGTGGACTAGGCGGATGGAAATAATAACAAACCATATTTGTATCCAAATATGAAGTCAATGATATATAATAGTGGATTTGTAATAAGAAGCAAAAACTACCTCCAGTACTTAAACACAAATAAGGTTGGTGTTCCACTATTTAATATCAAATATATTATGAGAGAAAGAGAAAGCCATTTCATGTTCAAGTATTATCAAAATCTTCACAGTGCATTATATATATAATTCTTTAGTTTGTAAAGTTATCGTACAATATATCTTTGATCTTGTTAAGTAAATTTCAAATTCACCATAATTAGAGCCACAGAGCCCAGAAACAGGTGCTTTAGCCCAACTCATTCATGCTGACCAAGATGTCTAGAGAACATATTTCATTTGCTTGGGTTTGGCTACTAATCATGTCACCTACATTCTTATTTTAATTATTTAGCTGACAAACAGTAACTTTAATGGGAGTGCTGAAAACAAGGCACCATAGAGCCAAATGCCAAATAATTTGCATTTCGGAACTAGTGCAACTGTTGCCGAATGTACACTTGGTCTCACCGGTGTAAAGGAGGCCACATCGGGAGCACCAATGTAAAGGAGGCCACATAGGGAGCACTGAGAAAGGTCCTGACACGGAGCATTAACTATCCATGTCTTCCAGAGGTGCTGTTCAACACGGGTTACTCCAGCACTAACTTTTTTTTAGATTTCCAAATAATCAGATTGCAATTACTCGAGTTTTATTGTGGCCAGATTTCTAGAGATTAAATCCCATTTCTGACTGCTGCCACTTCATGACAACAGTGGATATCAAATGCAACTACAGTGCTTGCAAGCATTGTAGATATCTGTCCATTGCACATATATTTCTTGTAATATGTTAAATGGTTGAATAGTTTAATTAGATTGTATCAATGAATTATAAAAACCCAAATAGTTGCTGAAATCTACATTCTAATTTTGTGATTCACATGTGAATTGTTCAGTTGAAAATTAGTATGTCTAGTGTACTTTAGAAAAGCATCCAACTTTCATTTCACTTCCACTGCAGTCCAAGAGATTGCATTTTAAGCGCTTTTGTATTCCAGAATATTAAACTGAAATTTCTAATGTGATGACTTTACAGCACATCTTTAGTCATGGTCTTTATTATCTTTAGTATCAACATATGTCCGAGGTTTGAGGTCATTCTACGTCCTGAAGTTCAGTAATTTCTGCTTCTCGCTTTCTAGGGCAGGCTCAATTAGTGAATTGATACTCTTCCCGTGTTGTAAAGATTCTACAATGTCCTTTTGAATTTTGTAAACATTGCTCAATTCAACCTTGAGGAAGGCAACCCGTGACAATGTTGCACATTCCATTATTGAATAAAGCTATTGATGAAAACTAAAATACTGCAGGTGCTACAAATCTGAAATACATTACAATTCTCTGCCTCAGAAGGCAGTGGAGGCCAATGATCTGGATGCTTTCAAGAGAGAGTAAGATAGAGCTCTTAAAGATAGCAGAGTCAGGGGATATGGCGAGAAGGCAGGAACGGAGTACTGATTGTGGATGATCAGCCATGATCGGAATTGTTAACACTGTTTCTCTCTTCACTGAATTTGCCTGACCTGAAAGTTCCCTATGTTTTCTGTTAATGTATCATTGCTGCAAGCATTAGACTGTGTCTTTGTTGTGGCACATTTTGATCCATTTGATTGATTGAAAGATACAGCATGGAAAAAGGCCCTTCATCACACACATATATCACCCATTCTCATTGGTTCTCTGTTATCCGACTTCCGCATCCACTGCCACAAATTAGAGGCAATGTACAGAGGCCATTTAACCTACAAATCCACAAGTCTTTGGATATGGGTGGAAACTGGAGGGCCTGAAGGAAATCCACGTGGTCATTGGGCGAACATGCAAATTCCACACAGGCATCACCCAAAGTCAGGATTGAACCCTGATCTCTGGCACTGTGAGGTAGCAGCTCTACCAGCTAACCACTGTGACGACCTAAACTTAATGTAATTTTATTCAATAAACTAAAATGTTATGTGCACAAAGACTTGACAATTGGTTTAGTCTATGCAGAATGCTGCTTTAAGATTAATTGATATATTTTCTTGTTAATTAATTGCTAAACATGACAGTGTCACTGTCCAAACATATTGCTAATTGTATTTATAGAAGGATAATGAAATAGGAGGATAACGAAATAGAACGCAGCAAGAAGGTTAAGTATGAAAGTGATGAAGGCAAGTTTAATAGTTCAAAAATAAATTATTAAGGGTGGATAAAATTGTAGAGATGGTAACCACATTGGTAGCAGGCCAAAACTGTATACGTGGAGTTTGCCTGTTCTTCCTCTAAGTACGTGGATATTGCTCAGGTTCTCAGATTTCCTCTCACATACCAAAGATCTGCAAGTTAGTAGTTTAAATAGCCACTGCAAATAGCTGCTTGTGTGTAGGTAAGTGATAGAACCTGGAGGAAGTGTTGGGAATGCAAGAATAATAAAATTAGATTAGTGCCGGATCAGACAAAGTGGGTTTTCAATGGTTGGCACAGACTCAGTGGGTCAAGGAGCCTATTCCCAATTTGTGTAATTCCAACTCAACCAAAAACTGGGAGAAAAAAAAACCAAAGCACTGGAGTAAATCAGCAGGTCAGGCATCTTCTGTGACGGACATGGATAGGTGATGTTTTGGATTGGTTGCCACAGGCTTGTATTTATTCCAGAGATGTGGTCTGATCCGCTGAGTTACTCCAGCACTTTATTTTATAAACCAGCATCTGCAGTTACTTGTCTTGAGTGTATGACTGACGCAATCCATCGCGAATATTATCTGAAATTTAAAGCTACTTCAAATACATAATCAGTTATAAATTCAAGTCAAGCTTGGGAATGACTCGGGAGCCCAATTAAATAATTTCAAAAGTGTGTATCACAGGAACACGTATGTCATCTCTGCAGAAGCAGGGAATTTTTAAAGAGTTTACCACATCAAACAAGTGTCCTGACGGCAGGGAGGAAAGGATTTGTTGAAGAGAGATGGAACAGGGTATAACCAGCATATGTCCAAGACCTTTAATTTGTATGCAGGTGATATTGTTGAAGGAAATCAGGAGAAGTTGGTAGAGATTACAACCTTGAGAGAAAGGTTGCAGCTCCAATAAAATAATGTAGTACAATAACTAACTAAGATGAGGTGGTATGCTTTGGATCTTGGGCAGTTCCTTCTCTCCTCCATACTTTGTTCTTGCCATCACTCTGATATAAATTAATCTTTGTCTCATCTGTACACAAAATCTTTTTCCAGAACTGTTTTGCTCTTTTAAGTACTTCTTGGCAAACTGTATCCTGGCCATTCTATCTTTGTGGCTAATTAGTGGTTTACATCTTGCAGTGTAGCCTCTGTATTTCTGTTCATGAAGTCTTCTGCTAACAGTGATCATAGACAAATCCACACCTGACTCCTGAAGAGTGTTTCTGAACTGTCGGACAGATGTTTGGGGGGGGGGGGGGGGGTTACTTTATTTATAGATAGAATTCTTCTGTCATCAGCTGTGGAGATCTTCCTTGGCCTGACAGTCCCTTTGCGATTAGTAAGCTCACCAGTGCTCTCTTTTTTCTTAATTATGTTCTAAACAGTTGATTTGGGTAAGCCTAAGGTTTGGCTGATGTCTCTAACAGTTTTATTCCTGTTTCTCAGTCTCATAATGGGTTATTTGACTTTCATTTGCACAACTTTGGTCCTCATGTTGATAAAAAGCAATAAAAGTTTCCAAAGGTGACGGAAGGACTAGGTGCTGAGAGCTCTCTTATACCTGCATGAAGGAGGCAATTAAACACATCTGAGTAATTACAAACGCTTGTGAAGCCATGTGTCCCAAACATTATGGAGGGCACTGTACCTGTTGATGAACCATTTACTCATCTGGTCTAAAATATTCCTGAGGCACATTGTATTTGTTATACTCCAACTGCCATAGAGGGGAGGAGGAAAGGGGAAAGAAGAGGGAGGGTGTGTGGTGGATGGGGAAGGTAGTGCTGGGGATGAGGGAGAATGGAGGATAGGGATAGGAAGAGGGATGGCGAGGCGCAGTTGATGGAGGGTTGCCGTGACCACGTCACAATGGGGATCTCTGGCGTCACAACGGGAACCCCTCAGCCACGTCCGCGCAGTTGGGGGCTATTGGTCAGTGGTGGAATATTGCCTTGGGTGTCGGGCCCAACATATTGCTGCTCCATATCCCACTTTTCAAGAAAGGAGCGAGAGAGAAAACGGGGAATTACAGACCAGTTAGTCTGACTTCGGTGGTGGGAAGGATGCTGGAGTCAATTATTAAACAGGTAATAATGGGGCATTTGGATAGTAGGATGTGACAAGTAAAATGGACATGGATAGAAAATTGGTTGGCAGACAGGAAGCAAAGAGTAGGAGTGGGTCCTTTTCAGAATGGCAGGCAGTGGCGAGTGGAGTACCGCAAGGCTCGGTGTTGGGGCCGCAACTGTTTACTATATATACATTAATGATTTGGAAGAGGGAATTAGGAGCAACACTAGCAAGTTTGCGGATGACACAAAGATGGGTGGCAGTGTGAACTGTGAAGTGGATGTTAAGAAATTGCAGGGGGACCTGGACAGGTTGAGTGGTGAGCAGAAGCATGGCAGATGCAGTATAATGTAGATAAATGTGAGGTTATCCACTTTGGCGGCAAAAACAAGGGGGCAGATTATTATCTCAATGGGGTAAGGTTAGGTAAGGGGAAGGTGCAGCGAGACCTGGGCGTCCTTGCACACCAGTCACTGAAGCTGGCGTGCAGGTACAGCAGGCAGTGAAGAAAGCTAATGGAATGTTGGCCTTCATAACAAGAGGATTTCAGTATAGGAGTAAAGAGGTTCTTCTGCAGTTGTATAGGGCTCTGGTGAGACCACATCTGGAGTATTGTGTACAGTTTTGGTCTCCTAATTTGAGCAAGGGCATCCTTGTGATTGAGGCAGTGCAGCATAGGTTCACGAGATTGTTCCCTGGTCATATGAGGGAAGATTGAAAAGACTAGGCTTGTGTTCACTGGAGTTTAGAAGGATGAGGGGATCCTATAGAAACATATAAAGTTATAAAAGGACTGGACAAGTTAGATGCAGGAAAAATGTTCCCAATGTTGGGCGAGTCCAGAACCAGGGGCCACAGTCTTAGAATAAAGGGGAAGCCATTTAAGACTGAGGTGAGAAAAAACTTATTCACCCAGAGAATTGTGAATTTGTGGAATTCCCTGCCACAGAGGGCAGTGGAGGCCAAGTCACTGGATGGATTAGATTAGAGAGAGTTAGATAGAGCTCTCGGGGCTAGTGGAATCAAGGGATATGGGGAGAAGCCAGGCACGGGTTATTGATTTGGGACGATCAGCCATGATCACAATGAATGGCGGTGCTGGCTTAAAGGGCCGAATGGCCTCCTCATGCACCTATTTTCTATGTTTCTAGCATTGTGCCAAAATGTACAATCACTCATTTCAGAGCTTCCATTATAGTTTCCTAGATTTGAAAAAAAAAGGAAAATTGCAGTAATTTATTCTCAGCATAAAACAAATGGATAATTCACCTTAGAAGCTATTGATCAACATTATTAACTTTATTTATCCCACTGCAGGTGCTGCCCCAACCTGCTGATTTTTTTGGATTCTATGTGATTTCCAGAATCTGCAGTAATAAGATTCTGAAACATGGTAAATTCATGTTATATTAGAAAAATAAGCCACATGCAAGTCACGTACTCTTCAATGAAAGACAAATTATTTGTCCTTGTATTCAGTTATCCAAAGTGACTGAATCCCTCAATGTGTCACAAGACAATGATCCTAGGCAGCAGGATTTGTTGGGATAACAAACCTCCTTTAAATCTCACACCTGTGAATTCATTACCACTCTAGACCTTAACCAATTAAATTAATGATTGATGAATGGAATTACTGAGGTGACTTAAGCATTTGAAGGGCAACTTCTGGATATAATGAATTTCAATGAATTGTTAAAATATAGACTTTGTCTTTAAACAGAACATAGTACTGTATCTGCTGTTCCAGGTGTCAACTTCTCTACATCGGTGAGATCAAGCGCAAGCTGATCTCCCAGTTGCTCCGCACTTCAACTCCCCCTCCCATTCCCAATCTGACCTTTCTGTCCCGGGCCTCCTCCATTGTCAGAGTGAGGCCAGCTGGTAACCTGCAGGAAGGACTGTTGTACAATCAGGCATGGGGTTTTATCTTTTTCTGAATAAGTTCTTGGCTCTAACGCCCAATGATCACTGAACCTACAAGTTACGTCATATTTTTAAAATATCACTGTGTACTAGATAATTGTTTTCAAAACAATCTCAATGAATATTTAGCTTGGTAACCTGATGTTGAAATGTTGGTGTCATTGAGTGCTTTGACTCATGAAATGGCCAGAAGGATGACAGATGAAGTTTAATGAGGCAATGTGTGAAGTGATGAGTTTTGGAAAACAAAATTGAGGAGGCAATGAAATTAAACAGTGCAAAGCGATCATAGTTGTTGGAACAAAAAAATCTGGCTGTTTATTTATATAAATCCTTGAAGCTAGTAGGACAAGCTGAAGAGATGATTTATATACCATCCAGGCTTTTTGGGGGCACAAAGTACATAAGCAAATAAGTTGTAGTACAATGCAAGGTTGGCTCAGCTGCAGTAATGTGGCATTTCTGAACACCACACACGCAGGTGCAGATTTAAGGCACAGATTGACAGGTTCTCAACTAGTACGGGTGTCAGTGGTTATGGGGAATAGGCAGGAGAATGGGGTTGAGAGAAAGATCAGCCATGATTGAATGGCAGAGTAGACTTGATGGGCTGAATGGCCTAATTCTGCTCCTATAACCTATGAACCACACTAGGAGGAATGTCACAAACTCGCTGTGCTGGCAAATGCAAACCTCACCTTGTATAAAAGTTGTTGTATTCAACACTGACTATGTGCATAGGATGTAGGTCCCTCGTTATAGCCTGCTGTCTTTTCCTAGTCTGTACCTAATCTGTTTCATAATCAAAGGAGACTAACTATTAAATGCTAGCAATGATGCCACACTATACTACCTCCATTCGTTTTCCAATGGAGATGTACACAGAATTATATATGGGAGGATGTAAAGGCATTGGAGCCAACAGCAGAGAAGAGATTTATTGGAAAAGTTATCACCAAAAGGACTTAGAAGTGCACAGACAAGAAATGTGTGATTATTTTTAAACTATCGAAATTAAGGGTGGAATAACTGTATCACCATGGTTAGGTATGTCACAATACCTACCTTTAGCAGCACTGCAGTTCTGCCGCTCCCCGTGTGCGTGACTTTGGCGCCTTTCAGAGGGGGGCGGGTTTAAAATGCCGTTTTTCCCTAGACAGTCCAAATCGATCCATGTCGGGCGATTTCGTTGCTAAAGAGAAATCGCTCCGACATTTCATTCATGAAGGTATTTTTAAACTACACTAGATTATTTATTAATTAGAGTAGTTTAAAAATCATCTTCTAAAGCTGTGAATGCTAACAGCAGAACGGACCTAACGTAGGGGAGAAAATAAAGTGCACAGTTTATTTTTACATTAAAACTGGGTTTTTAGGAAGCCTTTAATCACATTTTCATGTTGCGAAAAGGGGACCAAAAAAATGTATGAACCGGCTGTATTTTTCATACCGACTTCACCGCAAACCGCAACGTTCTAATCCACCGCATTCCACTAAAACCCACTCGCTAGTTGATTTAAATGGCCATTAATTTACAGGCATTAAACACTAAATTCCTTCCATTTGGCCTATAAATTCATGAAAATGAGATTTAAAAATCATGTTATATTGTGGATTATTGTGTGAATGTTATTTGGACACTTAGGCAATTTAAAAAAGTTTATCTTTTCTTAAGAAATGGATAGATGTTTAGATCTAGTAATTGAATTTTGTAATTAGCTACAATTAGATAACTAACTAATTATATGCTTTAATTTCAGGTCATCCAAGTAAGATTGTTTCATATTTGTTTCAGAATGCTTCAATCTATAATAACTGAAAATTTCATTGAGTTCTCTTAATTTTTAAGAAAGTTATGGGCTTTTGACCGTTCTAGATCACAGCTTTTGAGTTAAGTCAATTGAAAGGCAATGGGGAACAAGATGCTAATTTCCGAGTATGAAAATGGCCATTACTTTTTTAATACTGAAGATATGAAAGTGAATTAGGTGTCAAATTAAACTTTTTTATGCTTTATCTGATGGGATAAATTGCAGACTTGATTTTTAAAATCTCAAAATTTTGTATGATTGCTACCATGGTTCTGTGTGAAATTAAACTTAGTTTAGTTTGGAGATAGCGTCAAAACAGGCCCTTTGGCCCACCGGGTCTGCGCCGACCAACAATCACCGATTATCCTAGTTTCGCATCTTACACACAAGGGACAATTTTTCAGCCAATTAACCTGCAATCCTCCATGTCTTTGGAATGTAAGAGGAAACCGCAGCAGCCGGAGAAAACCAGAGGTCACAGGAAGAACGTACAAACTCCGTACAGACAGCAGCTGTAGTCAGCATCAAACCTGAGTCTCTGGCCCTATAAAGCAGCAACTCTACCGCTGTGCTGACCTACTGCATTACAGTGCCGTCCTACTATTTTTATTCTTTCATAATCCATAGCTTCACTTCATTGGTCATCCATTGCAGGTTTCAATAATTCAATGGTACTATGTCACATGTACCTACACAGTGAAATTTTTTGTTTTACCTACATCTCTGTAAAATCATTCTGTGCATAAGCACAATTATAATTATTTGTTTTACATTCATTTTTGTAAAATCATTCTATGCATAACTACAATTATAAATAAGTATAAAAGCGCAATGATTATAGTGTTAGAATAGTAGAATTCACTAAGGCAGTACAGTAGAGAGGGTCTACACAACGGGTTGCCATGTTTCTGGCACCATCATGTGTCCTTCAAGCTCTTAAAATAAAATCTGATCTTAGCCTTAAAGGTCTGTTGTTCTGACAGTAGCACTGGGTCGGTGTTGCAGGGATTGGCCTGGCGTGGCGATTGTTGGGGATTTGGTGAAAGAGAGGCCAGATTGAGCAAGGTTAATAGCAGTCTTCCTCAAGTGACATTAGTGGAACAAATCGCTTTAGCGTGACCATTTTTAGATGACAGACTTGAGGGCACAGCTTTATGGTGAAAGGGCAAAATGCAAAGGAAATGTGCAGGGCAGGTTTTTCTTTTCTTTCCCCCAGAGTATGCAGGTTTCCTGGAACGTGCTGTCAGGGATATAGCTGGATGCAATCAAGACTTTTAGATAGGTATATGAATGTGCAGGGAATGGAGGAATATGGATCACATGCAGGCAGAGGATATTAATTTAATTTGACCTCATGCATGGCATAAACATTATGGGCCAAAGGGCCTATTTCTGTGCTGGGCATCTATATTCCAATATTTTCATAGTCACAATTATTAGAGTCATCGGGATTTACAGCACAAACATATGCTACTTTCAACCAATATTTGCACTAGCGACTCAATCGTAGATTTAATTAACCAAATGTAGTTGGCCAGTTACCATGATGGGACCCGACTACAGATCATAAGTATAGCAACTCAGCCATACATGACAGAACACAGTCCTAAATGGATGAGCACTGAAAGACCCAATGGAGCACTGGCTCTGCAAAAGGCATGTGCATTTTACAAGTAATGATACACTAAATACTCCCTATATCTAGTAAATGTAGAGTGTAATATGGATAATATCTAACATCTGTGTAATATCTGAAAAATAATTAAAACTATGCTTGGGTATTAATAGGAATATTCAAAAATCTCAAAACCTGCCAGTCCAGCAACACAAGTGCGGGATTATTGGTGTTTTGCCATACTGGGAGAATTGGTTCCCTCCTTAGCTGCCTTATTAAACTCTGCCCCATGCAGGCCTCAAAGTAAGATCTCCCCTTGGCACCAACAGCCCTCCCTCTTGATGCTACGCTTGGCAGATTAGAAGTACAGCTAGTTCAGCTATTTATGCGCTATTTGCATTATGTCAGACTAATTGGTTACAACGCAATTTCTATCAGGAATGAAAGAACCACATAAAAGTCATTTTTGAAACTGACAAGCAGAAAAAAAAAGTTCAACTAATAAATCCAGGGAAAATAAATTATTTTGGTGAAACCTCCCCCTGCCATCAGTAATCAGACACCATTGCATTTGAAGAGCACAGTTTTACTATAATGCTGCTATAACACACGTTTTTATTACACGATCGATGCATTAAGGAACACACGTCTAATTGGTTTTACAACACAATTTCTACTGGGAACAAGAGAACCATTTAAGTTACTTTGGAAATTGACAAATTGAAGAAGAAATCTGGAGAAAATAAATTATTTTCATGTATCCCCCCCCCCCCCCTCTCAGCAGTAATTGGGCGCCATTGACCCCGAAGAGCTCAGTTCACGGATGGCCATTGACATTGACAAGCAATCACTTCTATTCAACCTTGTGCAATAAAACAATGTAGTATTTAGTATTTTTAGCTTGAAGTAACAAAAATAAACTTGTGGCTATCTATATTTTTGAAAATGAAAATCCTGCGGGAAAAATAAGTTAATTATTGCAACTCTGAAACTCTTAGCCCCAACCCCCTTTTACCCATTGAGATAATAGTTTTTATAACATGTGTTCTATAACACAAGGTTTCTTCGGATCTCAACTATAGCGGAACAACCCATATAAATAATCGCAACAATTAACATGTTTATATCATTCTTCCCACCCCCTCACCAAATTTGATTACATAGAACAGTATAGGACAGGTTTTTTTTTTAATTAAAAAAAATCTTTATTTTTTAGCGGTACTGTAAGTTACATCAGTGTACATTCCTTGTATTATATTACAGTCATTGTACCCCTTATTTTGTTTTAATTTTAAGGCTTTAGAAAAGACTGAATAGAGAGAAAAATAGCATCATAGAAAGTAGAAAAGTGAAAAAGAGATGTGAAAGTGCCAAAGCGTGAGAGAGGGAAAGGAAACCCTTGAAGAGATAGAAACGGGCATTAAGAGATAGACCCTGGAGAGGAAAAAAAAGAAAAAGGGAAAAATAGAGAAAGAAAAAAGAAAAGCCAGTTACTTTATTACAAACATCTCGCAAATGGAATCTACCAACTCGACAGTTTTTCTTCCCCCTTTACCAAGACCCTACACCGGTACTTTTTTGAGGTATTCTTGCACCTTATCCTTATAATAGATTTATAAATGCAGACCACGTCTTATAGAAACAGTCTGATTTTCCTGCTAGTGGGAGTCTCTTATCTTCCAAGTGTAGTGTTTCGAACATAGATGAAATCCACATATTGACTGTGGGTAGGACCGGCCTTTTGACCCACAATATCTGTGCCGAACATGATGCTAATTTAAACTAATCTGTCTGCACGTGATTTAGATCTCTCCATTTTCCACATATCCATGTGCCTATCAAAAAGTCTCTTAAATGCCACTATTGTATCTTCCCTGGTAACACGTTCCAGCAACCATCAATCTAAAACGCCTTCCCCGCACATCTCTTGAGGATTGCCCCATTCACCATTAAAGCTATGCCCTCTGGTCAGAGGTCTGGACTCAGTTCACATATTCTGTTTTAAAAGACCATATTTCTGATTATATTTATTCACAGGATGTGGCTGTCATAGCAGCTAAAAGTCAACCACATTGGTAGGTCTGAAGACAAACAACATTAGGTTTGCATGACATAGACTGATGTCTACAAAGATGATGGTGAGGGCTAATTTGCCAGGAGGAGCTGTAAATGGATGAAAAACAAAACGAAAAAAAAAATAATGCTGCAACTAAGAAATACAAAGAAGAATGCTTGCTGGAAATCTAAAAGGAGAATACTTGGAATGCCAAACCCAGTTTAGAAAGAAAGAAATAAGTTACATCAGAATCTCCCTGGGGTTAAAAAGTAAAATGCTGCAAATGCCTCTAATCAAACAACAATTGGAAATACTGTAAACACTCAGAAGGCCAGACAGCATTTATAAAAGAGTGAACTACATCCCACCAGGAAAGATCAATGATCCAGATCATAAGCCTGCCCTGACCCGCCCCCACCAAAGCTCCAAAAAGCAATGACTGACCCACCCAGGATTCGCATCATTTACTGATGGTTCAAGCTATGACAAACCAGAAGAGCAGAACTGAAATGATTGAATTCAATCCTCAGCCCCGAGGGGAATAGCACACCTAGAGTGGAAGTGAAATGTTGTTCAATGTTGTTTTTCAAGCTTAAGTTAGCCCTTGCATTCCCTCTCTCTCTCTCAATCCCTCCCACACCCTAGACCCACTGCTAGTTTCACTGTTCATATACCTTCTTTGTCACCTCCTCCATAGCCAACAATGGATCATTGTTGTTCTTCTTCTTGCATATCGTGTGCACAGCCTAAAGTTGTAAGACAACTTATTAAAGAAGGAACTGCAGATGCTGGAGAATCGAGGGTTACACAAAAAGCTGGAGAAACTCAGCGGGTGCAGCAGCATCTAAGGAGCTGAAGAAGGGTCTCGACCCGAAACGTCGCCTATCTCCTTCGCTCCTTAGATGCTGCTGCACCCGCTGAGTTTCTCCAGCTTTTTGTGTAACCCTTGTAAGACAACTTGTTCTGTTTGATCTTCTGTTTGTGCATGCCAGGTTGGTTGCATTCGTTGAAACAGGGTGGACCACGTGAAGGTTGCAATCTCCCACCCCGGATCATTGTTGGCTCCTTGGCTATCAGTGCTGGCTCTGATTTGTTCTGTACCTTTTCATACCTTAGTTTCCCTCACCTGACTCTCAGTCTGAAGAAGGGCCTCAACCCGAAACGTCACCTATTCCTTGTCTCCAAAGATCTGTCTGACCCACTGAGTTACTCCAGCATTGTGTATTTCTTACTATGGCCTTTGCTGGATTGGAATAATGCAAGTGACCAAAGGCTAAAGTACAAATGGGACAGAGAATTGAAGAAACAGGCAATTTAAGGGCAACTGCAATGGTAGGAAGATAGAGATCTCTGGAGTGTGCTGAGTAAACAAACTAAGGGACTGGTCAGTTAATGTGCAGTAGCAGACATTTAAAGAGCTAATTCATTGTGCTTATATGAAATTTATCCCAATAAAAAGATAGATCCCAGCAAAAGGCAAAATTAATTGTCATAGACTTAAGTCATAGGCTGCACGGTGGCACAGTGGTAAAGTTGCTGCCTTACAGTGGCAGGGACCCAGGTTCAATCCTGACGAAGGGGGCTTATCTGTACGGAGTTTGGACGTTCTCCCTGTGACTTGCATGAGTTATCTCCGGTTTCCCCCCACACGCCAAAGGCATACAGGTTTGTAGGTTAATTGGTTTAGTTTAATTGTAAATTGTACCTAGTGTGTGTGTGTGTGTAGGATAGTGTTAGTGTGCTGGGATAGCTGGCCGGTGCCAAAGGTCCCATTTTCAACCTGTATCTAAACTAAACTTGACTGGAGAATATAAAGTGGCAAAGGCTAGTGTTAGACAAGAGGAATGTAAATTTTACAAAAATCAGCAGAAACACCAAAAGGTTCACGAGGGAGAAAATTTGCAAGCAACAACAAACCAAATAACAAGGATATTTACAGATATATAAAATGCAGGTACCAGGGTAAGTATGGGATGCCCAGAGAAGAAACAAGGGAATTAATACCAGTAAACAGGGAAATATTAGATAATTAAAACAATAAATTAAATTAAAACAGTCTCCATAAGCTCATGTGTGAGAACTCTAGCATTCTGATTTTGTTTCTGTCCTGCAATGCCTAATTTATGCTACTTTCTTTAACCTGGGATCCATGGGAAATTTATTTGTACAAAGCAGAAGCGCTGTATAGGATATAGTATAGGTCCGAAGAAGGATTTCGACTCGAAACGTTGCCTATTTCCTTCGCTCCATAGATCAAAGTCAAAAGTATCCTTTATTGTCATTCAGACCTTTCGGTTTGAACAAACCTTTGTTGTCTTGCAGTCATACATATAATAAAAAACAAAACACACAATAAACACAAATTTAACATCCACCACAGTGAGTTCACCAGGCACCTCCTCACTGTGATGGAAGGCAAAGATCTTAAAATCTTTTGTCTCATTCCCTCCTTGTTCTCCCTCTGCGCTGAGGCGATCCAGGCCTCCGATGTTGTCGTCCACTGGGCCTGCGGCCGAGCCTCCGAAGTCGGGCCGCCGCTGCCGGAACGCTGCCACAGCTCTGAAGTCGGGCCGCCGCTGGAACGGCGCTACAGCTCCAAAGTCGGGTCCGCCGCCGCCGGAACGCCGCCACAGCTCTGAAGTTGGTCCGCCGCTGGAACGCCGCCACAGTTCTGAAATCGCGTCCACCGCCAGAACGCCGCCACAGCCCGAGGCCACCAGCAGGCCTCAGCAAAGAACTGAGACGGAGGACACGACAAGAAAAAGTCACGTCCCCCCAAACTTATAAGACAATTTCCACCACCGGGGTGAAACCGGGGGCACTGCTGTCGGTCGTTCATTCGTTTGTGCTGCTGCCCTGGTTCAGTCTTCTCCAAGATCTATTTAAGAAAAAACTGCAGATGCTGGAAAAATTGAAGGTAGACAAAAAATGCTGGAGAAACTTAGCGAGTGAGGCAGCATGTATGGAGAGAATGAATAGGCAACGTTTCGGGTCGAGACCCTTCTTCAGACTGATGTGGGGGGGGCAGGAAAAAGAAAGGAAGAGGCGAAGACAGTAGGACTAGGAGGGCTAGGAATGGGGAGGGGAAGGAGGGAGAAGACAAGGGCTATCTGAAATTAGAGAAGTCAATGTTGACACCGCTGGAATGTAGACAACCCAAGCGAAATACCCAAGCTTGTCTCCTCACTTCATTTACTGCTGGCTCCAGTTGCAAATCTGAGTTTGAGTGATCTGTGCAAGGCATTAATTGATGTTGTAATTCCACTGTAGAAATTGGAAAACAAATCTCTCAGAGGTTTTTCAGAGAAATACACAGAGGAACATATACCAAGCGAGTCATCATTACGGAAAAATTATGTTGACAGCAACTTCAACATTGTTGTGCAGAAAATTAGAGATGAAGTTGCATGCAATAAAATATGGATCTCAATAGACGAGACAACTGATGTTGTGGGGAGATATGTTGCCAATGTGGTCATCGGTACACTGGAGGCAGGTCAACCATCAAAGGAGTATTTGTTAACATCGGAAGTATTGGAGAAGTCAAACATCTCAACTATTGCTCAGTTGTTTACATCTTCATTTGCTGTACTTTGGCCAGAAGGTATAAAACATGAGAACGTTCTTCTGTTTGTGACTGATGCAGCTCCACACATGAAAAAAGCTGTTCGTGCTCTTAACATTTTATTCACCAAAATGTTGCATTTGACATGCTTAGCTCAAGGACTTCATAGAATTGCCAAGCACATATGTAGCTTATTTCCAAATGTTGATCGCCTAGTTTCCAATGTCAGAAAAATCTTCCTCAAAGCACCATCGCGTGTGCAGTTGTTCAAGGAAATGGCACCCGAGATTCTCCGATCTCCTAAGCCCGTTTTGACTAGCTGCGGTACATGGCTCTCTGCTGTACTCTATGCTGCACATTTTTAAAAGATAAAATAAATCAACTGTTTTGAAGAAGCAGAATCTGCTGCAGTCAGGATCGTCAGTGAAATCATGCAGAAAAAGCCCCTACACCGCGATCTTGTGTTTATTGCTTCCAATTTTGCGAACTTCCCATGAGCTATCACTTCCCTTGAGAAATGTGGTGAAACATTAGTGAGTAATTTGCAGGTTTTCAACAAAGTAACTTACGATATTCGTAAAGTTCCTGGCAATGTAGATAAAGACATACAAGGAAAATGTGAGAGAGTGATTTTAGCTAACAAAGATCTTGATGGGGACCCACAGTCCTGTTTATATCAACGGGTCGATGGTTGAAAGGGTCAAGAGCTTCAAATTCCTGGGCGTGCACATCTGTGAAGATTTTTCCTGGTCTGAGAACACAGATGCAATTATTAAGAAAGCTCATCAGCGCATCTACTTCCTGAGATTACGGAGAGTTGGTCTGTAAAGGAGGACTCTCTCTCTAACTTCTACAGGTGCACAGTAGAGAGCTTGCTGACTGGTTGCATCGTGGCTTGATTTGGCAATTTGAGTGCCCTGGAGAGGAAAAGATTACAAAAAGTAGTAAACACTGCCCAGTCCATCATCGGCTCTGACCTTCCTTCCATCGAGGGGATTTATCGCAGTCGCTGCCTCAAAAAGGCTGGCAGCATCATCGTCACCCTGGCCACACACTCATCTCCCTGTAACCTTCGGGTAGAAGGTACAGGAGCCTGAAGACTGCAACAACCCGGTTTAGGAATAGCTACTTCCCCACAGCCATCAGGCTATTAAACTTGGCTCGGAGCTCTGAACATTAATATCCCTCCATCTGTTATCTGCACTTTATTAATTTATCAATTCATGTGTGTATTTACGTATATAATTGTAGTCAATGCCTACTATGTTCTGTTATGCTATGCAAAGAAAGATTTTCATTGTCCTGTCAGGGACACATGACAATAAACTCTTTTGACTCTTTGACTCTTGAAGATACAAAACATAGCTAAAGTTCTCAAAGGTAGTTGGAATGCTAAAGATATCGACATGAATATAGTGTCTGTAGCTTGTTTCGGGTATGCACCAGTGTCCTCAGCTGCAGCAGCAAGAGGTTTTTCACAACTGAAGCATATTCTGTCAAACGGCATAGGTTAACACTAGATAATTTGAAAAATATGCTAGTAATTATGTGCAACCGGGCAACTTTGGTCATTTAATGTAGTATACCTTTATATTATCATTTTTAACCATATTTTGGTGGTGGAAATACATGCCTTTTTATGCTTTTTAACATCAATAAATGCCTTTATCGTGCCTTTTTTGTAATTTTATTATGCCTTTTTGCATGCCTATTTCAGTTTTTTTTGTGCCTAAATATCCTGGCTCTAGTTATCACTAACAGAAGAAAACTGTACAGATGCTTTGATTCCTGAGCTCAAGAGTTCACTTTATTCATTTAGTCATACAGCACGGAGTATGCTATGCCAAATGTAACTGATTGAGAACTAAAGCAAACTAAAGCAAATCAATCTTGAATAAGTTAAAGCATTCCCCAAAATCTAAGTCTTGAAATGCTTGTCATGTGCTCCAAAAATAAGAACATTGAGATCTAATTAGGTTGATAAGAATATTTATCAAGGGCAGCAGATGCATCCTAACTCTTCCAAAAAGTATCATCTGGATGTATCACTCGGTCTGTGATCTGGTTCACTAACCCATTTTAATTTCTTCTCACCCGCTTCTAGCTTTCTTTTACCCCGCTTAGAGGAAGGGTCATGACTGAAAACATCACCAATCCATGTTCTCCAGAGACATTCCCGATCCTGCCAAGTTATCCTGCACTTTGTGTCCTTCTGTGGGAGGTTTTCTTCCCCCACTCACCTATGATCAACAGAGGGTGCTTTTATGCAAAATTCACCTCCATGTATTTAAACAAAACAAATGTATCAATGCACATGTAAAACAGTCTGTAAAATGGGGAACCACCAATCCACTTTACTGAACTGAGGATAGGCATAAAATGCTGGAATAACTCAGCAGGCAGCATCGCTGGAAAAAAACTATGAGTGACATTTAGGGTTGGGGATCCTTCTTCAGAAGACAAGCATGCCCACAGGTCTACTTCATCACCCAATTCAGATAATCTTCAGGTAACTATATATATGTACACCGTACCCCCTAGGTCGCTATCTCACAAATGTCCCCAAGGCCATACAATTTACTGTGCAAGTCCTGCCCTGGTTTACCTTACCAAAATGCGTAGCTGATCAAGTCCCCATTTTAATCTTAGATAACTTTCTTCACTGTCCACTATACCACAAAATTTATTGTCATCAAAAATACTAACTATGCCACCTACATTCACATCTAATCATTAATATACATAATGAACAACAGTGGTCCCAGCACAAATCCATTGGCACACCACTCATTGCAAGCTAAAAAAACAACCCTCTGCTGCACCAACACCCCGTCTCCCACCTTCAAGCTGATTTAGTATTCCATTGGTTAGTTCAACCTGAATCCCATGTGATCTAAACTTCTAGACTGGTGTGCTATGCGGTCCCTTTCAAATGCCTTGCTAAACGCCACATAGACAATGTCTACCACACTGTTCCCGCTCATCATTAATATTTGTCGCCTCTTCACGTAATGCAATTAAATTTGAGATATAACTTCCCATGCACAGAGCTGTGCAACTATCCCCAATCAGTTTTGGCATTTCCAAATGCATGTAGATCCTGTCTAAAATCTGAAATAATTTGGCAACACTACAATATTAACACAGAGGTTTTGTTGAATGCCAGATTTGTAGATGCTATGCACATTATTAATGTTTAAGGAAACATCTGGATCCAACTATATTGGCTACAGAATCTACAAAGAGCTGACCATCACAAAACTTGCCAGACCCAATATCATTATTGACCCTCGTTATTAAATGAACTTTACAGCAACTTCATTCACAGATTCAGTGGAAGGTCACAAATTCATAGCTAATCTCGTCATGTCAACTTCAAGTTTAACAAAGCACGTGCACTTAAATGCCACTGCAGCGAAAGACTTTGCAAGTACTTTTAGTAAAAGGCTTGGGTTAGTGTTTGACATGCCAAGCCTTATATTCATTTATCATTCATGATGCCATTAGCGAACTTGAATGCTTCCAACAAGCTCAATTTCCAGATACTATCGGCACCACATATTATCCTCCTCCAAACCAAATTCTCTCACATTAATTACTCCTAAAATGGATTTAGGTAGATCCTTAATTGTATGCAATCTGCAAAATTTGTTTCAGATAGATTTCATACTGTAAAATATCTTTATACTCTTACACTTCGGGAATAAGAATGACTTGCTCCTACTCCAGTTTCATTACCGAGGCTAAACTGGGACCCACAAACTCTGCCACAATGGAACAGTGGCGCAGCTGGTAGAGCTGTTGCCCCACAGTGTCAGAGACCTGAGTTCGATCCAGACATTGAGTGCTATCCGTGTGAATTTTGCACTTTCTCCCTGTGACCACTTGCCTATCCTCCAGGTGCTCTGGTTTCCTCCTACATAGTAATATAGCGTGGAAAGAGGCTCTTCAGCCCAACCCATCCATGCTGACCTCCAAACCTTTCTAATTCATGTACTTTCTTTCAAATGTGGTTATTGTTCAGACTCAAGATGAGTCAAAAGTACCTCAACTACCTCCTCGAGCAACTCATCCCATGTACCCACCACCCTCTCTGTGAAGAAATTGCCCATCAAAGTCTTATTAAATCTTTCCCCTCTCATCTTAACCATCCATCTGGTTCTTGATTCCCCTACCCTGGGTAAAAGACTGCCTTCACCCTATATATTCCCCTCTTGACTTTGTACACCTCTATAAGATCACCCCTCAGCCTCTTGTACTCCAAAGAATAAAGTCCTAAACTACCCAATCTCGCCCTGTAGTTCAGTCCCTTAAGTTCTGTCAACATCCTCATAAATCTTCTCTGCACTCTTTCATCTTTATGACATCCCAAAAACCATGCGGGTTTGCAGGTTAATTGGGCTCAGTAAATTTGCCCCAAGTCTGTAGGGAGTGAATAGGAAAGTGGGATAACATAGAACTAGTGTGAATGGGTGATCGATGGTCAGTGTAGGCGTGGTGGCCCGAAGGACAGTATCGCATTCAGTATCGCCTAAACTAAAAAAAGTATTTAATGGGGCGGCTCTGTGGAGAGTATAGAATTTTGTACTGTTTGCACTTACCGGCCTGACAAATGAACTTGACGTTCTCAAAGCCATTCCAAATACTCCTCAATTTTTAGTAGAAATAAGCTAAGGAATTCGTATGGCTTTGTCAGGACAAAACACTTTAAAGATTTTGAGAACATTGAGGGACAGTGGCGCAGCGGCAGAGTTGCTGCCGTACTGCACCAGATGCCCTGGTTCGAACATGACTATGGGTGCTTGTCTGTTCGGAGTTTTTACATTCTCCCCGTGACCTACATGGGTTTTCTCTGGGATTTCCATTTTCCTCCCACATTCCAAAGACGTGCAGGTTTGTAGGCTAATTTGTTTGGTATATTTGTAAATTGTGCCTAGAGTGTGTAGGATAGTATTAGTGTGCGGGGATTGTTGGTCGGCACTCACAGTGGGCAGAAAAGCTTGTTTCCGTGCTGCATCTCTAAGCTAAACTTTCTTAAATATGTTTGTATGTTCAGAGACAGAGTGACTGCGGATATTAGAATGCGGAGGAAGTCAAACTGCTAGAAGAACTCTGCGTCAAGCAGCAACCGTGGAGGCAAAGGGCTGGCTGACACTTTGGGCTGAGACATTGCAGAGAACTCAAGGGCCAAATAGCCTCCTATGCCATGAGAAATCTAAAGTCTATTTCCATTTATCAATGTCGTGATCTGGAATATCAGAACATTCATGACCCACTGAGTTCCTCCTGCACTTTGTTTTATTTTTAAGGATTCCAGCATCTGTAATTTCTTATCTCTAAACAAAATGCTCCACTGCCACAAAACACAGCTGATTTGAATTAAATGACATAAATCTGGTGTTGATCAAACAAACACCTCTGATTATGTTCCATCTATTATTCCCAAAGGTAACTATTGAATCAGTGCTGAGATGTGCGTCCTGGGAACTGCCTTTTAATAAAAGTGTGGTTGCTTGAAATCTGGAGTAAAACCAGAAAACACTGCTTGGTAGGTCTGGCAGCAACTATGCAGGAACAAAACAGCTGCCATTGATAAAACAGCTGCAATGGTTGCCGAGCCAACCATTGATGGAAGCTCATTAATTTGGAATCCCTTTTAGAACAAGCCAATTCCAAACAAAGTTCCCAAACATTAAAGATTTGGGATTAAAACAGAAAATGCTGGCAATTCTCAGCAGGTCAGGCAGCACCAATGGAGAAAAACACAATTTCCTGCTCTTGACTACCAGTCAATATTCAATATTCTTGATGCATCTCACATGTGAAATATACTTTATCCCCACACAACCCCAACTGCCCATTCTTTTGTATCTGGATTAAATACATACACAAATCCTTTAAGAAATAAAAGTAAATAGGAGGAAACTGCTGGAGGAACTCAGTGGGTCAGACACCATCTTTGGAGGAAATGGATAGATAACATTTTCCTCAGATTGCCCGACCCAAAATGCCCATTCTTGCCACAGATGCTGCCTGACCTGCTGAATTCTTCCAACACTGTTTTGCTCAAGATTCCAACATCTGCAGTTCCTGGCAAATATTATTAGACCACTAGCCCACTCAAGCCCAATTGCCTGGCCCACACTTATTCCTTATAGCCCTTGGATCTCGGATCTTTCTATTACAGTATTCAGCAATTTCCACCTTAAACATTTTTAATGATCTAACATCCCTCTCAGGAAGAAAACTCCAAAGGTTTGACATCCTCTGAGAAGGGATTTATGCACACCAGTTTTAATTAATCGGCCCCTTATCTTAGAACGACATCCCTCTGTGACACACTCACTACGAAAAACATCTCAACCATCTATCCTGTCAAGGCCCCTCAAATCCTGCTTGAATATGGTAATCTCTTCTTCCAGGTCCTCAACATACATTTGGTTTAAGTTTGAAAGCCTGTTGCCGGTTTCTTTTTATTATTAATCACTATAACATCAGGGACCGTTCTTGAATTGTTTATTTTGTTTTTGCGAGGCTGAGTATGTAAAATCTTTTTAAGCAATTAGTCAGCTTCTGATGCTCACTCCTCGATCAGCATTCTCACATACACATCGTGAATAATCTGTGATGTCGTTTAAAATCAAATAATTTATTCAATAAAAAAGGACCTCTGGTTTGCAAATTAAAAAATAGGATGAATCATAGCTTTACTAAACAGTACAATTGTTTTTTATGGTTTTGGGAAAATGTATATTTATTCATGTGGAGATGAATCATAGGATATTGGGGGAGTACAGCATCACAGGTTCACCAGGTTAATTCCCGGGATGGCAGGACTGACATATGATGAAAGAATGGATCGACTAGACTTATACAGTGCATTCAGAAAGTATTCAGGCCCCTTAACTTTTTCCACAGTTTGTTACGTTACAGCCTTGTTCTAAAATGCTTTAAATTCTTTTTTTTTTAAATCATCAATTTACACATAATAACCCATAATAAAAAAAACAAAAACAGGTGTTTAGAAATGTTTGCAAAATAAACAGAAGTAATTGAAATATCACATTTATATAAGTATTCAGACCCCTTACTCAGTATTTTGTTGAGGCTCCTTTGGCAGCGATTACAGCCTCAAGTCTTCTTGGGTATGAGGCTACAAGCTTGGCACACCTGTATTTGGGTAATTCCTCCCATTCTACTCTGCAGATTCCCTCAAGCTCTGTGAGGTTGGATGGGGAGCGTCGATGCCCAGTCTGAGGTCCAGAACACTCTGGAGCAGGTTTTCATCAAGGATCTCTCTGTACTTTGCTCCGTTCATCTTTCCCTCTATCCTGACTAGTCTCCCAGTTCCTGCCACTGAAAAAGATCCCCACAGCATGATGCTCCACCACCATGCTTCACCGTAGATATGGTATTGGCCAGGTGATGAGCAGTGCCTGGTTTCCTCCAGACGTGACGTTTGGCATTCAGGCCAAGGAGTTCAGTCTTGGTTTCATCAGACCAGAACACCAGAGAAAATTACCCTTTTGGCAAACTTCAAATGGGCTGTCCTGTGCCTTTTACTGAGGAGTGGCTTCTGTCTGGCCACTCTACCATAAAGACCTGATTGGTGGAGTGCCACAGATATAGTTGTCCTTCCGGAAGGTTCTCCCATTTCCACAGAGGAACTCTGGAGCTCTGTCAGAGTGACCATCAGGTTCTTGGTCACCTCCCTGACCAAGCCCCTTCTCCCCGATTGCTCCGTTTGGCCAGGCGGCCAGCTCTAGGAAGAGTCCTGGTGGTACCTAAGTTTTTCCATTTAAGAATGACGGAGGCCACTGTGCTCTTCGGGAACTGCAATGCTGCAGAAATTGTTTTATACCCTTCCCCAGATCTGTGTCTTGACACAATCCTGTCTCGGAGGTCTACGGACAATTCCTTCGTCTTCATGGTTTGGTTTTCACTCTGACATGCATTGTCAACTGTGGGACCTTACATAGACAGGTGTGTGCCATTCCAAACCATGTCTAATCAATTTAATTTACCACTGGTGGACTCCAATCAAGTTGTAGAAACATCTCAAGGATAATCAATGGAAACAGGATGAACCTGAGCTCAATTTTGAGTGTCATAGCAAAGGGTCTGAATACTTATGTAAATGTGATATTTGTTATTTATTTTTAATTACTTTGCAGAGATTTCTAAACACCTGTTTTCACTTCTTCATTCTGGGTTATTGTGTACAGATTGATGATAAAGAAATAAATTTAATCCATTTTAAAATAAGGCTTTAACGTAATGAAATGTGGAAAAGTGAAGTGAATTCTGAATAATTTCCAAATGCAATGTATTCACTAGAATTTAGAAGGATGAGAGGGAATCTTGTGGAAACATAAAATTCGTAAGGGATTGGACAGGCTAGGTGGAGGAAAAATGTTCCCGATGTTGGGGGAATCCAGAACTGGAGTCACAGTTTAAGAATAAGAGGTAGACCATTTAGAACTGAGATGAGGAAAAACATTTTCACCCAGAGAGTTATGAAGCTGTGGAATTCTCTGCCAGAGGGCACTGGAGTCCAATTCATTGGATGTTTCCAAGAGACAGTTAGATATAGCTCTTGGAGCTAATGGAATCAAGGGATATGGGCAGAAAGCAGGAACGGGGTATCGATTTTGGATGATCAGCCATAATCATATTGAATAGTGGTGCTGGCTCGAAGGGCCAAATGGCCTACTCCTACACCAATTTTCTGTTTTTTAGGTACAGGCATAGGAGTGGTACTGGTCTGGAGAACCAATAAAGATATGCCACTCCACAAAGGAGCAACCAACTTGCTTATGTGAGATAGCTTCAGTCAAAATTATAAACATAATTATCATTACTTGTTTTTCGCCAGAAGTTGCAGAAAGACTGGTAAAAGCCTATGATCATTATCAGCAGATTATGACTGGTGCTTTCAATTTCAGCTGTCTCAATGCTATTGGGATGTCACAGAAGCCAAAGACAAGGCACCACAGCAACCTATGACGTGCAAGTGAAATGACACATTTCAGAAATATTGTAATTACATATTTCGGAAACTTGGGAGGGGTACTGTGGCACATCTGGTTCAGCTGCTGCCTCACAGCACCAGAGACCCAGCTTCGATCTTGATCTCAGATGTTGTCTTTGTGCATTCTCCCTGTGACCACTTGGGTTTCCTCCGGGTGCTCCGGTTTCCTCCCACATCCCAAAGATGTGCAGGCATGTGGGTTAAATTGCCCGCAGTATACAGGGAGTGAAGGCAAAAGTGTGAAGCATAGAATCATAGAATGAATGTGAAAGGGTGATGGATGGTTGGTGTCGACTCGATGGGCCACAGGTCCTGTTTCTATGCTGTCTTTTAATCAATCAATAAAAATGTTGTTACACCCGGAAAATACTTATAAACAGGTAAAGAAAACCAGTAATTTATCTGTAAAGTGGCATTGTTTAGGGAGACAATTGAAGAAAGTTGTTTATGGCGGAAGAAAGATGAATACATGTTTTGCAGCCTTTTGAGATAACGGGGATACTTAAGTAGTAGCAAAATGTCAGAGGAAGGCAGGATTCAATTTTACTTATAAAAGAGCAGTGGCTGAGTAGCACCACAGGCAGTGCTACTGCTTCACAGCTCCAGGGAACCCACACACCCCTCCCCAGGGCCGGATTAAGACCCATCTCAGAGGCCCTTAAAAGATTTTGGTGCCCCCATATATATGTAATTCAAAATATAAACAATAATAAACCATAAAATATTTTTTCATTTTTAAAAAGGAAATTACAACATTACAAAAAGGAAACAAAACTAACAGTAAGATGGAAAATAATGTTTATTTTTGTATACTTCCACTGTATATTTGAAAAGTTTTTTCCTACTTTTTTAAAGTGATTTATTTTGTGCCGTAAACCATTTACCATTTCTGTGGTGCCTCCCTTCCCTTGATGCCCTAAGCACGTGCTTATTGTGCTTAATGGTTGATCCAGCCCTGCCCCTCCCCCCCGTTAAATCCTAATCTTGTTTGCTGTCTATGTGGAGTCTGCAGGGTCTCCCAGCAACTGTGTTTTGCATCTCTACATAATTTTCCACTTAATTCTAAAGATACGCTTTAGTTTAGGAAGGAACTGCAGATGCTGGTTTATACCAAAGATAGTCACAGGAAGTATCTCTGGAGAAAAAGGGATGGGTGGCATTTCGGGTCGGGAAAAAGAAGGATCTGTAGAAGGATCCTGACCTGAAATGTCACCTATTCAATTTTTTCCAAAGATCTTGCCTGTCCCGTTTGAGTTATTCCAGCATGTTGTATTTATTTACACCTTAGTTTTGTTGCTATCTACTGCAGGTAAGTGGCAAAGGAACTGTTGGGAATGAGAGAACAGGTTGTTGGATGACAGGAAAAAAAAGTGCGGAAATGGAGCAAATGGAATTGTTCAGTTGAAAGCAGGCATGGATCCCAATGGGCTTAATTGCCTATGTTGTAATTAGTAAGTAAATAGAGGGGATAACTGGGTTTCCAAGTGAACATGCCAAATATCACACCAGACTGAGGATTATATAGGATTTTATGAGCTCATTCTTTAGATACAATTCTATCCGGCACAATGCAAATTAATAAGGTATTCAAATGAAGAAAAGCAATGAATCACAGCCTCCACTGGGAAATGTGAGAAGGAAACGGCAGTGCAACTGCTGGCAACAAATGTTTCCAGTTCACGAGGAATCAACAGAAGGAGGAATTAAGTACGAGATGTACCTCAAAGGTATCCAATTATAAACTGAAACAATTTACAACCATCACCTCTCTCATAATCAATGTAATCTTGGACAGTTTCTCCTCGAAGAACATTGATACATAAAGTTGCAATTTGGGAACAATAAGTAAAGCTTGGGAACTTGAATCAAAGCCGTAAAACAAATAAAATGAAAAACAAAGAAAATGATTAAAAAGAAATTGCTGGGCTAACACAATCAAGATTGCCAAAATATTTGAATTTTGCTTCTACAATTATTTCAATGGGAGGAAGAATTAAATGAGTACAGAGATGAGAGACTACAGATGCTGAAAAGGGACTGCTGGAGGAACTCAGCACGTCAGGCAACATCTATAGAGAGAAATGGACAGATGACTTTTTGGGTTGGAGCTCTTCTTCAGACATAATCAGAATGAAGAATTGTACCAACCCTAAATGATGTCTGTCCATTTACTTCCATGGATTCTCTCTGAATTCCTCTGGAGGTTTGGCCTTTGTACTCACACTGAACATTTTTTCCCCCTCTCATTTATTATATTGTTTACAGTGTACTATGTTCACATATTCTGTTGTGCTGCTACAAGTATGAATGCGATTGTTCTACCTGGGACATAAGACAATAAAACACTCTTGACTAAATAAGCACGGCAGAATTGCACAGAATACATGGATAATATTAATGGAAGTGGTAACATAGTGGACACCGATGAAAGGTAGGACTACAAAGTAACCAAAGATAGACACTAAATGCTGGAGTAACTCGGCAGATCAGGGAGCATCTCTGTAGAAAAGGAACATGTGATGTTTTGGGTCGAGACCCTTCTTCAGGCTGAAGCGTCTCAACCTGAAACATCACCTATTCCTTTTCTCCAGAGATGTTACCTGGCCCACTAATAGTGTCTATCTCCTGTGTAAACCAGCATTTGTAGTTCCCTCCAATACGGTACAAATTAACCAGTCTGGTGAGGGATAAGTATCGACCAGTATATGTTGTTTAAAAACCTTTTGTCCTGTTTGTTCATGGGATGTCTGACAGTAGAAACATCTACCGCTAATTCTTTATTCCACCTGAACTACGGAAGTTAGGTCAAATATGTTTAGCAGATATCATTCCATGAAGAACAGTGGTGAAGTATTGAGGCATGTACAATAACCCAGCAGATCTATATTTATCATTACCTAGGCATTGAAACCGTATCCATGGTTTGGAACTCTGGCTACTAGACCAGTAACTTAACCACTACACTACAGTACTCTACCATGTTGTGGGATCTTTCACATAAATCTAAGATGACATAAATCTTCAGTTTAATGTTTCTTGCCAGTGAGACATTGAAGGTTTAGTAAATCAGTAATGCTCTCATGCATCACCATGGATTATGGTCTCAAGTGTTTGAAAAACTCAATTACTACCTATTGAATCAGAGGGAAGAGTATCGAGACCGAGCCAAAGCAAACATTGATGCGGGTTAATTTGTTTTACTTATCCATTTTGAACTTTAAATTCCAGACAAGACTAAGCTTTGAACACAACTGCATCTCAAATAAGTATTTTCAATCTCCAGTTATCACACCAGAATCATAAACATCCCAGAGCATTTTCTTCAGTCTTTTTTTACCCTCAATGCAATTTTTAAAACATGCTTTGGCTTTTCAGAGGATTTTGGATAGACGCATGGATAAGCAGGGAACAGTGGGATATGGACCGTGTGCAGGCAGAGGAAGCAAGTTTATCCTGTCTTCATGTTCGGCACAGACGTTGTGGGCCAAAGGGCCTATTCCTGTGCTGTGCTATGTGAAATAATCATTAATTTACATTAATAGATTCATATAAAATAAGGTTTAAATCATGTAGCACGTTTCCCCAAGCAGAAATTTTGAATGAATGCAATGGACACTTTTTCAGCAATAAAATAAGGTTATGCTTCATAAGTGACATACCGCTGGCTGTAAAGTGCTTTGGGATATCCAAAAAGCACATTTCCAACAAAAGATTTTATTTTCTTATTTTAAGAAGGCCTGTTTACTTTAGTTTTATAGATACATGGAAACAGGTTCTGCTGCCCTCCGAGTCATACAAAAACAGGGATGTATTGTCGAGGCTTTATAAGGCGCTGGTCAGACCACATTTGGAGTATTGTGAGCAATTTAGGCCCCATATCTGTGTAAGGATATGCTGGTGTTGGAGAGGGTCCCGATATTTATGAGAATTATCCCAGGAATGAATGGGTTAACATATGTTTAAGAACTGCAAATGCTGGAAAAATCGGTAGACAAAAATGCTGGAGAAACTCAGCGGGCAAGGCAGCATCTATGGAGCGAAGGAATAGACAATAGGTGCAGGAGTAGGCCATTCGGCCTCCGAGCCAGCACTGCCATTCAATGTGATCATGGCTGATCATCCCCAATCAGTACCCCGTTCCTGCCTTCTCTCCATATGCCCTGACCCTGCTATCCTTCAGAGCCCTATCTAACTCTCTCCTGAAAGTATCCAGAAAACCGGCCTCCACCGCCCTCTGAGGCAGAAAATTTCACAGACTCACAACTCTCTGTGAGAAAAAGTATTTCCTCATCTCCGTTCTAAATGGCTTACCCCTTATTCTTAAACTGTGGCCCCTGGTTCTGGACTCCCCCAACATCGGGAACATGTTTCCTGCCTCTAGCATGTCCAAACTCTTAACAATTTTATGTTTCAATAAGATTCCCTCTCATCCTTCTAAACACCATAGTGTACAAGTCCAGCCACTCCATTCTCTCAGCATATGGCAGTTTCCGCCATGCCGGAAATTAACCTTGTAAACCTATGCTGCACTCCCTCAAGAGCAAGAATGTCCTTCCTCAAATTAGGGGACCAAAACTGCACACAATACTCCAGGTGTGGTCCCACTAGGGCTCTGTACAACTGCAGAAGGACCTCTTTGCTCCTATACTCGACTCCTCTTGTTATAAAGGCCAACATGCCATTCGCTTTCTTCACTGACTGCTGTACCTGCATACTTACTTTCATAGACTGATGAACAAGGACCCCCAGATCCCGTTATACTTCCCCTTTTCCCAACGTGACGCCATTTAGATAGTAATCTGCCTTCCTGTTTTTTATACCAATATGGATAACCTCACATTTATCCACATTAAACTTTATCTGCCATGCATCTGCCCACTCCCTCAACCTGTCCAAGTCACCCTGCATTCTCATAGCATCCTCCTCACAGTTCACAGCCACCACGTTTTGTGTCATCTGCAAATTTGCTAATGTTACTTTGAATCCCTTCATGCAAATTATTGATGTATATTGTAAATAGCTGCGGTCCCAGCACCGAGCCTTGCGGTACCCCACTAGTCACTGCCTGCCATTCTGAAAGGGACCCGTTCATCCCTACTCTTTGTTTCCTGACTGCCAACCAATTTTCTCTCTATATCAGCACTCTACCCCCAATACCATGTGCCCTAATTTTGCCCACTAATCTCCTATGTGGGACCTTATCAAAATCTTTCTGAAAGTCCAGGTACACTACATCCACAGGCTCTCCCTTGTCCAATTTCCTAGTTACATCCTCAAAAAATTCCAGAAGATTATTCAAGCATGATTTCCCCTTCGTATTTCCATGCTGACTCAGACTGATCCTGTTACTGCTATCCAAATGTGCCGCTATTTCATATTTTCTGATTGACTCCAGCATCTTCCCCACTACCAATGTTGGGCTAACTGGTCTATAATTCCCTGTTTTCTCTCTCACGCCTTTCTTAAAAAGTGGGATAACATTAGCTACCCGCCAATCCACAGGAACTGATCTTGAGTCTATAGAACACCAATGCATCCATGATTTCTAGAGCCACTTCCTTAAGTACCCTGGGATGCAGACCATCAGGCTCTGGGGATTTATCAGATTTCAATCCCATCAGTCTACCCAACACCATGTTCTGCCTAATGTGGATTTTCCTTCAGTTCCTCCGTCCTCCGGGATGGGGAGTGAGAGAAGAGCTACGGGACGAAGAGGAGACCCTGGTGAGAGCCTCATCAATAGTCGAAGAGGGGAACTCCCGTTCCTTAAACAATGAGCACATCTCTGATGCCCTGGTTTGGAACACCTCATCCTGGGTGCAGATGCGGTGTAGACGGAGGAATTGGGAGTAGGGGACAGAGTCCTTACAGGAGGCAGGATGGAAAGAAGTGTAGTCCAGATAGTATCGGAGTCAGTGGGTTTGTAGTAGATATTGGTCAGTAGTCTGTTACCTGCGATGGAGATAGTGAAGTCTAGAAATGGTAGGGAGATGTCGGAAATGGTCCATGTGAAATTGAGTGCCAGATGATTTAGTGGTGAAATGGAATGGGTGCAGAAGGTGGCACCAATGCAGTCGTTAATATAGCGGAGGTAGAGTTTGGGGATAGGGCCAAGGTACGCCTCGAACAAGGATTGTTCAACATACCCTGCAAAGAGACAGGCATATGATGAGTTAACATATGATGAGTCTCTGGGCCACTCTACTCGCTGGGGTTTAGAAGGATAAGGGGAGAGGGACCTCATTGAAACTTACTGAATAGTGAAAGGCCTTGATAGAGTGGATGTGGAGAGGATGTTTCCACTAGGGAAAGAGTCTAGGACCAGAGGCCATAGCCTTAGAATAAAGGAACGTACCTTTAGGAAGAAGAGGAATTGCTTTACTCAGAGGATGGTGAATCTGTGGAATTCATTGGAACAGAATGCTATGGAGGCCGTCATATGATATTTTAAGGCAGAGATTGATAAATTCTTGATTAGTACAGGTGTCAGGTGTTATGGGGAGAAGGCAGGACGCGGTTGAGAGGGAAAGATAGATTCGCCATGAATGAATGGTGGAGGAGATTTGATGGGCAGAATGGCCTAATTCTGCTCCTATCACTTCTGAACATGATTTCCAACTGCTGATGCATCATTATCCTCTTTCTCCACTGTTCTCACCCACTCCACATCTTAAAATGTTGTATCTGCTTTAAAGCACATCTTGGCATCATAATGTATGCATGAGTAAACAAGCTGCTAAAATCTAAATATAATACTATTTTTCCAGAGGAGCCAATTTAATGTTGCTGTTTCTACAAAGGATTTATACTTTATAATGCAATTGCACAATGCACCCACTTCAAAACTTTTTACTTGTCACCACAATAAGATCACCGTTCTCTGCTCGATACACAAAGGGTTATATATTGCAGCATTTAGGCACATTTCAAAAATGTTCATTTCTACTGAATCAGGCCCAGTTGCATTACCAACTGCAAGCAATGTGGCCACTGTGAAGCGGTGGGTCAAGGGAATGCTACTCAGCTGCAGTACAAAACCTGCAGTTACAGACAGCAAACCATAGACCCAGGAATGTCAGGAAAAGAAAACAAAATCACTCATTGGCACAGCAACTAATTCTTTTCTCTAACCTTTCAAAAACAAGGACTCTGAAATGGCCTGCAATTAAAGTCAATTGTTTAATTGCCATATGTACAAATAATAAAATTCTTACTTGCAGCAACATAACAAAAACATAATATACATAGATAATATGTAATAAACAAAAAGTCATTGGATTAACATGGACCTGTGCAATAAAAGTCCAAAGTCCTTAATGCAACCAAAGACAGACCACAGTTCATATTTGAGGTTAGTATTGTGTAGGAATGGGGAACAGACACAGAAGAGATTGCAGGTGCTGGAATCTTAAGTGAAAAAAAGTGCTGGAGGAAGATAGACACAAAATGCTGGAATAACTCAGAGGGCCAGGCACTATCTCTGGAGAAAAGGAATAGGTGATGTTTCGGGCCAAGACCCTTATTCAGATTGAGAGTCAGGGGAGAGGAAAACAGTGCTGGAGGAACTCAGCACTTTGGTGGAATAAATGCTAGCCTTATCAGGCCCACCCACTGTCAAATTATATGACAACGTCTTCTCCTCGCACAACACTATTGCTTCCATTCGAAGACAGTGAGGTGGGGAGAGTTAAAAATCACAGATTCATTTGCACACTAGTTCAAAACTGGTGGCAAATTGAGTTCAGGTAAAATAGTCAATAAAGTAGCAAAGAAATGATGGATGGATACAAATTAATTGGTGTTCTCCAGTACAGTGTAACCCACGAAGGGTCTTCCTGCAACAATCAGCAACATTCGCCACACAGCCCAGCAGACATCTTGCAGCGAGCAATAAAATATACAAATAAAACGGGTGACAATTAAAATATGGGAAATGCTGTGTAAGATGTTGGCTGGGAGGGGGTTAGTGTCGAGGCTGGGCTGAGGAAGACAGGGTGGGTGCTGAGGCAAAGAAGGTGAGTGCTGAGGGAGGGAGACCGGGTGCTGAGAGGGGTGCCGAGGGAGATTTGGTGCTGAGGGAAAGAGGATGGGTGCTGATGGAGTGATGATGGGTGCTGAAGGAGAATAGCTGCTGAGGGGAAGAAGGTGGATGCAGAAGAAAATACAGTAGGTGCTGAAGGAGGCTTGTTGCTGAAGGAGGGTGGGTGCTAAAGGGAAGGAGGGTGCAGAGGGACAGTGGGTGCTGAAGGAGAGCTGCTGAGAGAAGGTGGGTACTGAGGGGGGTGGGTGCTGAAGGAGACGAGCTGCTGAAGGAGGGAGGGTGGGTGGGAGCCGAAACACTGAGCTTACCTATCCCGGGCGCCACATAAATGAAGTAGAGGCAGGAGGAGGAGAGCGAGAAGAGGAAGATGAAGGCGAAGAAGGAACGGTTGGAGAGCCGCACCACTCTCTTCAGCATCCTGCCGCCGGCTCCGCTCCACACGGGGGAGGGGGGGAGTTAACAGTGCGGAGGGGGCATGGTGGCCGGCCGGCCCGGGCCCGTCTCTCTGTCTCTCTCCGTCTGTCTGTCTGTCTGTCCGCCCGCCGCGGGAGGACGACGACGCTGCTCGAGCCCCGGGCGGGAGGGAGAGGGGGAGGGGGCGCCTCGCGCGACGAGCGGCGTCGTCCGTGTCTTCGAGCAGAGGGCGGGAGGGCAGGGGGCGGGGCCAACGGGAGGCAGGGCCCGCACAGTCGCCATGGAGACCCTCGACCGGCACCTCTGTTGCGTCACACGCGCACGCAAGGGCGTGCGCGCGCGCGCAGTGACGTTGGAAGCCGTTGGGCGCGGGCGCGGGCGCGGGAGCGCGAGGGTTGTCGATGGGGAAAGGAGGAGCGAGGGGCGGCGGTGACGCAGGTGGGCGGGGCCCGGTTAGTAGTGACGTCAGGTGGCGGGATAGACAGTGGGAGCAGTGACGTCGTGTGGAGGAGGAGGTGTCGGGCGTGACTCAACCGGCACAAGGTGGCAGAATGGATCAAGGTTGTCAAGAGTCTGAAGAAGGTCTCCGGATCTGGATGTAGTACGCCGAAAAGCACTTGGTAGAGCATCACTCAGCACTACGATGGCAGTGGACGTGCTAGTCGACGTTAGAGTGCATCTTTGTATGTGTTAATGTTTTGGCAATCTCTGATGCTGGCTGGTAGGGTATTCCAATCCCTTGCTGTAGCAATGTTACAAAATGTTGAGATTTTAAAAATCAAGTCTGCAATTTATCCCATCAGATAAAGCATAAAAAGAAGTTTAATCTGCCACCTAATTCATATCTTCGGTATTAAGAAAGTTATGGCCATTTTCATACTCGGAAATTAGCATCTTGTTCCCCATTGCCTTTCAATTGACTTAACTCAAAAGCTGTGATCTGGAACAGTTAAAAGCCCATAACTTTCTTAAACATTAAGAGAACCCAATGAAATTTTCAGTTATTATAGATTGAAGCATTCTGAAACAAATATGAAACAATCTTACTTGGATGACCTGAAATTAAAGCATATAATTAGTTAGTTATCTAATTGTAGCTAATTACAAAATTCAATGAGTAGATCTAAACATCTATCCATTTCTTAAGAAAAGATAAACTTTTTTTTTAATTGCCTAAGTGTCCAAATAACATTCACACAATAATCCACAATATAACATAATTTTTAAATCTCATTTTCATGAATTTCTGGGCCAAATGGAAGGAATTTAGTGTTTGATTCCTGTAAATTAATGGCCATTTAAATCAACTAGCGAGTGGGTTTTAGTGGAATACGGTGGATTGGAATGTTGCGGTTAACGGTGAAGTCGGGAGGAAAAATACTGTTTGTTCATACATTTTTTTGGACCCCATTTCGCAACATGAAAAAGTTATTAAAGCCTCCCGAAAAACCAACTTTTAATATAAAAATAAACTACCTTTTTTTCTCCCCTACGCAAAATCCTTCCGGTTGTCGGCGCTCACGGGTTTTGAAGGTGATTTTTAAATTACTCTAGTTAATAAATAATTTAGAGTAATTTAAAAATACCTTCATTCATGAAATGTCGGACCGATTTTTCTTCCGCAACGAAATCGCCTGACATTGATCGATTTTCCCTGCCTGTGGAAAAACGGCACTTTAAGCCCGCCCCCCTCTGAAAGGCGCCAAAGTCGCACACATGGGGAGCGACTGAACTGCAGCGCTGCTCAAGGTACGTTTTGTAACATACCTACTTGCTGTCTTGAAGAAAAACAAGTTAGAAAGTGCTACTGAAGTACCGTGCGGACTAAAATAATTTCCAGGTAACGTTCCCATCTCAAAACTGGATGGCAAAAGACATGTTTATACTGAACACACACACTTTCATGCACTGATACACACACACAGAGACAACCTACACCTACACCTGAATCTTAGATCAGAAGAAGGGTACCAGCCCAAAACGTCACCCATTATTTTTCTCCAGCGATGCTGTTCAACCCAGAGTTACTCCAGCACTTTGTGTCTATCTTCTATTAACACTGACCCATTCTTTCTTATTGTCAATTTGAGTTTATTACCATATGTACAGTTATGGTGAGATACAGATACAATGAAAATTGTGCTTGCAGCAGCATCACAAGCACATAGCCAACACATAAAATCGTCAATTATAAATAAATTCTACAAGACTGAAAAGAAAATTCACTGTGCAAGAAATAAGACATTACAGCGAGACTCTCCAAAAAAGTATAGATTTGTAGGTTCATTGGCTTCTGTAAATTGCAAGTTGTTCATATGGTGTAGGGTAGTGCTCGCGTATAGGGTGATCTTCACGGCAAAGACTCGGTGGGCCAAAGGGCCAGTTTCCATGATGTTCCTCTATCGTCTAAAGTCTAGAGAACAAGTCCGCGGTCGTTAAAGAGGTGGTCCATAGAGTGTTCCATTGCAGAGGTAGAATTAGGGTTGTGCGGGTCGGTTCAAGAACCTGATGTTTGTAGGAAAGTAGCTGTTCCTGAACCCAGACGTGTGGGACTTCAAGCCCACGGTAACAGTGAGAAGAGGGCACGCCCTGGATGGTGGGATCCTTGAAGGTAGATGCCCTTCTTGAGGCAGCACCTAATGTAGATCCTGATCCAATTTTAAATCAATTCAGTGCTTAACAATAAATACTCGTTTTGTTTCTTGTATGCCGAGCAAGCCAGACAAAACCTGGCATATTAATTAAACATTTAAAAGGCAACATCTCTGCAGCCTCCATCAATATTTTATACTGCGTATTTTATTTGGACACAAGGATATTTTATAAAGGCTTTCCGAGGGTGGCAAAATCCCATTGAGCCGGGCCTGGCAATTAGCATGCAATGGAAATGTTTATTCATTTGTTCTACATCTCTCTATATCACCACCATAATATCTCTCGTTCCCCTTTCCCCTGACTCAGTCTGAAGAAGGGTCTCGACCTGAAATGCCACATGTTCTTTTTCTCCAGAGATGCTGCCTGACCCGCTGAGTTATTCCAGCACTTTGTGTCTATCTTTGGTAATAAACCAGCATCTGCAGATCCGTCCTACACACAATGCACCGTTGGCAAAGCTCCAGAGCTCCTCTAGCTGAAGCTGGTCCTTCACAGGAGGTCCTCTCAACAACAGCAGGACCTTCAGGAACTGGAAAGGTTTGCTCTTAATTAATCTTTAATTGGCATCCAGCATCAGACTAATTGTCACTCACATCCAAGGTTATAACCCTGTGACATTCTCATTCCGTAGAGAATGAGTTTTCCGAGCAGTACAGATTTGAGCGAGTGATTCAGACTTGAGATAGAGCGGGGAATCACGCCCTTTGGCCCATCAATTCCGCGCCGACCAGTGATCACCCCGTAGACTAATGCACTGTGAAATTATTTTCTTACATAGAGTAAAGTGCAGTAGAGTATTTCCATACCAAATTATATCCTCGATAAGCAAGTGAACTATTAGAACTAGTCTACTGAGCCCACATGCAAGAAGAGCCATGTTCTGGAGCGATTTTCAGAGTCCAGTCCATGCTCTACTTCTTACGAGTGGTGCCTGTTCCAGGCAGGTCCCAAGCTGCTGCAGGCCTGCAGCAATCTCCTTCCTATGACACTACCACCTCTCCTCATCCATCCACTGCAGTTTCCCTGCAGCTGACCTCGAGGGCATGCTAGTCAAGACCCCGGTTCCCTCTCCTCTCCTCTCCGACCGGCATCACTCCTCACCGACCGGCATCACTCCTCACCAGTCACGTCGATCGTCGTCGCCGGTTCCATCCTCCTGTCTCTTGTCTTCGGGGGACAAGCAGGGGCTGGCTCGATGGGCTCCCCCATCGAGGCTACAGTCTGCTGGGTTCTATGTGCAGGAAACTGGCTTGGCCACTGTCTCCTGTAGGCCGCGGTCCACTGGGTCATGTTCGAACACGGGGAAGTGGAGGGAGATGGAAAGACAAAGTTTTAGATTAAAACCCTTCTTGAAGAACAGGCTATCTTCCCTTGGCCTGCTAAACTATCCATTGCACCTACAAGTGGTGAGAACCCTCATAGCTAAGCATGTGACATCTTCAGCGATCTTGGCCAATTCCATTCACAAGAGAAATGTGCCTTTTAATACACTCATAAGTCATAGGAGCAGATTTAGGCAATTCGAGGCTACACTGCCATTCAATCAGGTCTGATCTCTTTCCCTCAACCCCATTCTCCTGCCTTTTTCCCCCATAACCTTGGACACTTGTATTAATCAAGAATCTGTCAATCTACGCCTTAAAAATACCCAATGACTTGGCCTCCACAGCTGTCTGTGGCAATGATTTCCACAAGAACTTCAAATTCCTGGGCGTGCATATTTCCGAACATCTCGCCTGGTCCTAGAACACTGATGCAATCATAAAGAAAGCACATCAGCGCCTCTACTTCCTGAGAAGATTACGGAGAGTCGGAATGTCAAGGAGGACTCTCGAACTACTACAGGTGCACAGTAGAGGGCAAGCTGACTGGTTGCATGGTGGCTTGGTTCGGCAACCTGAGTGCCCAGGAGCATAAAAGGCTGCAAAAAGATGGAAACACTGCCCAGTCCATCATCGGCTCTGACCTCCCTACCATTGAGGGGATCTATCGCAGTCGCTCAAAAAGGCTGCCAGCATCATCAAGGACGCACACCATCCTGGCCACACACTCATCTCTCCGCTGCCATCAGGTAGAAGGTACAGGAGCCTGAAATCTGGTACATCCAGGTTTAGGAACAGCTTCTTCCCGACAGCCATCGGACTATTAAACACAACTTCAAACTCAGAACTATAACAACCTATTGCACTTTATCTGTTTATTTATGTGTATATATATCTATCTCTATTACTAAAATTCTGATCTTGACCGCTTTTGGCTCACTGTGGTGTGGTTTCCGAGAGAACGCCGCCACCTACGGCCATCATTTTTGGCCACCTCACTCAGAGCCCCACCTCCACTCTGTCTGAGCTGTGAATCAACTGAACACACTGAATGTCTACTGAACTGTGAGTGTGGTGTTTTGTGTGGTTTTATGGTGGTTTTACCCTGCTTGAAATGGTATGAAACTGCATTTGAAGGTGGTGGCCTTGCACCCTGCATGAAATGGTATGAAACTGCATTTGAATGTGGTGTTGTTGCACCCTGCATGAAATGGTATGAAACTGCATTTGAATGTGGTGTCGTTGCACCCTCCTGGAAATGGTATGAAACTGCACTTGAATTTGGTGGCCTTGCACCCTGCTTGCAGTGGTATGAAACTGCACTTGAATTCGGTGGCCTTGCACCCTGCTTGAAATGGTAGGAAAATGGATTTGAGTTTAGTGGCCTTGTACTCTGCTTCAAATGGAATTTCAAGGAATAGCCGTGTCAAGTGCCAGCCCACCAGCCGTGAGTGAGCTGCCAGCCCAAGAATCCATTTGGCCCACAATGTCCATACTAGCCATCTGGAGACCAGTAGTCCCTGCAGCCAACAACACCCACACCAGTGCTCCAGACCCCCCCCTACTCCGCCTTCTAGTTTAATAGCCTCTCTTCCCTTTCTTCCCCAGTGTAGAGTTATGTGTTAAGATGAAGTTACCTATGCTGTATTGCTAATAAAAGTATTTGGATCTTAATCACTGTGTGTGCGTTGTTATTCCAACAACAGAGCCCAACTACATGGTGTTAGAAAACTCGGACACACACCTTGCCTAATTATATTGCTTTTATTTTAGTTTGTTATTTTCTCCGGTATATATTATAACATGGCTTCTGCTCTCAGAACACCAGAGATCCTGGTGTTTGACGAAGACCTCGCAGAACAGTGGCGCATGTTTGAAGAAGATTTCACCATTTACATAGACGCGGCTCACCCAGCTGCTGCTCCAGACGTTCGTGCCTCGATCCTTGTTAATCTGGCAGGCACAGAAGCTGCTCAGTATGCCAGAAGATTTCACTATGAACCAGCTAGGTTTGACCTGGCTGGTGTCCAGATTGCTCCCGCTGAATCTATCCGGGACCCCGAATGCTTGCTACGCAAGTTCTGACAGTTATGTGAGTTCAGAACTAACTTAATCATGGAGAGACACTTGTTTTTTTCATGAAGCCAGAGGCACGGCGAACCAGTTGAAACTTATGCTAGTGCTTTGAAGCACATTGCCAGTCGAGGCAATTTGGGGAATTTATGTGACGTCCTAGTCCACGACCATCTAGTGTATGGTGTCCGCAATGATAAATTACGAGACGAATTACTGACAGAAACTGAGCCTACTCTAGAGACTGCTAAAAACCGCTGCTGCATTGCTGAAATGGCTGATGCACATACAAAAGTTTTAGGACATGGCCCCCACTCTGCTCATGACATTAATGTTGCTGGCTCATCTTATCAAGCCTCTCACCGTTCTCCCCAATTGCCCGACAGCTCTATCGTTAAACTCGTAGACAATTAACGATAATTGAATCCCAAGGTCACTTTGCTCGTTAATGGCAAGAATCTTTTTCTGAGTTGAAAAATATATAAAAACAGAGACTCACTCCTACGGCTGCCTCCCTCCTCCCATTTGCTGGAGGTCCAGTGTACCCTATCGATTGTACAATTTGCACAAACTGCTGTCTTAACTCGCGTGTCACAACCTGAGTTTCTATGTTGTTCGTGAGAATGTGCTGACCTTGCTGTCAATGCTTGTCATGGTCTGGGGCTTGTCTCTTTCAGTCCTTGTGTTTGTCATCTGACCACAACCTGGGACTTTACTCAACAAATCCTGACACAATACAAACCTTTGCTTGATGACAAGCTGGGCAGGTTGCCTGTTAAGTACACAATTACGAATATCCCTGAGGTACTTCCAGTTGTTTGTCCAGCACCCAGGATTCCCCATGCCATGCGGGACCATGTTCAAAGTGAACTCAGCAGAATGGTGTCTCTAGGTGTAATTGCCCCCACCGCTGACCCTTCGGGTTGGGTCTCGACCATGGTTGTGGCAACAAAGAAGAATAAGGACAAAATACGGATTTGCATCAATCACAAGGACTTAAACACTGCATTAATCGACCTCACTATCGCATGTGCACTGTGGACAAAATTGCAGCACAGCTAGCTGAAGCAACTGTATTCACAGTACTAGATGCCAAGAGTTCATTCTGGTAGATTCCGCTGGAACGCAACCCCTCTACGTTAACTACCTTCAGCACACCGTTCGGGCGATACAGATTTATTTGCATGCCTTTTGGCATAAGCTCTGATAGTGAAGTATTCAACGAGCTATGGAGCAATTGTTTGAAGGCTACCCCTGCTCCATTGCAGTGGATGACATTGCTGGACGAACTATCGAAGAACATGATGCTAACCTGACAAAGGTCCTGGATCGCGCCAATGCCATCAACCTCAAGCTAAACCCTCAAAAATGCAAATTCAGGGTAAGTGAGGTGAAATACATATGCCATGTGTTCACTAGGGACGGCCTAAAAACGGATCCGGTGAAAACCAGTGCCAATGAGCTCCCAGCACCCACAGACGTGCTCAGTCTGCAGAAATTCCTTGGCATGGTTAACTATCTGAGCAAAGTTATTCCGGACTTCAGTGAAATATCAGCCCCGCTGCGCCAGCTTACCCACAAAGACACTGCTTGGGCCTGGCACGAGCAACAGCAGAGGGCGTCCGACACTCTTAAGCAGCAGATGTCATGCTCCTACTCTCGCCTATTTTGATCTTAAATGACGGGTCACACTGACTTGTGACGATTCCCAACACAGACTTGGCGCAGCATGTCTTCAAAATGTTGCCTATGCCTCGCCCACCATGACTGACACAGAACAACGCTACAAATTGAAAAAGATCTGCTAGCGGTCGATTTCGCCTGCAAGAAATTTAACAACTTTACCTTCGGACAAACGGTCACGATTGAAACTGACCACCAACCTCTGATCACCATCTTTAACAAACCGATTCATGCCTCTCCAGGACGCCTTCAACGGATGGTGCTGCAGCTTCAAAAATATGACATTGTCCTGACCTACAAACGTGGTAAGGATATGCACCTGGCTGACACTCTCTCGCGTGCATCCTGAAAGACCTGCAAGGGCCCGGCCTCACTGGATGACGACTTTATCATAATGACTGTGTTTTTTATTCCCTCGTCCTGTGTGGAGGACCTGGTTGCCCACACCGCTGCTGACAGTAGCTTACGGTCGCTCGCCTCCGTCATTAAGCATGGCTGGCCAGACACACACTACAATATACCGCTGCAAGTTCGGCCTTTCTTTACTGTCTGCGATGAGCTAGTACTGCAGGATGGCATTATCGTAAAAGGCCATAAGGCTGCAGTCCCTGCTTCGCTGCAAGTATTTTAACGCTGTCCATGCAGGGCACCCAGGCGCTGAAGCCTCTGCCTTACGAGCAAAAAACATGTTTTACTGGCTGAATACGCCCTCGAGAATGTGGCATCCTGTGCAGTGTGTAACAGATTGGCATCTCATCAACAAAAGCAACCACTTCTCTCACATCCAGCTCCTGCCCTCCCATGGTCTATAGTGGCAACTGACATATTTGAGTGGAATGGCAAGCAGTACCTGGTACTTATCGATATATTCTGGCTGGTTTGACATTGATTTTCTTAGCAGGCTTACTTCTTGTGGGGTAGCTTTAAAACTTGCACGCCATTTTGCAGACCATGAAGCTCCTTGCATACTGCTATCTGATAACGGCAGTCAATTTACCAGCCAACACCTTGAACATCTTGGGTTCAACTGCTCAACGCTTATTGTCAAGGCAGACCCAAGCCATGGTGCCTGTGGCTGATCAAGCATTGATCCGACAGTGGTCCCTCCATCGGAAGTCCAATCCAGGCTGCAGCAAAAGCATGACATTCAAAAACAGTGGTATGACAAAACAAGCAGGCCGCTGCCACCATTAACCAAGGGGCAGGTGGTTCGTTTGCAAACCGACAAAGGTCATGACCGTATGGGTGTAATTTCTGAAACTGCCTCAGAGCCACACTCATACTTGGTCAGTGCTGATGGAGGCACCTACAGACGTAACAGACAACATATCCTGCCTGTGAATGAGCCGGCTCCACCTCCACCTCCATATTTTCCGGACCGTACAAGTGTACTTCCATCCACGTCCAGCGGCATCGGACCGCATGTACCAGCACAACAACCCACTTCTGAAACTCCTGCTCTGCCAATGGCGACGCCTCCTCCGCCTGTGCCAGTCCCGTTTCATCACTGGGAATGCAGTTTCAATCTCCGCCACCTGTCATGCCACAGACTCTGTCACCGGTGACGAAAAACAGAGATGGTTTATATCACACACGTGCTGATCATGTTTGCAAGCCCACTGTGAAGTACCCAAGCTATGTTTGACTTTCCTCCAGCTTATTACCAATTGCTATGCATGCCTTATGGTTTTGTACTAACATTTAATTATTTAAGAGGGAGGGTGTAGATCAGTGTCACTCATGTTATGGGGTGGAAGATTGCAACCTTCACATGGTCCGCCCTGTTTCAACGAATGCAATCAACCTGTCGTGCACAATCAAATAAAACAAGTTGTCCTACAACTTTAGGCTATGCATACCATGCGCAAGAAGAAGATTCTTGTTATGAGTCATACTGTAGCTCCGCCTACTAGTTTAAAAGAAAGCCTCTCTTCCCTTTCTTCCCCAGTCTAGAGTTATGTGTTAAGATGAAGTTACCCATGCTGTATTGCTAATAGAAGTCTTTGGATCTTAATCACTGTGTGTGAGTTAAGTTATTCCAACAATGGAGCCCAACGATAATAGATTCATCACCCTCAAGAAATTTATTTTCCCCCGCCCCTTCATGTCCTTTTATTCTTTTTTTCCATCTTTTCCTAATCTCTCACTAGTGTACAAAATGTACACAAAATTATGAGAGGAATAGATCAGGTAAACGCAGAGTATTTTGTCCAAAGTAAAGGAATCGAGAACCAGAGGACCTGGGTTTAAGTTGAGGAATTTAATAGGAACCTGAAAGGAAACTTTTTCCGAGTGGTGGATGTTTGGAACGAGCTGCTGGAGGAGATAGTCGAGGCAGGTACTATTGCAATGTTTAAGAAACAATTAGACAGGTACATGCATAGGAGAGGTTTAGAGGGATATTGGCCAAACACAGGTAGTTGGGACTCGTGCAGATGGGACATTTTGACCAGTGTGTGCAAGCTGGGCCGTAGGACCTGTTTCCACCCTGTAACACGATGACTAGTGGAAACATCCTCACTAGAGTCATAGAATGATAGCGTGGAAACAGGTCCTTCAACCCAACTTGCCCACACCGGCCAACAACGTCCCAGCTACACGAGTCACTTGCCTGCATGTGGTCCATATCCCTCCAAACCTGTCCTATCTATGTACCTGTATTTAAGAAGGAACTGCAGATGCTGGAAAATCGAAGGTACACAAAAATGTTGGGGTAACTCATCGGGTGCAGCAGCATCTATGGAGCAAAGGAAATAGGCAATGTTTCGGGCCAAAACCCTTCTTTAGACTGATAGGGAGTGGGGGGAGGCTGGGAGAAGAAAAGAAACCTCCGCTACATCGAGGACTGCTTTGGTGCCACCTCCTGCACCCACACACACTCTCCGTCGCCTCCGCGCATTCCATTCTCTAGGCCCCCATCCTCTCATCTTCACCACGGATGTCCAGTCACTCTACACCTCCATCCCCCCACCAGGATGGTCTTAAAGCCCTCCAGTTCTTCCTCGACCAGAGGAGCAACCTATACCCGCCCACTGATACTCTCCTCCGCCTAGCGGAGTTGGTCCTTACCCTCAATAACCTCTTTGTCAGGTACGTCGAACAATCCTTGTTCTCGGCGTACCAGGGCCCCATCCCCGACCTTTACCTCCGCTACATCGATGACTGCTTTGGTGCTACCTCCTGCACCTACACATAAATGACTGACTTCATCCGCATCACAACTAACTTTCATCCGGCAATCAAATACACCTGGACCATTTCCGACACTTCCCCACCATTCCTTGACCTCACTATCTCCATCGCAGGTGATAGACTTCCGACCGACATCCACTATAAACCCACTGACTCCCACGGCTATCTTGACTACTCTTCCTCCGACCCTGCTTCCTGTAAGCACTCCTTCCCCTATTCTCAATTCCTCCGTCTACGCCGCATCTGCTCCCAGGATGAGGTGTTCCACACCAGGGCATCGCAAATGTCCTCATTTTTCAAGGAACGGGGGTTCCCCTCCCCCACTATAGATGAGGCTTGCACCAGGGTCTCCTCCATACCCCGTAACACTGCTCTCTCTCCCCATCCCCCCCACTCGCAACAAGGGCAGAGTCCCCCTGGTCCTCACCTTTCACCCCACTAGCCGGCACATACAACAAATAGTCCTCCATCAGTTTCGCCACCTCCAACGTGACCCCACCACTCGCCACATCTTCCCATCTCCCCCCATCTGCCTTCCGCAAAGACCGCTCCCTCCTAACTCCCTTGTGAATACTTCCCTTCCCTCCCGCTCCACCCCTTTCCCGGGCACTTTTCCTTGCAACCACAAGAGATGCTACACTTGTCGCTTTACCTCCCCCCACGACTCCATTCAAGGACCCAAGCAGTCGTTCCAGGTGCGACAGAGGTTCACCTGCACCTCCTCCAACCTCATCTATTGCATCCGTTGGATGTCAGCTGATCTATATCGGTGAGATCAAGCGTAGACTTGGCGATCGTTTAGCCTAACACCTCCGCTCGGTCCGCATTAACCAACCTGACCTCCCGGTGGCACAGTACTTCAACTCCCCCTCCCATTCCGTATCCGACCTCTCTGTCCTGGGCCTCCTCCACGGCCAGAGTGAGCAACACCGGAAATTGGAGGAACAGCACCTCATATTCCGCTTGGGGAGTCTGCATCCTGGTGGCATGAACATCGATTTCTCACAATTCGTTTAACCCTTGCTGTCTCCTCCCCTTCCTACCTCGCCCTCAGCCCTCGGGCTCCTCCTCCTTCTTTTCCCTTTCTTCTCCCCACCTCCCCCCACCCCCTATCAGTCTGAAGAAGGGTTTTGGCCCGAAACATTGCCTATTTCCTTCGCTCCATAGACGCTTCTGCACCCGCTGAGTTTCTCCAGCATTTTTGTGTACCTATCTATGTACCTGTCTGTTTCTTAAACGATGGGATAGTCCCAGCCTCAACTACCTCCTCTGGCAGCTAGTTCCATACGCCTACCACCCTTTGTGTAAAAAACTTACCCTTCGGATTCCAGTTAAATCTTTTCCCCTTCACCTTGAACCTATGTCCTCTGTTCCTCGATTCCCATGTGCATCGACCCGATCTATTCCTCTCATGATTTTGTACACCTCTATATGATCACCCCTCATCCTCCAGCACTCCATGGGATAAAGACCCAGCCTACTCAACCTCTCCCGATTGCTCACACCCTCTAGTCCTGGCAACATCCTCGTAAATCTTTTCTGAACCCTTTCAAGCTTGACAATATCTTTCCTATGACATGGTGCCCAGAACTGAACACAATATTCTAAATGCGGTCTCACCACTACAACATGACCTCTCAAGTTCTATACTCAACTCTGACTGATGAAGGCCAAAGTGCCAAAAGCCTTTTTGACCATCTTATCTACCTGCCACACAACCTTCAAGGAACCATGTACTTGTATTCCTAGATCCCTCTGCTCTACAACACTACCCAGAGGCCTACCATTTTACCGTGTAGGTCGTGCCCTTGTTTGACATCCCAAAATGCATCACTACACAATTCTCTGTATTGAATTCCATTAATCATTCCTCCACCCACCTGGCCAATCGATCCAGATCCTCCTGCAATTGTTCACAACCATCTTCACTATCTGTAAAACCACTAACTTTTGTATCATCAGCAAACTTGCTAATCTTGCCCTGTATGTTCCCAACCAAATCATTGATGTAGATGACAAATAGTAACGGACCCAACACCAAACCCTGAGGCACACTAGTCACAGGCTTCCAGTCTGAGAAGCAATATTCCACCATCACCCTCGGCTTCTTTCCATGAGCAAATTTGCTATCCATTCAGCTATCTCTCCTTGAATCCCATGCAATCTTACCTACCATGCAGAACCTTGTCGAACGCCTTACTGAAGTTCATGTACACATCTACAGCTCTGCCCTCACCGACATTTCTGGTCACGTCTTCAAAAAAATCAATCAGATTTGTGAGACACGGCCTCCCATGTACAAAACCATGCTGACAAAATCAAATTCCTCGTATGTGGCAAACCATACTTGGCTAATAAAGTGAGAGTATACTATCCCTAATCAGCCCATGCCCATCCAAATGCCTGTATAACCTAAACCTCAGAATACTCTCTAGTAACTTTCCAACCACAGATGTTAAGCTCACCGGCCTATAGTTCCCAGCATTTTCCCTGCAGCCCTTCTTGAAGAGGCACAACATTTGTCACCTTCCAGTCTTTCGGCATCTCTCCTGTATTTAAGGACTCCTAAATTTCAACCAGGGCTCCCGCAATTTTGTCTCTAGTTTCCCGCAATGTCCTCGGATATATCTGATAATCACTGTTTCTCAATGCAGGTTGAGAAAAAGATAATGATTGTGGCCATGTAAATAGAGTGGTAAATAAGTTGCATGGTGTGCTTCCTTTCATTGATCGGGACATTGGGCAATAGTCAGGAGGCCATGTTGCAGCTTTATATAAAACATTGTTCAGGCCACATTTGGATTATTGTTTATAGTTCTGGTCACCCCATTACAGGAAGGTTGTGGAGGCTTTCGAGAGGTGGCTACGAGAATGATGCCAGGGTTAGAAGGTATTAACTTTTAAAGGTTGTACAAACTTGGGTTTTCTGGCTGTAAGGTAGTAGACAATTAAGGAGAGGAGAAAAGGGGTGGCAGATGGAGGGAGTTGATAGAAAGGTGGAGAGAGAAACAGAGCTGGAATCTGATGGGGGCCACACAGCAGGTAGAGCCGCTGCCTCACAGCTCTGGAGACCAGGTTTGATGCTGACCTCTGGTGTTGTCTGCGTGTGGAGCTTGCACATTCTCCCTGTGACCACGTGGGTTTTCTCCGGGTGTTTATAGTTTCCTCTCACATCTCCAAAGACTCTGAAGATGGGTCCAGACTGAAAACGTCACCCGTTCCTTCTGCCCAGAGATGCTGCCCGTCCAGCTGCGTTACGCCAGCATTTTGTGTCTCTCCCCAAAGACAAGCGGGTTAGTAGGTTAATTGGCCCTCGTTAAAATGCCCTTGGTGTGTAGGGAGTGGATGATAAAGTGGGTTAACATGGAACTAATCTGTGAATGGTGATTGATAGTCGTGTGGACTCGGCAGGCCGAAGGGCCTGTTTTGTCGCTGGATCTTTCAACTGAATGCTCCTTATAGATTAAGGCATCAGAATACAAAACAGTCAGTCCAAAGCAAACACTTGTATATGGGTTATATTTTATTCTATTTACAGACATTACCTATAAATATAATACATCATTTCTTGAAAAGACATCTGTTTTAAGTCTGTGGACACATTAAATAACACATTGAATTTGCAGAGTTCCACTATAATGTAGCTAGCTGGTTCCACCTCATGACACTCTGTGGATGTGGAAAAAGACTAGACTTTCAGTCAAATTAAACCAAACCGAGAGAGAGAAAAATCAAACAGAGATTTGCTTCATTATTCAGCTTATTGTAGACCTGAGATAGTGAGAAACACATCAGGAGGTAAAAAGTGGCGGGGATTCAAGACATCAAGCAATATTTAAATTTATACTTCAAAAAAGAAAAAGGTGGAACGCAAAAAAAAAGGATTTATTGGGAGATTTGTTGCAGCAGTGAATTGTTAGTAAGTGCAATTAATGCAATCCCCCCCCCCCCCCCCCCACCCCACTCTCACCACAAACTACACCTCAGAAGTGATCGATGTGGCTCAGGTGAGTCACCCAAGGACTCCAGGCAGACGGGATAGTAAGCTGGAGTTAGAAAAGCCACCATCTCAGGGACAAGTGACAGTCATCCCAAGACCAGCAGGAGTCCCAGTCTGTGTCCAATACTCACGTCTCAATAAAAAATGTTCAACCACAGCAGAGGTGAACGACAATTTTTTTCATAACACATAGTACAAATTGAGGACATACAATCCCATGTGTCTTTTGTTGTGAAAGACTTGAAAAATAATTTTTTTGGGGGGGGGGCTTTCAGTTCCCCTCCTCATCCCCCCCCCCCCCTCCTCCCCACCCCAATAATCTGTTCTGTACAATTTTGTTTTCAATATTAGTTCGGAAGTTGAAGGTGCAAAGTAGAGCTGCATGGGATTTTTCACTGGTAGCTACAAAAGGAAGAGGGCAAGGTTGGCGTTCCCGGAGGAGGGGTCAGGCGAGATGTTGGCACTGGCTGGTCTGGTGGCTAGACGCTGTTGATGATGATCAGGGCTGGGCTGGAGTTCTGCTGGCTGGTCTCACACTGCACATTCTGGTCGGCCAGCTTGGCAAAGACCCGCGGCGTGCCCAGGTTGTAGACACCGGCGTGGACAAAGCAAGCCTTCAACGCCACCGTATGGACCTCCTGCCCCTTCAGCTGGATCTTGTAGGTGGTCTGCCCCAGCCAGGTGAATGAACCGTGGACCTCCAGCATCTCCGGGCTACAAGGAAGGACAGGATAGAGTCATGAAATTAACAAGGAACGGTCACCCTAGAATTGCTACCATCTACCTCATTGGAGACCCTCGGACAATCTATAAGCTGACTTTACCTTGCTAAAAACATTAGGTAGACAAAAATGATGGAGAAACTCAACGGTGAGGCAGCATGTATGAAGCGAAGGAAATAGGTGACGTTTTGGGTCGAGACCCTTCTTCAGACTGATGTGGGGGGGGGGTGGGAAGAAGAAAGGAAGAGGCGGAGAAATGGAGAAGTCAATGTTCATACCGCTGGGGTGAAAACTGCCCAAGCGAAATATGAGGTGCTGCTCCTCCATTTTACGGTGGGCCTCACTCTGGCCATGGAGTGAAAGGTCGGATTCGGAATGGTAGGAGAAGTTGAAGTGCTGAGCACCGAGAGATCAGGTTGGTTATTGCGAACCGAGCTGAGGTGTTTGGCAAAGCGATCGCCAAGCCTACGCTTGGTCTCACCGATGCAGAGCAGCTGACACCTAGAATAAAAACATTATTCTCTTTATCATGCTTCTGTTGACCGTGGACGGCCCGATTGTAATCATGTCTAGTCTTTCTGCTGACAGGATAGCACACAAAAAGCTTTTCACTGTACCTCAGTGCCCATGACTAGACTAAATTAACTATTCTCAATTTGAAACAGTGAGGATGCGGGGGAAAAGTTCACAAGTGTGTTGTCGGGACTGGAGGGCTTGAATTATAATAAGTTTAGATGGCCTCAGTCTGTTTCCATTGAATAGAACAGTACAGCACAGGAACAGGCCATTCAGCACACAATGTCTATGCCGAGCATGATGCCAAGACTAACTCTTATCTGGCTGCACAATACCCATATCCCCAACATCCTGCATATCCCAGTGTCCAAGCAAAAGCTTCTAAGCCCTGTCCCACGTTACGAGTTCATTCCAAGAGCTCTCCCGAGTTTGCCCTGATTCGAAATCGGAGATTTACGGTAATGGCCACTCGTCGGTACTCGGGGCTCTCGTAGACATTTTTCATCATGTTGAAAAATCTTCACGAGTCTTCCCGTGCTTACCTGCCGTTAGCGAGTCTTCCCGAGTACCTGCCATTGGCATTACGAGCCGCTAAGGGACGTCCCCGCTAAGTTCATTCTCCATGCTTACCACGAGTCTGATTTTTTTTTAAACTTGAGAAAGCTCTTGGAATGAACTCGTACCGTGGGACAGGGCTATCTCAATGTCACAATCATATCTGCCTCCTCCACCACCCTTGACTGTGTTCCAGGCACTCACCGTACTCTGTTTTTACGGAGTAAATTTGCCCCGCACATCTCCTTTAAAATTTGTCCCTCATATCTTAAAGTAATATCCTCTATTTATTGACATTTACACCCTGGGAAAAACGTTCTGACTGTCTATTCAATCTACTTCTATCAGCTAAGAAACTAGCAAAAGGTAAAACTTGAAAAGCTTCAAGCAATATGTGCTTCATATTAAGAATGAGATTCTGGGCAGAATAACAGATCTTTAGAATACTGATTTAAAAAAGTGGATCAGAACTCAGGGTTTATTTACAAAAGGGATTATTGAGCTAGTAGTAAAGAGTGCAAAGAAGATTTACAAGGTTGCCACGACTTGGCGGCCTGAGCTGAAGGGAGAGGTTGGGCAGGCTATGACTTTATTCCTTGGGAGCACATGAGATTGAGGGGTGATCTTATAGGGGTGTATGAAATCATGAGGGGAAGCAATAGGATAAATGCAGAGTATTTTACCTAGGGCAGAGGAATCAAAAAACAGACGGCAAAGGTGAGAGGGAACAAGATTTAATCGGAACCCATGGGGAAACTTTTTCACACATGGAACAAGTAGCCAGAGGAGGTAGTTGACACAGATACTATAACAGCATTTAAAAGAAACTTGGACAGGTGCATGGAGAGGAAGGATATGGATCAAAGGTTGGGAAATGGGACTGCCTTAGATGGGGCATCTTGGTCAGCCTGGACGAGTGGGTCCGAAGGGCCTCTTCCTATGCTGTATGACTGACTCAAGTTGGGTTTTTGAACAATATTTCTGGTATCTGTTATTGCTCCTGTTGTATTTCCAAACTCCTGTTATCCGATTGCTACGGTTGGAACTGCATTCGCGTACTTTTAATCATTAGCCCAAGACATATCCGACATGGTGCTTAACTCAACCACTTTAATTTATTATTGTCACGTGTATCGAGGTACAGTGAAAAGCCTTTTTGTCACGTGCTATCAACGGAAACATTATTCATGATTACAATCGCAACGTCCACAGTATACAGATAAAGGATAAAGAGAATAACATTTAATGCAAGATAAAGAGGATGCTTGTATCCATCATGATGCAAGATAAAGTCCAAGTAAAGATAGTCCAAGGGTCTCTAATGAAGTGGCAGGAAGGTCAGATGGTGAGGGGATGGTTCAGAACTCGTGATCAAATTAATTTGCGAGTCAGTCAAATAGACCTGCATGCAGTGTTTAGTTTAGAGATACAGTGCTGAAACAAACCCTTGGGCCCACCGAGTCCGCGATGACCAGCGATCACTCCGTACACTAGCACTATCCTACGCACCAGGGGCAATTTACAATTTTTACTGGCGCCAATTAACCTACAAACCTGTACGTCTTTGGAGTGTGGGAGGAAACCAGAGCACCCAGAGAAACCCACACGGTCACGGGGAGAACGTACAAACTCAGTACCGATAACAACCGTCGTCAAGATTAAATCTGGGTCTCTTGGCACAGTGAGGCAGCAACTTCACCACTATGTCACCATGCCACCCACTGTGAAGCAACGTGCGATGTTACCTTGTGGCCTTGTGCCGCAGGTCCACGATAATGTCCACTTCGATCTGACAGCAGTTGAACAGAACAAGAGTTACGGGGACTAAACACAAACTGTGGAGCAGAGAAAAAAACATTTCAAAATATGTTATGCAAATCCTTCTGTACAAACATAGCTGGGTTTAACGTTGAGTTAAAGGCTGCATTAGTACAGCATTTTTTGTTTGTACAGGTCCACCACCGATTTTCCAGAAAATGGTGGTCCGGCACCTCCTTTAATCCGGACAGAATTTGAGAGTACACTTGAAATCTCCTCTCAAAAATGTGGTGCCTCAGCAACCGACGTCGATCTCATTGGGACTTATACAGCCGATTGGCAGGTTGAATTTGCCTCCTGCGGCTGGGACTCGGGATAGCCGGCAGATCCGTTCACGTAGCAGACCTCAAAGGCCGACTTTGCGGACCGGTATCTCTGATCCTTGGTGGGCTAGGAAGACCGTTTTGATACCGTTGGACTCATCCGAGAGGCCGTGACTTCTGTTGGTCCGGCAGAACGGATAATCCAGAAGGGCACTGGTGATGGACCTGTACCTTAATATTCATAAGACACAGGAGCTGAAATAGGCCATTCGGCCCACTGAGTCTACTCCGCCATTCAATCACAACTGATCTATTTTTCCCTTTTAACTCAGAAACACATCTGTCTACAGCATTTATGGGGGGGAAATCACAAAGTGCTGGAGTAACTCAGCGGGTCAGGCAGCATCTGTGGAGGAAATGGACAGGTAACATTTTGGGTTGGGAGCCTTCTTCAGCCTGAAGAAAGTTTCCCCAGCACCGTGTTTTGCTCAATATTCTATCATCTGCAGTTCCTTACATCTCCTTATAAGTGGAGAATAAGTCGTTGTTACAAAATTCTGTGCATAACCAGTCAGTTCAGCAATGATCAGATAATTAATGCAAATTCTCTCAGGGTCCCTGTGGTATTTATCTTTACCATTTTATTTTCTTTCACTAACTTGCTTGTTAGTTCAAATCGTTCCCATGTTTTCACTTTAGTTTTTATGGCCTTCGTTCACAATTCTTATTTTAAACAATGCCAAGTGTCTACCTGCAGCTCAACTGGTCAATGCTCAATAAAACATCTGATTAACTGGTTATAAAGGGAATTTGGGATTAAAAACAATATTATAATCATAATTTGTTTTCACAAGTAACTACAGTACAAGTTTACAAAAACAAAAATAGTGAACTCAGCGGGTCATGAGAGGATATCTTGGGTTGAGACCCTTCTTCAGACTGATTGCTATGGAGGAGAGAAAGCTGGCAAACTGGTGGGGGTGGGACAAAGCCTCACCAGAGATAGGTGGATCTCGGTGTGCGGGGTGTGATTGGCAAATGGGTGAACAAAGGCTAGATATATAAAGTAGGCAAAGGGTTAAGATAAGGAGAGAAGAATGAAGCCAGACTCCCCGTTGGATTGCAACCTTGTCGTGGTTGGGGAGCTTGTGTAACCCCTAGAGCTATGCCTGCGGGAGATTCGAAATAGACAACAGACAATAGGTGCAGGAGTAGGTCATTCGGCCCTTCGAGCCTGCACCGCCTTTCAATGTGATCATGGCTGATCATCCAACTCAGTATCCCGTATCTGCCCACTCTCCATACCCCCTGATCCCTTTAGCCACGTGCCACATCTAACGCCCTCTTAAATATAGCCAATGAACTGGCCTCAACTACCTTCTGTGGCAGAGAATTCCGGAGACTTACCACTCTCTGTGTAAAGAATGTTTTCCTCATCTCGGTCCTAAAGGAATTCCCCCTTATCCTTAGACTGTGACCCTTTGTTCTGGACTCCCCCAACATCGGGAGCAATCTTCCACCATCTAGCTTGTCCAACCCCTTAAGAATTTTGTAAGTTTCTATAAGATCCCCCCTCAATCTTCTAAATTCCAGCGAGTACAAGCCGAGTCTATCCAGTCTTTCCTCATATGAAAGTCCTGACATCCCAGGAATCAGTCTGGTGAATCTTCTCTGTACCCCCTCTATGGCAAGAATGTCTTTCCTCAGATTTGGAGACCAAAACTGTACGCAATACTCCAGGTGTGGCCTCACCAAAACCCTGTACAACTGCAGTAGAACCTCCCTGCTCCTATACTCAAATCCTTTCGCTATGAATGCTAACATACCATTTGCTTTCTTCACTGCCTGCTGAGGAAACTGAGCAAAACAGGGAGCAAAAAGCCAGACAGGCAACAGTTTGACGTTGAGAAACTACATGACCCAAAAGTGAAAGGCTCTTTTGTGTTACAATTAAGGAGCAGGTTTCAGGCACTAGCAGATATGGATGATCACACACACTGTGTGGGAAGAAACCAAAATAGCTTATGTGAAAACCAGTGAAGCCTGCCTGGGGTTTAAGCAGAAGACAAAAAAGGAGTGGATGACTGAAGACACATGGCAAATCATTGAAAATAGGAGAACATTAAAGAAGCAAATAAATGAATCAAAGTCCAAATGGCTGCAAGAAATTACAAGATGCAGTATCAATAAGCAAACAAAGCAGTTCAGAGGAAAACCAGAGCTGACAAACGGGTGTATCTTGCTAATCAAGCAGAAGATGCAGCTAAGAAAGGGGAGCAAGGGAAGGTCTACAAGATAACCAAGATAATCTGTGGCACAAATCGTCGAACGACTGACACACCAATTGTAGACAAAAAGGGCCGACTCCTAACAACAGAAGCAGAACAAGAAGCTTGCTGGACGGAACACTTTAATGAAGTACTGAATAGAGCACCGCCCATAATAAAGGCTAACACCCTACAAGCAGAGGATGACCTGGACATTAGCACTGAACCACCAACTAAGGAGAAAATTGTTACAGCCATTAGGTCTCTCAAAAGTGGAAAACGCCCTGGCCAAGATATCCTCAATGCAGAACTGTTCAAGGCAGACCCAGAACCGGCAGCTGAAGTATTTGTACCACTTTTCACAGCTATTTGGGAAAGAAGGATAGACCTGATGACTGGTCAGAAGGAGTCCTCATTAGGATACCAAAGAAAGGCAACTTAAGAGAGTGTAACAATTGGAGAGGGATCAGATATTTGCCCTTCATAACATTATAGAAAAGTGTACAGTGGCAGAGACAGATATACATCAACTTTGTTGATTTCGAGAAAGTATTTGACAGCATCCACCGAGACAGCCTATGCGGCACACTACGAATGTATGGGATCCCACAGCATATGGTCTAAGTCATTAAGAGCTTCTACGCCAACTTCTATTGCAGAGCGGGGAACAGTAACCACACATTCCAGGTGAAGACAGGAGTCCGACAAGGATGTGTGATGTCAGCGCTACTCTTCAATATTGTTATTGACTGGGTGATGCGTCAGACAACCGAGGACCAAGCAAGAGGCATACGATGGACCCCCTTCTCAGTATTGGAAGACCTTGGTTTTGCTGATGACTTGGCTCTGGTCTCCCACACTCACACGCACATGCATGAAAAAACATCCCGTCTCAGTGACTTTGCACAACAAATTGGCCTGAAGATAAACCAGAAAAAATGTGAAGTAATGACACTTAATGCTACCGATCTTGGTAGCAGAGTCAGACACGATGGCGGAGCACACAATGACATCAAGAACCGGCTAAACAAGACCAGGAATGTTTTCAGAATGCTAAACAACGTATGGAGGTCCCAGCAATACAGCACCAAGACCAAGCTGAAGTTATACCAGAGCTGTGTCCTCTCCACCCTCCTATATGGCTCGGAATGCAGGAGAATGACAGCAAGTGACATCAACCAGCTGTCGGCCTTCCATACTAAGAACCTGAAAAGAATCCTAAGAATATTTTGGCCAAACACCATATCCAACCAAGATCTCCTTGCTCATTGCCAACAAGAGAGCATGGACACCATCATCATGGGAACTGGATTGGCCGCTGGAACTGGATTGGCCATATACTGAGAAGAGAACCAGACAGCATCCCAAGAATAGCCCTGCACTGGACCCCGGAAGGGAAAAGGAAAAGAGGGAGACCCAAAACCACCTGGTGTCGAACTGTAGAGGAGGAAATGAAAACAATGGACCTGACCTGGGGTAGTGTCCAGAAGTTAGCCCAGAACATGAGTGGAGGACCTTTGTTGCTGCCCTACATGCCAGGAGGCATAATAGGCAGTAAATAACTAGTGAAGCCAGAGGATACACAGTGCCCTCCATAATGTTTGGGACAAAGACCCATCATTTATTTATTTGCCTCTGTACTTCACAATTTGAGATTTGTAATAGAAAAAAAATCACATGTAGTTAAATTGAGCATTGTGAGTTTAATAAAGGCCATTTTTATACATTTTGGTTGCACCATGCAGAAATTATAGCTGTGTTTAAACATAGTCCCCCCATTTCAGGGCACCATAATGTTTGGGACAGAACAATGTCATGTACATGAAAATAGTCATGTTTAGTATTTTGTTGCATATCCTTTGCATGCAATGACTGCTTGAAGTCTGCGATTCATGGACATCACCAGTTGCTGGGTGTCTTCTCTGGTGATGCTCTGCCAGTCCTGTATTGCAGCCATCTTTAGCTTATGCCTGTTTTGGGGGCTAGTCCCCTGCAGTTTTCTCTTCAGCATATAAAAGGCATGCTCAATTGGGTTCAGATCAGGTGATTGACTTGGCCACTCACAAATTGACAATTTTTTAGCTTTGTAAAACTCCTTTGTTGCTTTAGCAGTATGTTTGGGATCATTGTCTTGCTGTAGAATGAACCGCCGGACAAAGATTTTTGAGGCATTTGTTTGAACTTGAGCAGATCGGATGTGTCAATACACTTCATTATGCTACTACCGTCAGCAGTTGTATCATCAATGAAGATAAATGAGCCAGTACCTTCAGCAGCCATACATGCCCAAGCCATAACACCCCCACCATCGTGTTTCACAGATGAGGTGGTATGCTTTGGATCTTGGGCAGTTGCTTTTCTCCACCATACTTTGCTCCTGCCATCACTCTGATACAAGATAATCTTCATCTCATCTGTCCACAAGTCCTTTTTCCCAGAACGGTAGTTGCTCTTTTCAGTACTTCTTAGCAAACTGTAAGCTGGCCATCCTATTTTTGCAGCTAACCAGTGGTTTGCATCTTGCAGTGTAGCCTCTGTATTTCTGTTCATGAAGTCTTCTGCGGACAGTGGTCATTGACAATTCCACACCCGACTCCTGAAGAGTGTTTCGGATCTGTCAGACAGGTGATTGGGGATTTTTCTTTATTATAGAGATAATTCTTCCGTCATCAGCTGTGGAGGTCTTCCTTGGCCTGCCAGTCCTTTTCCAATTAGTATTCTCAACAGTGTTCTCTTTCTTCTTAATGATGTTCCAAACAACTGATTTGGGTAAGCCTAAGGTTTGGCTGATGTCTCTAACAGTTTTATTCTTGTTTCTCAGTCTCATAATGGCTTCTTTGCCTTTCATTGGCACAACTTTAGTCCTCATGTTGATAAGCAGCAATAACAGTCCTGAAATGGAGGGACTATGTATAAAAACAGCTGTAATTTCTACATGGTAAATGTATGAAAATGGCCTTTATTAAAATCTGACAATGTGCACTTTAACCACATGTGCTTTTTTTCTATTACAAATCTCAAATTGTGGAGTACAGAGGCAATTAAATAAATGATGGGTCTTTGTCCCAAACATTATGGAGGGCACTGTAGGTGGTGTTTATTACACAGGAGGAACATTATGTAGTGGCTCCTTGTTCGAGGAATTAACAGGCACGCCATTTCATCACAAATCGCTGAAATTGATGTTTCCATCTCTTTGTTCCACTTCAATCTGAAGGTATCCTCGTTCAAAAAACATGATTAGAATAGATCCCAAATTCCACTTATAACCAGTTAATCTGATATTTTATTGAGCAGTAACCAGTTGAGGAGTACCTTCAGCAACAAACTGGTTCCACCAAGATGCAGTAAAGAACACCACAGATCCTTGTTCCCTGTGGCTATCAAACTATACAAATTCTCCCCCTATTTACTACCCCCCCTGCTTGGTGAATACACAGGGCCTTTTTCATAAGTCCTTGTCAAACTAGCAGAATTAGGCCATCGAGTCTACTCTGCTATTAAATCAATACTGATCTATCTTTCACCTCTCAACCCCATTCTTCTGCCTTCTCCACATAACTTGTGACACCCTTACTAGTCCCACAGTAGGAGAATGAAGAACCAGAGGACATAGTTTTCAGGTGAGAGAAAAATATTTAATAGAAATCTGAAAGGCACTTCTCATAAGAACTGGAGGATGGAATTTGAAAATATCGCCAAAACAAAGCACCGTTTGCATGCGGGCTCAGTGAACTATTTCTGTAAACTTGCTAATCGAGGATCAGGTGTATGGAAATTCTCTACCGGACTGTTTGTAAGAAAAATAAACTCAGTGTTAGCACTCTGGACATGTGATAATAAAAGCAACATTGAACTTGACAAATGTAGTTCTGGAACATGGCTAAAGTATGGATGTTTACACAACTTCCAATTGAGTCATCTTCATTTACAAACCTTTTTTGATGAAATGAGTGGTCATAGTACTCTGGGTAATGAAGGCTAATCTTAATGAGATGTGAAAGTTGTTCCAAGCTTGGTCTTGCAGGGAGCTGTGGCTGTTCTAGTCGGATGAATTTCAACAGAACCATTTCCTGCGCTTCCTAAATGTACAGGAGAAAAATAGCACACATAAATACCTTTAGTACAAGTTGTACAACATAACAATGAAAACATAACCTAAGCTTTATTTAAGCTGTAACAAAAGCATTATCTGGTTTCCACCTATAACCCTAGTTGAAAGCAAATACTTCGCCAATTCAAGGTAGTGCTGATAGCAGGATCATCTTCCTACTACCCTGTTACTGTGGGCCTCAGAGATGCAGTGGGGAAATAGGGCCCTTGGCCCACCGAGTCTACACCAACCATCTACACTATGACCATTTCACACTAGTTCCATGTAATCCCTCTTTCTCTTCCACTCTCTATGTATTAGAGGACAATTTTACAAGAGGCCAATCAACCTACAAACCTGAAAGTCTTTGGGATGTGGGAGAAAACCGGATCAACCAGAGGAATCCCACACGGTCACAAGGAGAATGTGCGAACTCCACACAAGGCAGCACTTGAGGTCAGAATCAAACCGGGGCCTCTGGCAATGTGAGGCAGCAGCTCTACCAGCTGCTTCACTGTGCCCTTATTTCATTCCTTCCCCATTTATTCATACTATTTTCTATACCTCGTTAGTCATCCTTTAACATTAAAATGTTCTCAGTTTGTGGTCTGCCACTAACCTTTGCTGCGTTAGAGAGGGCAGCACAATGGTGCAGCTGGTAGAGCTGCTGCCTCAGCACCAGAGACCAGAACTCGATCCTGACCTTTGGTGCTGTCTGTGTGGAGCTTGCATGTTCGCACATGACCCTGTGGACTTCCTTCAGGATGCTCTCACATCCCAAAGAAACGAGGGTTTGCACATTAATTAGCAACGAACATATCTGTAAAATTGCCCCTGGTGTTTTGGGAATTGATGAGAAAGTGGGATAACACAGAACTTGTGTGAACGGGTGATCAGTTTCATTCAGAGTTTAAGCTTGGAAACGGGCTCTTCATCCCGCTAATGGCCCTGTCCCACGGTACGAGTTCATTCCAAGAGCTCTCTTGGAATCAGGGTGAGTTTGCCCTGATTCGAACTCAGAGATTTACGGTAATGGCCGCTCGTCGGTACTCGGGGCTCTCGTGGACATTTTTCAACATTTTGATAAATCTTCACGAGTCTTCCCGGGCTTACCTGCCGTTAGCGTTACGAGCCGCTAAGAGACGTCCCCGAGCTCCGACGTACCCACTACGTTCATTCTCCGTGCTTACAATGAGTTTGATTTTTTTTTAAACTCGGGAGAGCTCTTGGAATGAACTCGTACCGTGGGACAGGGCCATGAGCCCACACGGACCATGGATCACCCTTTCATACTAGCTCTATGTTATCCCACTCTCTCATCCATTCCCTCCACACTAGGGGCAATTTGCAGAGGGCCAATGAATCTATAAACTCGCACGTCTTTGGGGATGTTGGATGAAACCAGTGCACACGGAGGAAACCCACGTAGTCACAGGGGGTATGTGCAAACTCCACACTATTCTGATAATCTGTCCTTTATACTTAGAACATGGGAAAATGCCCACCGGTGCCCAGGTTATCCTAATGCGGAATAAATTAATTGTCAATAAACACCAATCTTCACCACATGTAAAGACAGGGTGATTCAAAGACTCACCTCACCATCCCTGAGGGTGCAGCAGTAAATCCCATTTTAGCCAGTGGCGCACTTATCACATGAATACTTAAAACGTGAAGTTAGAAAATTAATTTTTATTCCAATTTATTTAACTGATTTAAAATCCTCGGATGGATGCCACAACTGAGATTTGAGCTGCTGTTTTGAGATCATTAGTCTCGGGATTGTTGTAATAAAAACAACGCGGATTGTTTAAAAACTCTGAAATGCAGCGGCTGGATTACCTGTACATGAGGTAAAGAACAGGCTTCTTTCCCAATGGACTGGAGAGCAACATGGAGCTGGCCTTCCAAGATGAGCTGTTTATTGTCCTCCACAACGTAAGCCTGCAAACGAAAGGGAAAAGCAACTTACAAAATGGCAGTAGGTTCATTCTCACTCTCAGCCATTGCACAGTGCAGGACTATGTTACTTGCATCATTAAACACCTATATTAACCAAGCATGGGACACCGGCGGCACTGTTGTGCAGCAGTAGAGTTGCTGCCTTACAGCGCCAGAGACCCAGGTTCGATCATGACTATGGGTGCTGTCTGAACGGAGTTTGTATGTTCTCCCATGACCAGTGTGGGTTTTCTCCAGGATCTCTGGTTTTCCACATTCCAAAGGCGTACAGGTTTATAGGTTGAAGATAGACACAAAAAGCTGGAGTAATTCAGCGGGACAGGCGGCATCTCTGGAGAGAAGGAATGGCTGACGTTTCAGGTAGAGACCTGAAACGTCACCCATTCCTCTCTCCAGAGATACTGCCTGCCCCGCTGAGTTACTCTAGCTTTTTGTGTCTATCTTTGATTTAAACCAGCATCTGCAGTTCCTACAGGTTTATAGATTAATTGGCTTGAAATTGTAGGATAGTGTTGGTGTATGGGGATCACTGGTCAGTACGGACTCGGTGGGCCGAAGGGCCTGTTTCTACGCTGTATTTCTAAACCCAACAAAGATATTTCATTTAAATCAAGCCGTTGTTTTCCATCTATTATATCATTTGCCCAACATTAAGTTTATTATTGTCATCTTTAGTGATACAGTACAGAAACAGGCCCTTTGGCCCACCTCGTCCATGCCAACCAATGATCTCCTGTACACTAGTTCCATGTTATCCCAGTTTTTTTTTAAACAATAGGGGCAATTTACAGAGGCCAATTAACAAAAACCTGCTTGCCTTTGGACTGCATGAGGAAATCGGTGCGCCCAGAGGAAACCCACGCGGTCACAGGAAAAATGCCCAAACTCTGTACAGATAGAACCCGTAGTCAGGATCGAACCCGGGTCTCTGGTGCTGTGAGGTAACAACTCTAATGCTGCGCCACTGTGATGCCTTGTGTACCGAGATGAAGTGAAAATCATTGTTTCGCATGCTATCTAAACAAATCTGATAATATTATACTTGAATGCAATCAAGCTAAACACAAGAAAAATGAGTCTGAAGAAGGGTCCTGACCCGAAACATCACCTATCCACATTCTCCAGGGATGCTGCCTGACTTGCTGAGTTACTCCAGCACTTGTTGTTCTTTTTTTGGGTGTAAATCTGCACCTGCAGTTCCTTGGGTCTCGTATAATAGAGTAATGGGGAAGAAACTGTGCAGAATACAGTTCTTAGCATTGTAGTGCATCAGTTCCAGAGAGATTGAAGATTCATTCAGTGATTGCCCCGGGGCTGTAAAATGTTTGCAAGTCAAGAATTTTGTTAAAATGTTGGCACGTATTACAATGCTACCAGCAGCTAATTTGGACACAGCAAGCCCTCAAAAACTATGATAATGTCAACACGATATGTTTTATGAATGTCATATTGAAACAATACATGATGCTTACTTCCTACTATTCTTCAAGAACCATGGGATCTTTAACATCTCCCAAACTGCTGACCTGCAGCCCTTGCACTTTTTTTTGCTACCCTAGTGGAAAATTGTCTGTTCCTCCAGTTTGCATGTGGTCTTATCAGCTTGAAGAATGTTCCCCACCCAAAACTTTGTTTTTCCATTCTCCGGCGCAGATGTTGCCTGACCTGCTGAGCAACTCTAGCACTTTGCTCTGCTTTTGCTGAGACATTATTTCCAACAGTTGATCGTCAAGGCATTAATTAAAGTTTTCTAGCTTCCCTACACACAAATGGACCTATAGGTCAGAGGGAAGTGGACGTGGCATTCAGGAATTGCTTGTCACATAACAGGATTTACCAGAATGTCAGAAGTCAATCATTCCATATTTGTTATGATTTTCCTTCAACCTTCAATTGTGCTTTTAATAAGCACACCAGAGTAGGATACAAAACAATCACAAAGTCACTGCTTCAAGTTAGAAAGTGGTCTGGAAATATTGAGCTCCCTTCTCTGTTGTAAGACATTTTGACGGGCACATGGACAGCAGACAGTTAGTGGATTAGGGGCCAAATGCGGGTAGGTGGGACTCGTGTACATGGGGCAGCTTGGCCGGAATGAACAAGTTGAGCCAAAGGTAGACACAAAATTATGGAGTAACACAGCAGGTCCGGCAGCATTTCTGAAGAAAAATAGGTGACGTTTCAGGTGGGAACCCTCCCTTCCGTGCTATATGACTCAATGACGACGCCTCTAAGTTCTAATCTGCAAGAACATTCAATGTACAACTCTGCAACATTAATGCTGATTATACCAACCTTCCATAATACTATAATGTTCAGATCCACCTCATTGCACTTCTGCACTAATTTTGTAACATGGCCAGTTTTGGGTCTGCTGGGGACCATGGCAGTCTGCAATGCAGCCTTTCGAGACAGTGCAGCATTGCAACTTTGAAAGAAGAAGTCTGCACACGGAGTGGTTGCACTGATTATCTGCAAAACACAACACAAACTCTCAATTATACAATCCATACAAGGCACTATTCCAAAATTGCAAGCACCCTGACATCCATAACCAAACCATAAAAGCGACAAGATGTTATTTTGCTGGAGAGGGTGCAGAGAAGATTAGAGAGGATGTCGTGAGGACACAAGGGCCTAAGCTATAGGGAGAGATTGTGCAAGCTAGGACTTTATTCTTTGACTAATTCAACGGCCAGGCAGGATCTCTGGACAAAATGGATAGGTGATGTTTTGGGTCTGAAGAAGGGTCTGGACCTGAAAAATCACCCATCCCTTTTCTCCAGAGATGCTGCCTGACCCATTGAGTTACTCAAGCACTTTATATCAAACTCTACTTCCCTTAGATGGCTTAGGAAGTTTCCCGTGTTTCCAGCAACTCAAACTAAATTCTACAGAATTTAATGGGAAGCATCACAGCATGGTTTCAGAACAGCATCCAAGACCACAAGAAAATGCCGAGAATTGTGGAAATAACCTAGACCATCACACAAACCAACTTCCTTTCCACTGACTCCATCTATATTTCACACTGCCTCGGCAAGGCCACCAGCAAGATCAAGATCCAGTCATACCTTGGACACTCCATTTTCTCCCCTCTCCCATCAGGCAAGGGGAACAGAAATGTGAAAAAGCATACATGCTGATGCAAAGACAGTGCGTTCCCAGCTGACACAAGGTGAGTTAACCGTCCAGTCCCCAATGAGAGAGCAGTGCTGACCCCCCATCTATCTCATGCATGGAGGTGCGCGGTCTATTATTAATTGGACTTTGCCTTGCACTGGACAGCTTGATTGTACTCATGTATAGTCTTTCCACTGACAGTATAGCACGCAACAAAAAAGCTTTTCACTGTACCTCAGTATGACAGCAGGAGTAGGCCATTCGGCCCTCCGAGCCAGCACCGCCATACAATGTGATCATGGCTGATCATTCCCAATCAGTACCCCGTTCCTGCCTTCTCCCCATATCCCCTGACTCTGCTATTTTTAAGAGCCCTATCTAGCTCTCTCTTGAAAGCATCCAGAGAACCTGCCTCCACCGCCCTCCGAGGCAGTGTATTCCACAGAATCACCACTCTCTGTGAGAAAATGTGTTTCCTCGTACATGGTTCATGGAACAGTTCTCCACAGCAACAGGCTCTTCAGCCACAATACTCTTGTTAAACTAATCCACTCTGGCTGCATGCGATCCATATCCCTGCATATCCATGCCACCATCAAAAAGCCTCTTAAACGCCACTATCGTATCGGTCTCCACCACCACCCTGGTAGCAGGTTCCAGGTACCCACTACTCTCTAAAAATACTTGCCCTGCACATCTCAATCTGATATGACATCTCAATCAATTGTGACTTTAAATAAAAATAGATGTTCAATGAACAATCACCATAACTGTTTCAGGATATTTCATCAAATGGCAATTGATATTTGATTGCTGCTTAAGGTATCACGATTAGCTAAAAGTAACAGCAATGAAATGTAACAAAATTATATGCCTACTCACCTGCTCACTTCCCAGAACGATATCTGCAAATATATACCTTCCTTCTGAAGATGAGGAAGCTATGAAATGAAAACATCAGCATGATTCCCCTTAATTTAGCGATTACAATGGCAATTACATGAAGACATCAGAAAAATTACCATAGTCTGTATTTGAGCTCACCTTCTGAATGTTGACATCGCGTTGCCCGAAAACACAGTTTTGCTCTCTCCCGACTGCTGAGTTTTGCATCTGAAATTTAACAAACAAAAACGTTATTTAGGTTGTCATTTGTGGTCCATTTTATTCTGCAGTTTATTGCAGCTAAATAAATAGCTGAGTTAGCAGCTCAACAAATATTACAGCAAAGAGGCGCAGCAGTATAGTTATTGCCTTACTATGTCAGAGACTCTGGTACGAATCTTGACTAGGGGTGCCGTCTATAGGAGTATGTACGCTCTCCCTGTCACCGTGTGGGCTTTCACCAGGTGCTCTGGTTTCCTCCCACACTCCAAAGACCAGACACATGCCGTCAGGGTAGGCAAGGTAGGCACTGCCTACCCTGACTAAAATTATGAAATGGCAATTATTAAATATAAATAGTAAAGGCATGGGAGAATTATGCTTATCTAAGAGATCGATCTCTGAGGTAGGCATAATTCTCCGTGCCTTTCATCCGCAGCACTTGTAACACGCGAAGGTCTGTGCAGCCCACGTGCCGTCAGCGCTGCCTGAGCCGTCAGTTTCAAGGGGACCTGAAGGCAGCAGAAAATCTGCAGTTTCTTGGCGGGATTTTCAAATATGGATTGCCATTATTTTAATAGTATCTCAGGAAACAAAGAGTGAAGAATGGACAATGTACCAATAACGTGGTAAGTGCATTTCTTGGTGCTTAAGTTTTATAAATACTGTATTTCCCGGGTGGGGGGAGAGCTCCGTTCACAGTGTTTGGGGAGTCTGGCGTTGTGAAGGAGGGGATTGGGGTCAGTAACCCACTTGCCACGCACCGGTCTGAGTGCAGGTAGATGGGACGAGGTGAGAGTAAGTGTTCGGCACGGACTAAGGGCCGAGATGGCCTGTTTCCGTGCTGTATTGCCATATGGTTTTATTGTGGCCGGGGAGTGAATTAGCTTGGTTGGCTGCCGCAGCACTCCGGGCACGGACAGCAGAACTGGCCGCCACTTCAGAGGAAGGAAGCAGCTCGGGTGACTGACTTTGAGCGGCCGCCGGGACCCGACAACAGAACCGGCTGCCACTTCAGCCCCTTCTGCTGGTCCCCACTCACCTCTGGCAGTGCTCTCCGTCTGAACACCTCTCACCGGCCGCTCGCCGGCCGGCTACCCGCAAATCTTTAAATTCCGACAGCCTGCTCACGGGACCAGTTGAGGTTACTTGGCTGTGGGAATTTAAGGATTTGTGGGGCGCGGTTGCCATGAGCGAAGCCGGCGAGCGGCAGGTGAGAGATGTTCAGACGAAGAGCACTGCCAGAGGTGAGCAGGCCGGCAGAAAGCGCTGAAGTGGCAGCCGGTTCTGCTGTTGGGTTCCGGTGGCCGCCCGCACCCGAACTGCTTCTATCCCTGGAAGTGGTGGCCAGTTCTTCTGTCCGTGCCCGGAGCGCTGCGGCAGCTGTGAGTGAGTTACTGATATGATCTCTGACCCCCTCCTTCTCAACACTCCTGCCCTCTATGCTACTCCTGCCACCCCTGCCCACTCCTGAACGCAATGAAATTTTGTTCAGACCGAAAGGTCTGAATGACAATAAAGGATACTTTGACTCTCCACATCTTTAACCCCTGGCACAGACTCTCCACATGCTGTGAAAGGAACTCTCCCTCCAAATGGACCCTTGAATTAGTATTGTCATTCAATAAAATGACAACTGATTCAACGTTCCGGTGTGCTCCCGTTTTTCGCACCATCTCTCCACCTGCCTACATCCTCCGTCCCCCACCCATTCAGTAATTAAAAAATGAAGGAGATTGAGAAGCCTTGGGAAAATTGAATTGTTAGTTATTTTTTATATTTTACGAAGAGAACAATCTGCGCATGCGCGGTTTAAGATTTTTTTTAAAGCCGGCTGACTGCCTACCCTGAGTAATTACTCGCGGCACGTGCCTGCCAAAGACGTATGGGTTTGTAGGTTAATTGGCTTCAATAAAAATTGTACATTATCCCTAGGATCGTGTAGCGTGCGGGAATTGCTGGTCAGTGTGGATTCAGTGGGCCGAAAACTGTCGTGCTGTGAGAATGGAGAATATACGTTTCCATGCTGTATATGTAAAATAAGCTAAATCCAATCTCGTCACAAAGACCCCCATTGCCATTGCTCTGCCCATCCTGCCAAATGATCAATCTTAGCCTGAAGCACAGACTGTCCTACTCACTTTCAATAACATCACCAATTGTTTTGTCATCCACAAATCTATCAACCATACCTCCCACATGTAACAGGATCATGTGTTGATGTTGGTAATGGAAAATGAAACAGCACATGAAGTTGACCCTTCAAATTCAACAGTCTTGTAAATATGCAGGATGGGTCAGGGTTACAGTTTTGCATCAGCAACTAACGAAACCATGTTCAATGCCTGGAATCTGACACCCTTCGTGTTGTACTTCTGCAGTTTCTTGCGTCACCCATTGCTTAATTGCATTTGTCCTCGCCCACACGGCAAATCTACACGCTTCCACCCCCCTCCTCCCTGATGTCACCCACCAATGTGAATACCATCCTATTCTCTTCCAACTTGCCCAAATATCGATTAGGAAGCTCAGCTGAGATCTAGACTTCAGTGCCTTTTCGATGTGGCCGCTGGACGTTTACCGCTTTCCTGAACATTGATCAGAGTAACTGGAAGATTTAATTTCAAAGCATGGGGAACAAAAGGGTTGTATGTTTTCCCCAAGCTAACCAGCAGGTTAGAATCACAAAACCATTTACCGATGAACATTTCCCAATACTAGATGCAACAAAGAAAACAAAACCTGCTGCGTTCAGTCCCTCCCCAGCCCAACAAACAATAGACAATAGGTGCAGGAGTAGGCCATTCGGCCCTTTGAGCCAGCACCACCATTCAATGTGATCATAGCTGATCATCCTCAATCAGTACCCCAATCCGGCCCTCTCCCCATATCCCCTGACTCCGCTATCTTTAAGAGCCCTAAATAGCTCTCTCTTGAAAGTATCCAGAGAACTGGCCTCCACTGCCCTCTGAGGCAGAGAATTCCACAGACTCACCACTCTATGTCAGAAAAAGTGTTTATCATATCCGTTCTAAATGGCTTACCGCTTATTCTTAAACTGTGGCCCCTGGTTCTGGACTCCCCCAACATCGGGAACATGTTTCCTGTAGCGTGTCCAAACCCTTAACAATCTTATATGTTTCAATAAGATCCCCTCTCAACCTTCTAAACTCCAGAGTACACAAGCCCAGCTGCTCCATTCTCACAGCACGACAGTCCCGCCATCCCGGGAATTAACCTTGTAAACCTACGCTGCACTCCCTCAATAGCAAGAATGTCCTTCCTCAAATAAGCGGACCAAAACCGCACACAATACTCCAGGTGTGGTCTCACTAGGGCCCTGTACAACTGCAGAAGGACCACTTTGCTCCTATACTCGACTCCTCTTGTTATAAAGGCCAACATTCCAATTCGCTTTCTTCACTGCCTGCTGTACCTGCATGCTTACTTTCATAGACTGATGAACAAGGACCCTCAGATCCCGTTGTACTTCCCCTTTTCCCAACTTGACGCCCTTTAGATAGTAATCTGCCTTCCTGTTTTTTTATACCAAAGTGGATAACCTCACATTTATCCACATTAAGCTTCATCTGCCATGCATCTACCCACTCCCCCAACCTGTCCAAGTCGCCCTGCATTCTCATAGCAACTCATAGCATTCGTTATTCCTCGGAGTTGCGTTACACTTCTGAAGGCATTTTTTTTAACCATTAAGGGCAGGTGGGAGAATAGTGGGTGGCAGAGTAGGTAGAGCGCCAGAGATCCAGGTTAGATGCTGACCTCAGGCGTTGGAGTTTGCACGTTCTCCTTGTGACCACGTGGGTCTCCTCTGACTGCTCCAGTGACTTACCACCGTGACTTGCCCTCCCTCACCTTAAACCTGTGTCCTCTGGTTCTTGTTTTCCCTATCTATCATCCTAATTAATCCCTTCATGATCATATACAACTCTGTAGGATCACCTCTTGTCCTCCTGCGCTCCAATAGAGTCTACACCTGCTTAACTTCTCCCTGCAGGACAGGCCCTCTTCCTGGCACCATCCTCATCAATCTTATCTGCACCCTTTCAAGCTTAACAATATCTTTCCCGCCCTTTCCCTAGGGGGGCACGGTGGTACAGTAGTAGTGTTGCTGCCTTTCAACGCTTGCAGCACAGGAGACCCTGGTTGCTGTCTGTACAGAGTTTGTACGTTCTCCCCGTGACCGCGTGGGTTTTCTCAGAGATCTTCGGTTTCCTCCAACACACCAAAGATGTACAGGTATGTAGGTGAATTGGCTTGGTATAAGTGTAAAATTGGCCCTCGTGTGCGTAGGGTCGTGTTCATGTGCGGGGATCACTGGTCGGTGCAGACTCGGTGGGCCGAAGGCCTTGTTTCTACGCTGTATCTTCTCTAAACTAAAACTAAACAAAACAGGCTGACCATAACGGAACACAATGTTCCAAATGTGGCCGAAACAATGTCTTGTACAACTGTAACAACCTCCCAACTTCTTTATCTTGTGGCATGTGGATGGAAACCAGGGTACCCAGAGGAAATTGACCGTGACACCACCTATGCAAACTTCACACAGACAGTATTGGAACATAGAACAGAACAAGAATCACCCTTCAGGCTGCAATGTCTATGCCGAATTTGATGCTGACCAACTCTTATCTGTTTACACACAATCCACACCCCCCCCATTCCCTGCATATCCATGTCCATCCAAGAGTCTTTGAAACACCACTATCATATCGCCACCATCACCCCTGAAGCACATTCCAAGCACACCACCCTCTGTATGAAATTTGCTCCGCATATAGAATCATAGAATAATAGGTGCAGGAGTAGGCCCTTCGAGCCTGCACCGCCATTCAATATGATCATGGCTGATCATTAATCAAAATTATCTCCTTTAAACTTTACCCCCCTCACCTTAAAGCTATGACCTCCAGTATTTGATTTTCCCACCCTGGAAACCATCAAACACTAGAGATCCGAACCGAATCCCAAAACTGTGATATCACCGGTCTGCTAGTTTCAACGCTGCAATAATACGAGAAAAACCATAACATTGGAATAAAACAAGTCGAAAGGCAAAAAAAATCACCAACCTTTATCTTCCGTAGGGTTTATACATTTCTGTAGTTTCCAATGCTCACTGCAACTGGACACCTGAATTATGTGGAATTCCCTCACGCCTGCTTCACTCTGAAAGAATAAGCCCCAATGTTAGTATGACATCTACATTATTTTAAAGTAAATGCCAATTGTTCATGGTTTGACACGTCCATTTTAAAATTAGAGGTATATTTTCTGTTTGCTGTCTTGCCTCCTTTTATAGAATGAAAAAAAAATGTATTAAAAGATACAGAAGGGGGCCTTCAGCCTACCAAGTCCACACCGAGCATCGATCACCCATTCACACTTATTATATGTTCATTTGTATTCTCATCCACTACTTGCACACTTGCGACAATGTATAGAGGAAGAATTAACCTACAAACACGACGTTTAGTATAGTTTCGAGATACAGTGCGGAAACAGGCCCTTCGGCCCACTGAATCCGCACCAACCAGCGATCACCGCAAATTAACACTATCCTGCACACACGAGGGATATTTTACACTTATACCAAGCAAATTAACCTGCAAACCTGTACATCTTTGGAGTGTGGGAAGAAACTGGAGCACCCGAGAAAACCCACGGGTTGTGTGATGTGCGAGGAACCTGGAGAAGCTGGAGGCTAGCCATGCGGTCACAGAGATAATGTGCAAAGTCCACACATACACACACGTGCAATGGTCAGGATCAAATCCGGTTCCCCAGCGCTTCGAGGCAGCAGCTCTTCTAGCTGTACCACCCATATTGATTATTACTTTTCCAGAATTCTTCCTATTCCAGCAGAGCGGCACAGCAGTTCAGCACTAGAGTTGCTGCCTCACAGCGCCAGAGACCAGTGGTCGATTCTGACCATGGATGTTGTCTGTATGGAGTTTATACGTTCTCCGTAACCCTTCTCCGGTTTTCTAGGGTGCTCCAGTTTCTTCCCACACTCTAAAGACTTACAGGTTTGTAAGTTAATTGGCTTGATAAAATTGTAAATTGTCCCTAGTGTGTAGGATTGTGCTAGTGCACGGGGTAATCGCTGGTCGGCACGGATGCGGTGGGCCAAAGGGCCTGTTTCCGTGCTGTATTTTAATGTCTAGAGCAGGAGTCCTTCCACAAATGGTCCATGTGCAGTTCTGCTTTTAGATGAAGATAGACACAAAAAGCTGGAGTAACTCAGCGGGACAGGCAGCATCTCTGGAGCAAAGGAATGGGCGATGTTTCAGGCAGAGACCCTTCTTCAGACTAAGAATCAGGGGGGAGGGAAACTGAAGATCTGATACGGTACAAAGAACAAATGAATGAAAGGTATGCAAAAGGGTAAATCAAAGCCTGCAATGATGATCAAGGTGGCGCGCACAATCGTCCATTGTTAGCATTTGTAAAAGGTGATAACGGGTGGGTACAATCAGTGAAACTAAGGAGGACAACTGTGAAACTCGTGGAATGACTGGGATGGGGGAGGGAAGGTGAGAGAGGGAATGCAGGGATTACTTAAAGTTAGAGAAATCAATATACATACCGCTGGGTTGCAAGCTGCCCAAGCGATATAAGAGGTGCTATTCCTCCAATTTGCATGTGGCCTTACTCCTGACAGTGGAGGAGGCCCAGGATAGAAGGGTCAGTGTGGGAAGGGGGAATTAAACTGTTTGGCAACTGGGAAATTGCGTAGATTGTGGGAGATTTTCTTACTTCTTCTTCTTCTGTGGCATGGTGCAAAGGATGTGGCGCAATGCCACACCATTTAATCAAGACACCATACAAACATAACATGTTTAAAATAAAGGATGAATCAGACTATTTGCCTGACCCCAGACTCCCAACTTCATATAACACTTCATATAACAGCTCATCCTTCACTCCTTACAAATCTGGCAGTCAAATTGTAATAACTAAAATAAAGGCAAAACCATGGTTTAAAGTGACTAATACAGCACACACACAAGCACACACAAGAAGTTCTGGCAAAGGCCAATGCTAATATTTATCTTCACACAAGCTTCCTCCCACTCATTCATCTCACGTTATTACTAAACTTTTCTATTCATCTTCATCTCTTTATTTCGCCCTTCCTTAAAAATATCAATTACATAGTCACCTCAGTTATTTCATGTGTCACAAATGTTCCATTTATCAGGATAAAAGATTTGCTTTTTAATACATTGATCAACTGAACCACCTTTGTCGACATTCAAGGTTTTGCAGCAGAGTTTGTAGAGTAAGTCACACAGCGTGGAAAAAGGCCCTTCAGGTCAACATGCTCCTTCTACACTAGTCCCATCTCCCAGAGTTTGGCCCATATCTCTCGAAACCTGCCCTACCCATGTACCTGTTTAAATGTTTTTTAAGTGTTGCGACAGTACCCGTGTAAAAAAGTTACTCCTATTAAATCTTTCCCTCCCCCTCCTCACTTTAAACCTATGTCCTCTGGTTCTCAATTCCCCTACTCTAGGCAAGAGACTCTCTACATCTACCCAATTTATTCCTCTCACGTTTTTGTACACTTTTATAAGATCACTTCTCCTGCGTGCCAAGAAATAGAGTCCTAGCCTGTTCAACCTCTCCCTATACCGCAGGCCTTCGAGTCCTGGCAACATCCTCATAAATCGTCTCTGCATCCTTTCCAGCGTGAAACATGATGCCAAGCCAAACTGATCTCATTGCCTCTACATGATCCATAACCCTCTATTCCTTGCCTGCACTGCGGATGACTTGTTTGTATTCATGTTGAGTCTTTTCTTTGACTGGACAGCATGCAAACAAAAGCTTTTCACTGTACAAATGACAATAATAAACTAAACTTCCTTATTCCAATCTAAAAGCCTCTGAAACTCCGCTATCCTATCTGCCTCTAACACAACCCATAGCATTGCATTCCAGGCCCCAATCACCGTCTGTGTAAAAAAAACTAGCCCGCACATTTCCAAAAAAACCTGTCACCTTAAAACTATTCATTCTAGCATTGAACATTTCCATCCTGGGGAAAAGATTCTGACTGTCCATCCGATCTACGTCCCATAATTTTCTATACATATATGATGATTTCCACTAATGAAAATGAGCAACAATTCTTGTTTGGGGAGATGGTGTATTCTCTGATAATCAGTTTCTGGTATCCAAGGATAAGTACAAGTCCACATCTCTTCAATCCATTTGCAGTTAATTTTTATATTTCAGTGCATGTTTCAACAACTCACTGTGTTAATGTTGGCCACATCCAGAAAGAGGAGGAGATTATCGATGTCGCTCTTTGCTTCTGCTTCAAGGGCGTTGCTCCTGCAAGCAGTGGCCCTAACACTGAGAGAGCGGCTCGTGCATATTATTGCTGTGTGTCTCAGCACTCGGTGGCTGTGGGCAGAGAGGCAGAGGTTTCACGGTGACTTTAAATTCAAAGATACCTTACACACAACACAAAATATCCATTGATGGCCTGCACAGTCGTGTGTGACAATGAATTCCACAGATTTACCTCCCTCTAACTTGAAATCCCTCCTCACCTTTCTAATGTTATGTCCTTTTACTCTGAGGCTTTGCCCTCTAGTTCTATACTCTCCCATTAGTGGCACGTCCTCTTCAATCTTTACTCTATCCAGGCCTTTCACTATTCGGTAAGTTTCAATGAGGTTTGCCCTTCATCCTTCTAAACAAAGAGGGCTGTGCTTTACATTTCACTCCTCTTCCTTCCTTATCGGACTCCTTTGGGCTCCTTTCCAACCCTCATCTGTCGCTATCTCCACCCCTGCCAATTAATCCCCCTTCACCTGCATGCAAGCTTTCACTTGCCAGACATTGCCCCATGCCCACCTCTTCTCCCTCGTCTCCAACAGTCTGAAGAAGAGTCCTGACCCAAACCATTGCCTCCGCTGATCCTGCATGACACATTGAAATCCTCCAGTACTTTATTTTTTTTATTCAGCAATTGCGGTCCCTTATGTCTCCACATACCAATTATAAGACTCACAACAAGGTAAAGAACTGCAAACAGGAAAGGCTCTTATGAATAATTTCAACTAGCCAACCTCCCCAGTTTGTCAGAACCAGCCTGCTCTGATCCACCTGTAGCCTTGACCACATATCAAAGCAACCTCCCTTCCACCGACTCCATCTACACTTCACAGTTCCCTCGGCAAGGCCACCACCATAATCAAGGCCCGGTCTCACCCCGGTCACACCCCGGTCACTCCCTCTTCTTCCCACTCCCATCAGGCATGAGGTACAGAAGTGTGAAGACGCACACCTCCGGATTCAGGGGTCGTTTTTCCTATTACCAACTAGAGACACTCCTGACCTCCCATCTACATCATTGGAGACTCTCGGACGATCTTTAATCAGACTTTACTTGACTTTTTCTTGCATGAAACATTATACCCTTTAACCTGTATCTGTACACAGCTTGATTGTAATCATGTATAGTTCTTTCGCTGACTGAACAGCACCAACAAAAAGCTTTTCACTGTACCTCGGTACACATGACAATAAACAAAACATCGACTCATTTTATCTCTCGCCACAGATGGCGAGTACTTGCAGTATTCCATTAGCTCACATTTCCAGCAACTGCTTTGTTCTGCATTTCAATTCACAAAACTACCCACAATCATCTTGATTTACAGTCCAAAATCCTGGAGTAACCCAGCAGGTCAAGCAGCATCTCTGGAGGAAATTGACAGGTGACATTTAGGGTTGGGGCTCTTTCTCAGAGCGAAACAAGGTTCCCGATCCGAAACGTCATTATCTACATGTGACCCGAAATGTCACCTTTCCATGTCCTCCAGAGATGCTGCCTGACCCACCAAGTTACTTCAGCACTTTGTCATTTTTTTGTAAACCAGTATCTGCTATATCTTGTGTCTTCATTTACATTCCTTCAGAAAGATCAACTTTGAATAATAGGTGGTTACACAAAAAGCTGGAGAAACTCAGCGGGTGCAGCAGCATCTAAGGAGCGAAGGAGATAGGCGACGTTTCGGGTCGAGACCCTTCTGTCTGAAGAAGGGTCTCGACCCGAAACGTCGCCTATCTCCTTCGCTCCTTAGATGCTGCTGCACCCGCTGAGTTTCTCCAGCTTTTTGTGTAACCCTCGATTCTCCGGCATCTGCAGTTCCTTCTTTAACACTTTGAATAATAGGTATTTATCACCTGAAGGAGGTGGTTGTCAGTATGCGAGTCACCTGTATTTTGGGCTCCAACCTGTCACACATTCCACAATCTCTCTAACCTTCCCCCTCTCTGCAACGTCAAACATGCTAACTTCCTCACTTCTCCACATCTGGCTCGAAGCATTACCTGTTCCTTTCTCCATAAATGCTGCCTGACCGGCTGAGCATGTCCAGTACCTGTTGTTCTTATTTTACATTTCTGATATCTGCAATTCTTTTGCTTTTGGCTAGTTCAACTGCAGGTTACTTTAGTTTAAAGATAGAGCATGGAAACACCGAGTCGGTGTTTGGCTCCGAGTCAGCGCCGACCAGCAATCACACATACACTGGTCCTATCTACACACAAAGGACAATTTACAGAAGCCAATTAAACTATAAACCAGCCGGTCTTTGGAATGTGGGAGGAAACCCACACAGTCACAGGGAGAATGTACAAACTCCGTACAGACAGCAGCCGTGGTCAGGATCGAACCCCGGCACTGTAAGGGAACAACTCTGTTGTGCCATTGTGCTTAAAGTTTGGGGTCCATACACAACATAGTTTCTAGTGAATCACAAATATATGTTGTGTCTCCATAAAGGAGATTTAATCAGAGATTTAAAACATGCCCGTAGGTAGGTGCGTGAAGAAACAGCCCTGCTGTCTGGTGGTGTTTAACACCCCAAGGACAAAGCAGCCTGCTCGATTGACATTGGATATACTGTATTGAACAGCTCTGCCTCTGCTGTGATCAGACTCTTGAACCCACTGCTCACATGCTCGGGATGAATTATCAATCTTCCAATCTACCTCATTGCAGCTTTTGGATTAAAAAAAAACTGCACTATCTTTGTACCTATAACACGATATTCTACACTATGCTTATTTTATCCATTGCATTACCTGATGTACAGTATGATTTACCTCAATAGCACACAACAAAGTTTAACAGTATCGCAGCACATGTGACAATAAAAATCCAATACTCTCTACCACACTGTAGCTGAAATCTATCAGATGTATTGCTGCAATTGTCAAGACTTCTTTAACAGAAAGTCATTTTCGGCACATTTGTCCCAGGTTAGAGCATTCAAATATGTCGTTGGGTCAGATTCTTGGAACTCCCAATTTGAAAACACCATGGGATTATCAGTCATCACAAAGACAGTTGCGGTTAAAGAGATCTCTCCAGCTTCACAGGCCTCAAGAAGAAATGCAGGTTTAGACATGAATAGAAGGTGCCAATATTGCTAATGATTACTGAGTATTTGATGAAAAAAATAAAATGGAGAAAATATCCAGCAGCTCAGGCAACCTGTAGAAAGAAGACAATGAACCAGTTGAGTATTTCTAGCAGAGACAAGACACTGCGGATGTTGGAACCTTAAGCAAAATGAAACGTGCTGGAAGAATTCCGACAGTCAGGCAGCATCTGTAGAGGGAAGATAGACACAAAATGCTCCAGTAACTCAGCAGGTCAGGTAGCATCCCTGGAGAAAAAGAATAGGCAATGTTTCGGGTCAAGGCTGGAAAGACTGGTGAGCCATGTTCTGTTTCACAGAGACATGGCTCACCCCCAGCTCCCCAGACTCAGCGGTCCAGCCTGAAGGGTTCTCTATCCACCGCATGGACCGTACACAGGCATCGGGGAAAGGGAGAGGAGGGGGCGTCTGCCTCATGGTCAACTCTGCGTGGTGCTCAGACGTGGCAGTCCTGTCCAACTCCTGCTCTCCACACCTCGAACATCTGGCGGTGAAGAGCCGTTGCTTCTATCTACCGAGGGAATTCACCTCCATCATCCTGACCGTGGTCTACATCCCACCCCAGGCAGACGTCCGTCTGGCACTGGAGGAGCTGCACGCTGTGGTCAACAAACACCAGACATCTTACCCCGAGGCATTTACCACCATTGCTGTGGACTTCAAAAAGGCAAACCTAAAGAAATCACTCCCCAACTTCCACCAACATGTCTCCTGCTGCACCAGAGGACCAAACACCCTCGACCACTGCTACACCACCATCAAGAATGCCTACCGCTCTATCCCTCGCCCTCACTTCGGTAAATCTGACCATACCCCGGTGCTGCTTCTTCCTGCCTACCGGCAGCAATTAAAGAGCGCACCCCCAGAGGTCACGACAGTACAGAGCTGGTCCGGGGGGGGGGGGGGGGCAGAGGAACAACTACAGGACTGTTTGGAGTCTGTAGACTGGGCAATGTTCAATGACTCGGCAATGGACTTGAATGAATACACCACAGTTGTTACAGACTTCATTAAGAAATGTGTGGAGGACTGCATCCCTACAAAAACCTTCCGAGTGTTTCCCAATCAGAAACCTTGGATGAACTGTGAGATCCGCACTCTTCTGAAGACCAGACACCGGGCATTCATGTCTGATGACACAGTGGTCTACAAGAAGTCCAGATATGACCTTGGTAAAGCCATCAATAAGGCCACAAGGGAGTTCTGCTCCAAGCTGGAGGATGAGACAGATGTTCAGCAGCTGTGGCGGGGACTGAATGCAATCACCTCCTACAAGGCGAAACCAGGAGGCAGCTCGGATGTCGGCGATACATCACTCCCTGATGAGCTCAATGCATTTTATGCACGCTTTGATAGGGAGAACACTGATGTGCCTTCCCGAGCCCCCATTCGCTGTGATGGTATTTCAGTCTCAGTCACAGAGGCCAACGTCAGGAAATCCTTCAAAGCTGTGAACCCTTGAAAAGCGTCTGGACCTGATGGCATACCTGGTCGTGTCCTAAAAACCTGTGCGGACCAACTGGCTGGAGTTTTTACGGACATTTTCAACCTCTCACTTCTGTGGTCTGAGGTTCCCACCTGCTTCAAAAGGGCATCAATAATACCGGTGCCCAAGAAGAGCAAGGTGACGTGCCTCAATGACTATCGACCTGTGGCACTAACGCCTGTGGTGATGCAGTGCTTCGAGAGGTTGATCATGGCACAAATCAACTCCTACCTCGACAAAAACCTGGACCCACTGCAATTCACTTACCGCCACAACAGATCAACGGTGGACGCGATCTCGCTGGCCCTCCACTCCGCTCTGGACCACTTGGACAACAAAAACTCAGATGTCAGGCTGTTATTCATTGACTACAGCTCGGCATTTAACACAATCATCCCCTCCAAGCTGGTTACCAAACTCACAGAACTGGGTCTCTGCTCATCCCTCTGCAATTGGATCCTTGACTTCCTCATTCACAGACCACAGTCTGTTCGTATTGGTGGAAATGTGTCAGACCCGATAACAATCAGCACGGGAGCACCTCAAGGCTGCGTACTCAGCCCCCTGCTGTACTCACCCTATATTCATGACTGCGTAGCCGGTCATAGTGCGAACTCCATCATCAAGTTCGCTGACGACACCACTGTTGTGGGACGTATCACTGAAGGGGATGAGTCAGAGTATAGGAGAGAGATCGAGCAACTGTCCATATGGTGCCAGCACAACAACCTGGCCCTCAACACCAGCAAAACCAAGGAACTGATTGTAGACTTTGGAAGGAGTAGGATGGGGACCCACAGTCCTGTTTATATCAACGGGTCGATGGTTGAAAGGGTCAAGAGCTTAAAATTCCTGGGCGTGCACATCTGTGAAGATCTTTCCTGGTCCGAGAACACAGATGCAATTATTAAGAAAGCTCATCAGCATCTCTACTTCCTGATAAGATTATGGAGAGTCGGTCTGTCAAAGAGGACTCTCTCTAACTTCTACAGGTGTACAGTAGAGAGCTTGCTGACCGGTTGCATCGTGGCTTGGTTCAGCAACTTGAGTGCCCTGGAGAGGAAAAGACTACAAAAAGTAGTAAACACTGCCTAGTCCATCATCGGCTCTGACCTTCCTTCCATCGAGGGGATCTATCACAGTCGCTGCCTCAAAAAGGCTGGCAGCATCATCAAGGACCCACACCATCCTAGCCACACATTCATCTCCCTACTACCTTCGGGTAGAAGGTACAGGAGCCCGAGGACTGCAACGACCCGGTTCAGGAATAGCTACTTCCCCACAGCCATCAGACTATTAAACTTGGCTCGGACAAAACTCCGAACATTAATATCCCTCCATCTGTTATTTGCACTTCATTAATTTATTAATTCATGTGTGTATTTACGTATATAATTGTAGTCAATGCCTACTATGTTCTGTTGTGCTTTGCAAAGAAAGAATTTCATTGTCCTGTCAGGGACAGATGACAATAAACTCTTTTGACTTGACTTTGACAGCGAGCTAGCAGAGGAAGTAGTTGAGGCAGGTACGATTGCAACATTTAAGAAACATTTAGATAGGTACATTGGTAGGACAGGTTTGGATGGATATGGGCCAAATACAGACAGGCACTAGTGTAGATGGGATATGTTGTCCAGTGTATACAAGTTGAACCAAAGGACCTGTTCCCACACTGTAAAGGGCCTGTCCCACTTACGTGACTTTGACAGGCGACTGCTGGCACCCGTGATAAGTCACCGAAATTATCAACATGTTGAATATTCAGCGGCAACCAGAAAGACGCTACGACTCTTTGGAGACCTCTCACGACCATACAAGCGACCCCGGCGACATGTCGCGGGTGACCTCTCACGACCAAACAGCCTATGTGGTCGTGAGAGGTCTCCTATGGTCATGAGTCTTTCTGGTCGCCGCTGAATTTTCAACATGTTGAAAATTTTGGCGACCTATTACGGATGCCAGCAGTCACCTGTAATGGTTGCGTAAATGGGACAGGCCCATAAGACTCTGACTCTATGACTGGATAGCAGGCAAACAAAGTTTTTCACTGTATCTTGTTACATGTGACAACAATACACCGATGCTAGTTTGACAAACTAATGTGTCATTAATTCGACAATCATGGCATGAAAATATTTAATGTGGGCTATGAAAGTTGCCAGAGACAAGGACAAACTAAACTAGTATTTCATCTGTATTATGAACAGGATAAAAGGGAAGATAGACACAAAGTGCTGGCGTAAATCAGGTCAGGTAGCATCTCTGAATGGGCGATGTTTCGGTCGGTACCTGACCCTTCTTCAGACAAAGGGACCCTCATCTGGGTCACCAAGTAAATTTGGTTTAGCATGTGCAAGGTCAAAGAATTTTGGAGTTTGTTGTGCAGTTCACAATCATTTTTACGGCTTTACTGATCAAAAACAATTATTCCAAAATGCTGCTTTCACGAATGATGTATCTATGAGTGCTGGTTTAGGGGACAGTGCACATTCTTTTTATCTCTTACACACGAAGCTTATGCTATGGACAAAATAACACAAAAAGATGCTGAGAGCTCATGTCAGGCAGCAGGTTTTAAATTGCAGAGAAGGTAGGGGAGCGGCGGAAGGGTCAACGGAGTGTGTCAGCAAACATGAAGCTAATAGTGTATTTTACACAAAGTGTAAAGCACTTTGGCCAACGAGAGTTGTTTTTTAAATGTGCTATATAAATAAAAGTGACTTGACTAATGTTTTGGTGGTGATAAATTGTACAAGTTCATAGTGGCACTGAGGAATATATAACATGAAGTTAATCTACGAGAAGAGGGCAACTAGAGGGTAACACAAAGAAACAAAATAAGTTGCCAACTGCAGAGCTGCAAGACATTTCTCTCACGTTAACAGAATTTGGGAGTTTGCTAAGCAAATTGCAACGATTTTTACTGCTTTACTGACAAAAGGCAATTGTTCCAGAATACAGTTTTCACAAATGATGTATCTATGGAGTACTGGTTTTGGGGCAGTGCACATTATTTTAGGCTCTTACACACCAAGCTTATGTTATGGGCAAAATAAGTTGCAAAAGCTGCAAGACATTTTTCTCTCACGTTTAACATCTTTTGTACATGAATGAAAGACACGCATATAAAAGATATCGACATTTCATAGATACATCATGGAAACAGGCCCTTCGGCTCACGCTGACCAGTGATTACACGTGCACTAGCACTATCCTACACACTAGGGACAATTTACAAAAGCCAATTAAGTCACAAATCTATACACCTTTGGAATGTGGAAAGAAACTGGAACACCGCAGAAAACCCATGTTCACAAACACCACACAGACAGCACCCGTAGTCAGGATCAAACCCAAGTATCCGGGGCGGCAAGGCAGCAAATCTACCGCTGCGCCACTGTGCCACCCAAGCATGCAAGGAACTGTAAATGCTGTTTTGCAATAAAAGACACACCGAGTGATAGAGTAACTCAATGAGTCATGCAGCATGTCCAGAGAACACTTAACGTTTCAGGTCAGGGCCATTCTTCAGTCTGAAGAGTTCCAACCCAAAATGTCACCTATCCGTGTTTTCCAGAGATGCTGCTGAGTTACTCCAGCACTGACTTTTTCACATTAAATATGTAACCTGTAAGAAAATATGTCCCATGGAATAATCCAAAATAAGATGAAAAATTGTGAGCGTCAGATTTGTTCTTCTTTAAAAATGTAAGTAGTAAATATCAAAACTTGAAAATGACCAATTGCTACGTTTATGGGAGTAATTTTTGTCGGCAAAAGAAAATACTCGCTGGAGTTTAGAAGGATAAGGGGGGAAACTGCATTGAAACTTACCGAATAGTGAAAGGCCTGGATAGAGTGAATGTGGAGAGGATGTTTCCTCTAGTGGGAGAATCTAGGACCAGAGGCCACAGCCTCAGAACAAAAGGACAGACCTTTAGAAAGGAGATGAGGAAAGAGGGTGGTGGATCTGCAGAATTCATTGCCACAGATGGCTGCAGAGGCCAAGTCACTGGGTATGTTTAAGGCGGAGAATGATAGATTCTTGATTAGTACGGGAGTCAGGGGTTATGGGGTGAAGGCAGGAGAATGGCGTTGAGAGGGAGAGATAGATCAGCCATGATTGAATGGCGGAGTGGATTTGATGGGCTGAATGGCCCAATTCTGCTCCTAGAACTTATGAAAATGAAATTTCAGAAGTAAACTCACCTCGATTTTGAATGTGGTTTTGTACTCTCATAATAAAATAAAAAGTTTATTTCATGTACTCCTTCCTCATCGGGTCCACGTAACCACAGGGGCAGTTGCACAGATGCCGCGGGTAACAATACAGAGTCAGGAAGAGGTACATCGATCACCCAGCGTGGATTTCCAGAGTCCATCCCAAAGTCTGCAGGAGAAACGGATGAAGTGATGGCAGAGGAGGTGCCCACACAGTCAGTTACCACAGTCTTGTAGGCGCTACAGTTTTCTGAAGCCGTCGGACTTAGTGGCGTTAATGCGGAAGTTTTACTCCCAAAGGAAAAGAAATCTGGGTCCTTGCACACAACTTTTAATCCAGTAAGCGGGCACTGGCTTACGTTCACAAACTCCACGTAGGTTTTTCTCAATTCCCCACAAAGCAATCCAGTGGGAAAGTTAATGAAAAATACCTGCCAACAGAAAAATGTCCCATAAATACACAATTTACACAGTATGCACAAAGATCACAACATTCATCAGGCAAATTCAAGAAACTAAGGAAATTACAAACAGCACAGAAACAGACCCTTCAGCCCAACTCATCAAGATGCCCCCACTAGTTTCATTGTCTGCATTTGGCCCATGTCCCTCTAAAGCTTTCCGATCCATGTAGTCCAAGTGTCTTTTAAATGCAGAAGATAGTCACTAAATGCTGGAGTAATTTGGCAGGCAGCATCTCTGGCGAAAAGTATTAGGTCGAGACCCCTCTTCAGACAAAGTCAGGGTAGAGGGAAATTAAAGGTATGAAAAGAACAAATCAGAACCCGCACTGACAGCCAAAGAGCCCATGGTTGGCTGTGGAGTAGGTGATAATAACGATGGGATTCGAACAGTAAAACTAGGATGATGACTAAGGTAGGGGAGGGATGGAGAGAGTTACACGGACTATACCTGCCTCAACTTCCTCCTCTGGCAGCTCATTCCATATACAGTCATTTTGTTTAGATGGTGGACGTTAAAAGGGAAATGGCTGGCACATTTTAACTGTCACAATTGAACTGCTCTGCACTTTTTGCAATATATTATTTTTTCTCCCCTTACACTAAATCTATCAAATGTGATAGTTTCCCATAATTTGTTGCACTGCGGTTCGGAATGAAGTTGACAATTCTGCGCCAATCCCTGCTGAGCTCCAATTTAAAAATACTTTCCTGTAACATTTTAGAGGCATGATGACAACCTTTTAATATCTCCAGTTCTGTAGTTTATGGGAAGAATAAGCCAACATCATGCTGAAAGTTGCACTATGTACAGTTGCCAGTTTCCAATTAGAAGTCTACAACATTGTTATGGAGTCAGAGATTTGAAAGGCATAGCACAGATTACCTTTAATCTTTTCCTTCACGCCCATTGCTGGCAAGTAAAGCAAATGTTAAAATGCTTTCCACTCCCCATCTCCTTTTCTTATCTGATTGTACAACCTGCACCTTTTTATTTTCTCTGCTCATCACGACCAGCCTTGATTCCTATCTCCACCCTTCTCTCCGCCACATGACTCACCTGCCCCTCAGCCTCTTCTCACTTAGATCCACCTATCCTGTGCCAGCTCTTATCCCACCTCTCTCCACCAGCTAGCACCTCTCTACGCTATCAGTCTGAGGAATGGTCCCAACCCAAAATGTCATCCCTCCACAGATGCTGCCTGACCTCATTCCTCCAGGATTGTTTTTTGCCAAAATGTTTTTTTTTTTTTTAATTCAGAATTGGACAAAAAAGTAATTGTAATCCCTGTATTATCATTTCATAGTGTTAGCAGAAGTTTCCATTCTATTATTTAACAACTCTATGTTCCCAATTCAACTTTAGTTAAATCAGATGTTAAAAGACCCGACTTCATTCTTCCAAACATCAACCTCATACTGTCTCATTTGTAGTTTAGTTTAGAGATACAGCATGGAAACAGGCACTTCGGGCCAAAGAGAACACGCCGACCATCGATCACATTAGCTCTGTTCTCCCACCTTTTCATCCACTCCCTACACACTAATGGCAATTTATAGAGGTCAATTAGTCAACCGAACCGCATGTCTTTGGGATGTGGGAGGAATCCAGAGCACCCAGTGGTCACAGGGAGAACCTGCAAACTTCACACAGAAGGACCTGAGGTCGGGATCGAACCCGGCTCTCTGGTGCTGTGAGGTTGCACCAAATCTGACCTTTCCCAAAACAAGTTAATGTTCCAGTCAATGTGTACACCAAGATATCGTATTTCTAGCATTTAACAATAGCAGCATTTGACCAGTGACCCGTCTTCACAGAAACCATTAGGCTGGAACAATCGGCGGGTTAATAGGCAGCAAATCCAGACGACCCGCTCTTCCAATCAATAAGCCAACATCCTTTGAGCCATGATCACCAAAGGAGCACACAAGTTCTTAGAAATTTAAAGAATTAAATAATATAATTGTATTTGATTTTCATGTACACTATAAACAAAATAAACCTTTTCAGTCCAGGATGTGAATCCATTGAATGAATGGGGGAGGAATGTACTAGATATCCCAATCATGGCTGCTAAAATACCAAGCTCATCCTGCCTGCAGGATCAGTGCATTTGCCCTGGCACAGAGGCATAGCAGTCCCCTTGGCAATCAGGCAGGGCGATCTTTGGCACCTAAAGAGCATGTAACATTTGATTTATCTATCAAAAGTTGAATCAAGGGTAGGTCAATCTCCTGGCACCAAAGTATTATGTACCTAGCTCTTCCAGTCAACGATACTTGATAATTTTAACCCCTCAAATCAATGTAGCAGATTCTACCTCAGTAAGAATGAGGGATAAATAAGAGAGTACGGTTGGGTAAAATCGGGACCAATTTGAGAGGAGGGGCGATGAACATCGAATTAAAGGTGCTTTATTTGAATGCATGTAGTATAAGGAACAAAGAGGACGAGCTTGTAGTAGTGTTAGAAATTGGTAGGTATGATTTTGTGGGCATTACAGAGACGAGGTTACAAGATGATCTGAGCCGTAGCTCTGCTGGTAAGGAATGAAATTCGGTCCTTAGCAAGGGGTGACAGAAGATGCAGAGTCCTAGTGAGCAGAAGTGAGAAACCGCAAGGGTAAAAGTACACTAATGAAGGATATTTACAGGCCCCCAGTCGCCAGGATATTGGGTACAAGTTACATCAGCAGATACAATCGGCATAGGAAAGGCGATGTTCCGGTGGTCATGGGGGATTTCAATATGCAGGTATTCTGGGAAAATCGGGTTGGTTCGGGTTCCCAATAGTTCAAGTTCAAGTTCCATTTATTGTCACATGCACCAATTGGTACAGTGAGATGAGTTACCATACAGCCATACAAATAAAAAGAACACAATGCACAATAGAATTTAACATGAAGGGTATTAGTAGAGTGTCTCCGAGATGGTTTCTTCGAGCAACTTATAGTGGAACCTACGAGGGAAAAGACAATTTTCGATTTAGTGTGTAATGAACCGGATTTAATAAGGCAGCTCAAGGTAATGAACCCACTAAGCGACCATACTAAGATAAGATTCAACCTGTAATCTGAGGGGCAGAAGATTAAATCAGATGTGTTGATATTACTGCTGAGCAAAGGGGACTACAGAAGCATGAGCTAGCCAAAGTTGACTTGAAAGGGACCCGAGCAGGAATGACAATGCAACAGCAATGGCAGGAATTTCTGGGAATAATTCAGAAGATGCAGGATCTTTTCATTCCAAAGAAAAAAAAGATTCTAGGGAGAGAATGAGGTGACCATGGCTGACAATGGAAGTCAAAGGTAGCATAAAACTAAAAGATAAGGCATATAACATTGCAAAGATTAGTAGGAAGCCAGAGGATTGGGAAGCTTTTAACAAACAACAGAAGGTAACTAAAAAGGCAAGAAAGGGAGAAAATATGAATTATGAGGGGAAGCTAGCCAATAACATAAAAGAGGATAGCAAGAGTTTCTTCACATATATAAAGAGTGAGAAAAAGATTGGCTGGCTGGAAAATGATGCTGGAGAAATGATAATGGGGAATAAAGAAATGGCAGAGAAACGGAATAACTTTTTTGCATCAGTCTTCACAGTGGATGACACCAGCAATGTGCCTGAAATTCAAGAGAGTCAGGGGATGGAAGCTAATGGAGTGGCTATTACTAAGGAGAAGGTGGTTGGGAAACTGAAAGGTCTGAAGGTGGAGAAGTAACCTGGACTGCACCCCAGGATTCTGAAAGAAGTAGCTTTAGAGATTGTGGATGCATTAATAGTGATCTTTCAAGAATCGCTAGTCAGGAGTGGTTCCAGATGATTGGAAAATTGCAAATATTACAAAATATTACAAAAAAAAGTACAAGAAGGGAGCAAAGCAGGAGAGTGGAAACTATAGGCCAGTTAGCCCGATAAGATTTTACCTATAGCTTTTAATTTCACATTTTAACTGCAAAAAAGTTTTGATTTTAGAGAACGCCAAACTGGCAATGAGTGTTAAATGTGCACAGGTAATGATTGATCTTTACCTCTAATAAGGGCTTTGCCTCTGTGATGATGGGATCTAACCGCCGATCTGATCCGTACTTCACAGAAGTTTTCTCTTCTTTAGTGTTATTGAGTCTAGGTCCCTGGATTTCCAAATCTTGACGGCCTCTTACTGATAATCCGTGAGGTACTTTACCTAAAATATTATTTTAAAGAAAAAGTCTTGATGTTTCGAAAAAGAGCACTTATAATTTAATATTACACATTCCATGTATGCTTTAAAATGTAAAACAAAACACTTTTATAAAGCATAGACCAGTACAATACAGGAACGGGCCCTTCGGCCCACCATGTCCACACCAGACATGATGCCATGTTATACTAATCCCTTCTGTGTGCACATGATCCATATCCTTCCATTCACTGCATATCCATATGCCTATCTAGAAACTCCCTTAAATGCCCCTATCAATGCTCCATGACTCCAAACAAGTTCCAGAAATGTTACAAGGGGAGCATTGATTTTGATGGCATTATTAGATTCATATTTAAATGAATCTGAAAAGGTAGCCAAATTTCATGCACATGACATGGGCGAGAAGACTTCAAACACAACCTGCCCTGCACAAACCTTTTGCCCTCCCCACCCCCTCCCCGACTGACCTTCAGTCCAGCTCAGTCCATGGTAGTACTCCAGTTGATCAATTGAGCTGGGTTGATGGAGGTTATGAGTAGCTTGTGGTTTGATCCCAGATTTCGCCAAGGAAGGACTGCTGACATTGAGGCAGTTGGCTGCAGGAACAGGTGAAACAAGGGGGAGGAATGGGCGCAATCTTTACAAATGCAATATTGACAGGAAATGCTCAAAACCTAAATAAAAGGGCTTATTATTTCAAGTTTAAGTACCTCTCCTCCCAACCCAAACCAATGGCTCAGTAATTTCTCCATTTCAGATATCCAGCATCTGCAGACTGAAGTGTCCAAAACATCACCTACCCATGTTCTCCAGATATTAACATAAAGTGCTGGAGTAACTCAGGTCAGGCAGCATCGCTGTAGAAAAAGGATGGGTGACGTTTTGTGTTGGGACCCTCCTTCAGACTGAGATTTGGGTGTTTGGGGGGGTGGGGGTTTAGAAGAAGAGGTGCACAGCTGGAGGTGATTAAAGACCAGGACCAATCAGGGCCGGCCACAACTGACCTCAGGTGGGGCAGTGCCTGGTAGGTCCATTGTTGGCTCGGAAAGGAGTGATCTCAAGAGAAACTATGTGGAGAATTATGGAACTGGTAAAATGACTGAGCAGGAAGGGGACAAAAATAGACGGGAGGGGAGAAAGAGAGGTGGAGTACGAGATGAAGTTAGTTAAAATTTGAAAATTCAACATTCATACCGCTGGGTTGTAAGCTGCCCAAGTGAAATATGGGGTGCTGTTCCTCCAATTTTCGGTGCTATTGTCGTCTGGTGGGCTGACCTAATAAACATTTTGTTGTCTTCTTCACGCTGAATTACTCTTGCACTTGTACCTTTTACTGCAGTCTTTTGTTTTGTAAATATAGGTGCTCAAACAAATTATTTTCTTTGCATTTTGGCATATATTTTTAAATGTCTCCTTGCCTACCATATATACAAGCACTTTGTACCCTTCAATATTTGTTTCTTTAAAAAGTAATTTGCAATGCATATTAATACATACGTACATATGCATAATCGAGATGCAAATAACAGATACCTGGACAAACAGATCATCTCACCTGCTACTTGTGTTCCAGAGCTGGAGTCAAGTCCATCTTGTTTAAGAGCTGATGATACTGTGCTAAGATTGTAAACGATTCCGAGAATGTGCAGCTCACCTGTCAGACGAGGAAGCAGTTTTAATCTTACCTAAAGAAATAAAGAAAGAATTTACTTCAAAGTATATAATTCCTATTACAGTACACATGCAGATCTTTGAGCTGCTCCTTTGAAATATGTAACGCATTTAACTTTTTTGAACGTGATAATCAATTATTAGAAACATCCACTTTGCTTAGCTCAATGGTTTCTGTTGATTATAGTTTCTACTCTTGGTTTCATGGTTAGACTTGCAGTAAATTTGTTGCCTTACAGTGCCAGAGACCTGGGTTTGATCCTGACTACGGGTTCGCCCTGAGACCACATTGGATTTCACCAGGTGTCCCGGTTTCCTCCCACAGTCAAGACATACAGGTTTGTATGTTAATTGGCTTTGGCAAATATTGCACGTTGTCCCAAGTGTGCAGGATAGTGCTGGTGTAGGTGTGATCGCTGTTCGGAGCAGACTCAGTGGGCCGAAGGGCCTGTTCTCTAAAGTCTAGTTAGATCTCATTTGCTCCAGAGAAAGCTATCCCCTGGGCACACAAAATTGGCGTGAAGGTTGGAGATAGAACGTAGTTTAGTTTAGAGATACAGCTCGGAAACAGGTCCTTCGACCCACAGAGTCCACACCGACGAGCGATCCCCGCATTGCCCTACACACACTAGGAGTGATTTTACATTTATATCAAAGCCAATACTAACATGTACGTCTTTGTAGTATGGGAGCAAACCGAGATATCTGAGAAAACCCACGCAGTCACGGGGAGAACGTATAAACTCCGTACAGACATCACCCGTAGTCGGGATCGAACCCGGGTCTCTGGTGCTGTAAGGCAGCAATTCTACCGCTGTGCCACCGTGCCGCCCTCTGTGGTTGAGCTACTTTTCTTATTGGAAACATGTAACCAGTGGTGTATCACGGGGATGGTCCTCGGCTAATTGTTGGTTGTTATTTTTTTATGAACAACTTGGATGTGAATCTAGGTGGCACGGTTAGCAAGTCTGCAGATTACACTAAAATTGGAAATAGTGGACAGTAAAGGTTACCCATGATTAAGTCTGACAAAGGTTTTCGACCCGAAACGTCACCTATTCCTTCTCTCCAGAGATGCTGCCTGTCTCGCTGAGTTATTCCAGCATTTTATGTTTATCTTCAGGGTAGCATCTGTTTATCTTAGCATCTGCAGTGCCTTCCTACGCACTTACCCATGATTACAACAGGATCACGATCAACTAGATCAATGGGAGAGTTACGGCAGATGGAACTTAATTCAGATAAATGAAAGGTATTAAATGTTGGCAAGACAAATCCAGGCAGGGTAAATGGGAGGGTCCTGGGGAGTGTTGTGGAGTAGACACACCTCGGGATACTGGTGTTGTAACATGTTACAACTGTACAAGATATAGGTATGGTCAGATTTGCAGTACAGTTCTAGTCGCCCTTCTCTAGGAAGTTTGTCAACAAACTGGAAAGGGTGTAGAAAAGATTTATACAGATGTTAACTGGCCTGGACGTTTTGTGTTATAACGGTGGGCTGGATAGAAGCATACAGTAGAGTAATAGCAAGGAAACAGGCCTTTTGGCCCAACTTTTGACGACCAAGATGCCACATCCACACTCGTCCCACATGCCCATATTTGGCCCATATCCATCCTAACCTTTCTCATCCATGTACTTGCCCAAATGCCTTTTAAATGTTGTTATTGTACCTGCCTCCTCTGCCACCTTGTTCCATATACCTGCCACCTTCTGCGTGAAAAGGTTGCCCATCTGGTTCCTATTAAATCGTGCAGAAGGTGCAAGCTCCACACCGACAGCACCCAAGGTCAGGATTGAACCCTGGTCTGTGGCGCTGTGAGGGAGCAGCTCTACTAGCTCTGCCACCTGGGTTACATTTAATGTGGATTCCATTCTCTCAATGGAGGTATCAGACACTGAGCTGGAGGGGCGAGGCAAGAGGAGCGATAAAAAGCAAATATCAATGCTGCCAAGTAAATACTGAGTTATCAAATATGGCAGTAAAATACTCCACTCACCGTTTTCGTCTCTTCACCACTTATTTGGAATTCATTTATTACCTCCGTGAAAATGTTATGAGACGCCTGTAATCAAGAAAACCACAGGAGTTTTTTTGTTAAATGTATAATGTAGATTTCCAACTAATCGTCCAAAATTAAACTACACCAGAAGAAACTTGGTATCGTTTACTTATTTACTGCTCAACTTATAAAATTAGTAGACAAGTCACATAGATTTAATGAAATCAGCAATGTAAATGCAGTATTCAATTTCACAGTGTTTGAGTTTAATTTATTGTCACGTGCGCCGAGGTACAATGAAAAGCCTTTGTTGCATGCTAACCTGTTAATGTAAAGACAATACATGATTACAACCGAACCATCCACTGTATACAGTTACATTATAAAGGGAACAACGTGAATAACAATCAGTGCAAGATAAAGCCAGTAAAGTCCGATCAAAAATAGTCTGAGGGTGTCCAACAGGGTTGATCGGAGAAGAAATTTAAAAGAACATAGTTAAAGTAAGAAATGGTACTGTCGGAATAGAGATTTAAGAGTGGAGCGATTGTAATGCATGATTGCAGAACCACCTCTGTGATCAGCACACGAGGCGCTTGGTTTGGGTGTCATCTTAGATCCATCGACAAACACCATCGTGTTTCTTTGCTATGTAGACAATTAAACAAGTGAAAACATTTTTTAAATTACTTTAAAAACCAGAGTGAAAAGGCAAGGGAAAATTAGCAATGAAAGCAGAAATGTTGAGCTATATCTATAGTTAGAGAATGGTGTGTGTATCAGAGCACAGATGGCAACAAGTTAGCCAGCATAATCAAGGACTAGTCTCGCCCCACTCACTCCCGCTTCTCCCCTCTGACAGGAGGCAGAACTTTGAAAACACATATCTCCAGATTCATGAACAGTTTCTTCCCAACTGTTATCAGGCAACTGAACCAACCACTCACAAATTATAGTGCGGTCCTGACTTCCCACCAACCTCATTGGAGGCCTGTGAACCATCTTTAATTGGATATCAATGTTATACCTTTCATCTCTATTTGTGCACTGTGGACAACTTGATTGCATTGTCTGATTGAGTCTGAAGAAGGGTTTCGGCCCGAAACGTTGCCCATCTTCTTCGCTCCATAGATGCTGCTGCACCCGCTGAGTTTCTCCAGCATTTTGTGTACACTTGATTGCATTCACGTATAATCTTTTATTTGACTATATAGCAAGCAAACAAATGTTTTCCACTATATCTCGTAACAATAAACTAAAGAGACAGATAATTATTCCAAGAATATCTCATTACCTTCATATGTGAATCTTTCTCGTTGCTGATCGATTCTCTTGCATCTTCCTCAGTTCCTTTCATAAAGTCTTTGAAGTTGAATTTCCACAATAACGATAAATCACTCAATAATAGAGGGACCTTCAAAGGATTTTTGAACACTACTTCAACAGTAACTGGTTCTAGAAACAATAAAGATAGTAAAAATAACAATAAATTGCAGACAAGCTGGAGCAGCCTCTTGAATTACTGGGTAGAGAGCATTAAGCAGGTATCTCGTTTGAAGAAAATAATTTTAGTGTAACAAAAGGAAAAGGGTGCAGAAGGGATTCACCAGGATGTAATCTGGTCTTTACAGTCTAGAGTGATAGGAGAGGGTGGGACTTTTTTTTGGAGCGGAGGCTCAAAGGGGTGATCTTATTCAAGTGTACAAGATTATGAGGGGCACGGATAAAGTGTGCGCTCAGTATTTTCCCTCCAGCATTGACAATTCTAAAACGAGAAGGCATAGGCTTACAGTGAGAGGGGAGAGAATGAAGAAGGACCTCAGGGGCAACGTTTTCCACCGAGAGAGTAATAATGCAAGCAAACTACTCCCAGTATGTGAACTCGGTCCGCCTTGACAAAATGGGCAGCAGGGACCATTTCTGTGCTATACAGCTCGATGATTCTAAACATGAAGTGGAGATGAAGTTTACATTGTGTCTGGAAGCAATGGAAGGCCAAGTCGTAATTAGGAAGCCTTAACCCAAAGACATGAAGCAGTGCAATAACTAAGTTTTCCCATCACCTTGTAGTCTGCTTCATTTGCAAGAGCTAGAACCAATTCCATCCCTTCATTCTTGAATGTTTTTCTTTAGGCATGCCAATTCTTTCCCGGGAGGAGTACATACACAGCAAGAAGTAACAGAAATAGACTAATGATGAAAATCTGCTCCAATGAAGATGAACATTTGGTCAAAGAGAGACAGTAACTCAGCAGGTCAGGAAGCATCTCTGGAGAAAAGGGAAAGGTGACGTTTCGGGTCATGATCCTTCTTCAGAACATTTGATTAATTTGGAAAGGAGATCAGTGACAACGCATATTATTTAAAGTGAACAAATAAGAATAGCCCTTGAGCAAGTTGAGCCTCTGAGTAGGGGAATTGAGAAACAGTGTCCTTGCCTGTTCAACCTCTCCCAACAGCTCTGGCCCTGGCAGCATGCTCATATTTTCTTTGCACCTTTTCCAGCTTGAAAGAATTTAATATTTATTGCACCAGCAAAGAATCTTAACACAACTAATTATTCTAACCATTTACCTTCCACCACAGCCACAGGGAAACGCAAGTTGTCCGTCTGGCTGTTGAGACAGTACTGAGTATGTTGAAAATTCTGTGGGATTGCCCCTTTGTTCACTATAGCTACAACCCGCTCCTCAAGTTCTTTCCACTGCTGGGAAGCTTCACGCTCATATTCCTGGTCCAAGCTGACGTGCGAGGCTGCTTGCTTTTCACCTGATGGGAAGAGAAATAGAACTTTATATATCATGATCAGAAACTCCATTACGAACAGATCCCTTGTGCTCCCATTTTGTTGGAAAAACAAATGGCAACCTTAAAGATGAATCCCCCAAACATTCACCCAGACACTTGCCAATGTGTAGATAGGGTTCTGTTCATTATCTCTTCCAGAGGAAGGGCCTCAACTTAAACCTTAATCTGTCCATTCTCTCCACAGATGCTGCCTGACCTGTTGAGTTCCTCCAGAAGATTGTTTTTTTTTTGCTGTGTATTCCAGTATTCCGAATAGCAACTTGAGTAAGACAAAATGAAAACTTGCAGCTTCTTGGCTCTGGGCAAAGATCCATTAGCATACATCGACCCAATGGCTGCCCTATAAATTAAGTCCTAATTCTCTGCTCCTTGGAACCCCTTAGGGAAAGCTTGAATGGAGTGGATGCTTCCACTAGTGTATGACCTTGAGGAATAGAGGTCATAGCCTCAGAATTAATTCCTTTAGTCAGAGGGTAGTGAATCTGTGGAATTCTTTAGGACAGACGGCTGTGGAGGCCCAAGTCAATGGATATTTAAGACAGGGATAGATAGATCCTTGATTAGTGCGGTGTCAGGGGTTATGGGGAGGGCAGGAGAATGAGATTAGGAAGGAGAAATAGATCAGCCATGGTCGAATGGCGAAGTAGACTTGATGGGCCGAATGGCCTAATTCCGCTCATTACACTTAGATGTACAAGGCCTACCGAGTGCTCCAGCTTCAAAGGGAACATGTATACGATGTTCAGGCTACAGTCTTGTAAACCCAATCACTTATAACATCATTGTTCCTTATCTGGTGATCAACAATGCCACCATGCATATTATTACGTTAACATGTTATGGTATTTAATGTGGAATTAATTGCAACAGAGGCTGTGGCGGCCAAAGTAATGGATAGTTTTAAGGTGGAGATTGACAGATTCTTGATTAGCAAGGGTGTCGGGGTTTATGCGGAGAAGACGGGAGAATGGGATTGAGAGGGAAAGGTAGATCAGCCATGATTGAATGGCGGAGTAGACTTGATGGGCCGAATGGCCTAATTCTGCTCCTAGAGCTTATGAACGATCCATGTGAGAAAGTCTTATTCTGCAAAGGCTTCACACTCCAAGGGAGCTGTGACAATGCCGATTTCCATCCAGAACTACATTTGAACTAATAGATGGTTCTTATCCCACTTTAAAATGATTTAATATTGACCAACCAGGCCGAGTAAATGCATGAATTAAACCATTTCTGATTGCATCTGCCAGAAATTATTTGCACTCAACCCGATTTTAACACAACTATAATGGTTTTGGAAGATTTAAGCAGAGGACAGTACTAAAACAAAAATAGACAGTGCTGGAGTAATTCAGTGGGTCAGATAGCATCCCTGGGGAACATGGATAGGTGAGATTTCAGGTCGGGATCCTTCTTCAGACTGATTCTCCAGGGATGTTGCCTGATCCGCCGAGTTACTCGAGCATCGTGTCTTTTTTTTTGTAAACCAGCCTAACAGCACCTCATATTTTGCTTGGGCAGCCTACACCCCAGCAGTATGAACATTGACTTCTCTAACTTCAAGTAACCCTTGCTTTCCCTCTCTCTCTCTCCAACCACCTTTTCGCAGTTCCCCCACCAGTCTGACTGTCTCTGATTTGATCTATATTTGCTTTGTTGTTACTTTCTCCCAGCTAACCATGATCTATTCGATGACCTTGAGGGGAGGCATGGTAGAAGTATATAACAATGATAGGAGGCATAGACAGGGTACACAGTCAGACTCTTTTCACAGATCAGGGAAGGCACTTGATTTAAGGGAGTGAAGAACTCAAAATATAGAGCCAGTCAACTACTGGAACAGAACAGATTAGCACAAGTATAGACCCTTAGGTCCACAAGTGTAGGAAGGAACTGCGGATGCTGGTTTAAACCGAAGATAGACACAAAATGCCGAGTAACTCAGCAGGACAGGCAGCATCTCTGGATAGAAGGTATCGGTTCACGATAGAGGAGAAATTCACAATATAGGGGCAGACAACCACTGAATTTATCAGAAGTTTTATATTAATCAATATTTTCTTTCTCCTCAAAATTTGTGAATCAAATACTGTGCCCTCCATAATGTTTGGGACAAAGACCAATCATTTATTTATTTGCATCTGTACTCCACAATTTGAGATTTGTAGTAGAAAAAAATCATATGTTGTTAAAGCGCACATTGTCAGATTTTACTAAAGGCCATTTTTATACATTTTGGTTTCACCATGTAGAAATTAGAGCTTTGTTTAAACACATCATGGAGAATGCCTGGAACGCATTGCAGGGGTGGTGGTGAAGATATTATAGTGGCATAGAAGAGGCTTAAATAGGCACATGATATGCAGGAAATGGAGGGATAAATGAGGCGTGTGAGTTTGTAGGTAAAATGACCACTGTAAATTGCCCCATGATCTATTCTACATTTGCCTTGATTTCTATTCCCTTTGTCCCATTTTCATACCGTACACTTCCTTATCTATCAGTCTGAAGAAGAGTCTAGACCCGAAACGTCACCCATTCCCTCAATCCAGAGATGCTGCTTGTCCCGCTGAGTTACTCCAGCATTTTGTGCCTATGTTCAGTTTAAACCAGCATCAGCAGTTCATCCTGCACATCTGCAGTGCCTTGTTTCTGCAGTACTAAAACATTTCGTTTTAGTTTACTTTTTTTAGTTTAGTTTTAGAGACAGAGCAAGGAAACAGGCCCTTCGGCCCATGAGTTCACACCGACCATCGATCACCCTTTCACATTGGTTCTATGTTACCTCACTTTCTTGTCCACTCCCTACGCATCAGGGTCAATTTATTTAGGCCAATTAACCTACAAACCCGCATGTCTTTGGGATGTGGGAGGAAAGTGGAGCATCCAGAAGAAACCCGCATGGTAACAGGGAGAACGTGCAAACTTCACACAAACAGCACCCAAGGTCTGGATCAAACCTGGGTCTCTGACGTTGAGGCAGCAGCTCTACGAGATGCGCCAATGCCAATCAATCAAAAAATCTAGATTTCACTTCCAGACATTTATCGGGGGAAAAAAAATGGTAATCTTGAAAATGGTAAAATTCAAAACCTTGAATATTCTCATAGTTAATGATACCACCAGAGAATTCCAAACGGCAGGTGAATTAATACACTGAACTACTATTTAAATCCCTGCATAGCATCTTGAGTGTTTTAAGGTGAAACTAATAATAGAAACAAATTTGTAAAGTTGACTACTGAATTGTCAAGTGGTCTTAAACGCCTGACTGGTGCACTTCCTTCGGTGAAGGCCTCCATCTTTAGACTTTCAACTTTAGAGATAGAGCGTGGAAATAGGCCCTTCTGCCCACCAAGTCCGCGCTGAGCAGCAATCATCCGACACACTAGGGACAATTGTTTTTAAACCAAAGCCAATCAGTCTACAAACCTGTGCGTCTTTGGCATGTGGGAGGAGACCCGAGCACCCGGATGAAACTCACGCGGTCACAGGGAGAACATACAAACTCCGTACTGGCAGTACCCGTAGTCAGGATCAAACCTGGGTCTCTGGTGCTGTAAGACAGCAACTCTACCACTGCGCCACCCACAGTAAAACATGGAACAGTATAGCATGGAACAGGACCTTCCACCCACGCCATCTCCAGTTCTTCCTCAGCTTGCCCCATATGCCTCCAATCTTACACCAACTCTTTGGATATGGTGTGGTCAGCTGTGCGTTCATAACATCAAGGCAATGACAGATAGGCAATAAATGCCTTCATCACCCACATCCAAACATTACATTGAAAATCTCTGCTGAGGTGATTTCTAATACAAGTGGCAAACTTTGACGACCGAAAAACCAACCTTCTGAAGGGCGCCTGTCATGACCAAAAAATACCCGTGTCGCTGAGCTCTTAATATAGGGCAAAGGTAGTTGGGGTAGCGGTGCTTCTGGTGATAATTGGCTGACGCTCTGAAAAGGAATGGAAAAGAGTTTTCTTTAGTTACTAAAATCTTAAATTATTACAATTTCAACAATATACATATATAGCTTCACTCCTTCCAGCACTTGTCATAGTCATACAGCGTGGAAACAGGCCCTTCGGCCCAACTTGCCCACACCAACCAACATGTCCCATCTACACTGGTCCCACCTGCTGCGTCTGGGCCATATCCCTCCAAACCTGTCCTATCCATGTATCCGGCTAATTGTTTCTTAAAAGTCACAATAGTCCCTGCCTCAAAAATGAAATTGTTCTGTTTGGCAGGAAAACTAATTATGAAGCACATTTTTGAAACAGTGGGACATTGCAGAATTTTGAATTGCAGGGGATCAACGTGCATGATTCATGACTGACTGGCCAGTAATTACTACAAGAGGAGAGCTAAAGAATGACATAATTAATTATAAATATAGACAGGCTCCGTTTCAGTTGCATAATAGCATACCCAGGGTATTGTGTGCAGCAGTGGGCAGTGGTTTTAGGATAGATGTCAGTCTGTTGAAAGCAGTTCATAAGTGGTTTACTGGAGTGATATCTGGCCCGCACAGGTTTTGGTTTATTGTCACGTCCACCAAGGTACAGTGAAAAGCTTTTTTGGTTGCGTGCTAACTGGTCAGTGAAAAGGCTATATATGATTACAATCTATTCGTCCACAGTGAACAGATACAGGATAAAGGGAATAACATTTAGTGCAAGATAAAGTCCAGTAAAATCAGTTTAAAGATAGTGTGAGGGTCTCCAATTAGGTAGCTGGTAGGTCAGGACCACTCTGTAGCTGGTGTTAGGAAGGTTCAGAATGGTAGAAGGTGAGGTAGGATATGTTAGGCTTGTAATCATTGAAAGAGAAAGTAATTGTTACTGAGATGTTGCCAGGGTTAGATAGGATAAGCTACAAGGAAAGGTTAGATAAACTAGAAAACCTCCCTGCAGTGTTGGGAGGGTGAGGGGAGGCATTGTAGAAGTATATAACAATGATAGGAGGCAAAGACAGGGTACACAGTCAGACTCTTTTCACAGATCAGGGAAGGCACTTGATTTAAGGGAGTGAAGAACTCAAAATATAGAGCCAGTCAACTACTGGAACAGAACATATTAGCACAAGTATAGACCCTTAGGTCCACAAGTGTAGGAAGGAACTGCGGATGCTGGTTTAAACCGAAGATAGACACAAAATGCCGAGTAACTCAGCAGGACAGGCAGCATCTCTGGATAGAAGGTATCGGTTTACGATAGAGGAGAAATTCACAATATAGGGGCAGACAACCACTGAATTTATCAGAAGTTTTATATTAATCAATATTTTCTTTCTCCTCAAAATTTGTGAATCAAATACTGTGCCCTCCATAATGTTTGGGACAAAGACCAATCATTTATTTATTTGCATCTGTACTCCACAATTTGAGATTTGTAGTAAAAAAAACATATGTTGTTAAAGCGCACATTGTCAGATTTTACTAAAGGCCATTTTTATACATTTTGGTTTCACCATGTAGAAATTAGAGCTTTGTTTAAACACATCATGGAGAATGCCTGGAACGCATTGCAGGGGTGGTGGTGAAGATATTATAGTGGCATAGAAGAGGCTTAAATAGGCACATGATATGCAGGAAATGGAGGGATAAATGAGGCATGTGAGTTTGTAGGTAAAATGACCACTGTAAATTGCCCCAAATGTGTAAAGAGTGGATGAGAAAGTGAAATAGACAACAGACAATAGGTGCAGGAGTAGGCCATTCGGCCCTTCGAGCCAGCACCGCCATTCAATGCGATCATGGCTGATCATCCACAATCAGTACCCCGTTCCTGCCTTCTCCCCATATCCCCTGACTGTGCTATCTTTAAGAGCCCTATCTAGCTCTCTCTTGAAAGTATCCAGAGAACCGGCCTCCACCACCCTCTGAGGCAGAGAATTCCACACTCACAACTCTGTGTGAAAAAGATAACAGAATTAGTGTGAACTGGTGATTGATGGTCGCTGTGGACCCGGTGGGCTGAATGGCCTGTTTCTATGCTGTATCTTTCAATTCGCTTAGCATGCCATACGACCAACATGTTTGTGCCGAACATGATCCCAAGTTAAATTGATCTCATTTTCCTGTACATGATCCAAAGTCCTGCACTTCCATGTGCCTACTTAAAAGCCTACTTAAAAGCCACTATGGTTTCTGCCTCCCCACCACTCATTAAACTTCTCCCCACTCGCCTTCCAGCTACATCTTCTAGTGTTGGACATTTCCAGCAAGCATACCAGACGCCTCCTTTACCACCCTATCTACTAGTGCTGCCACTTTCAGTGAGCTATAAACTCCAAGATCCCTCTGCGCACCAATGCTGTTAAGGGACTTGCCATTAAATGCATACTTTCCCTTTACATTCAACCTCCTAAAGTGTACCACCTCACACTTGGCTCGGGTTAAACTCCATCTGCTATTTCTCTGTCCATTAAGTCAGAGGGTCTATTCCTGTGCTGTACTGCTCTACGTTCTATTTGTTGCAGCCTCCTCTGTAGCTGGTCAGTGATTAGTGCAGTAGCATTTTATCTTTTAACAGATTCTGCAGGTAATGCTTATTTTAAACATCGATATATTGAATTTGCAAAATTTAAAGGATTATATCTCCACAAAAAATCTCTATTCCCCAATAGAGCCAATGAATTCCAGCTGGGGCGACACAGAGTTGCGTTACCAGAGATGCGGTTTCCTCCCACATTCCAAAGACACACAGGTTTGTAGGTTAATTGGCTTTTGTAAATTGTCCCGTGTGTCGGCTTGTGCTAGTGTACGGGGTGATCGTTGGTCGGCGTGGACACTGCGGACCTAAGTATCTCGAAACTAAAACTAAGCTCCACCTCTACTTGCCGACCTATCTTACCTTATAAACATACAGGTACTCCCGAAGGAACGCTTCCTGCTGTGCAGCCATCTGCTTGCTGTCGTTGATCAGGATGTGCCTGAAGGCTGCTACAGCATTGTCCAGCTGCCGCAGAGTGAAAGACTGACGACCAATGGTGAAGTTGATGTGATCCTCTGCCAGACTCCAGCCTTTCCCTTTGTAAACCTGCATGGCTTGACTGTAGCACCGCAAGGCGTGCTTCCGCTGCAGTAAGATAAAGACAATACATCCCAGTTGCAAAATTGAGAAAGCATTCAGAGTCATGTGCATGGGATTTCATTAGAGCATGATTCCAGTTTAACCATTAAAACAATCCTAATTGAATGAGGAAGCTGTAAACTTCAATGGATTTTTGTTCCTATGCATGCAAAAATGGTCATCTACAGAAATGTTCATGGTAACTAGATATGTCTAAGTTCAGAAACATGGAACGGCAGATGCTGGGCTATATAAAAAGACATAAAGTGTTGGAGCAACTCAGTGGGACATGTTATCCAGGGATGCTGGCTGACCCTGCTCAGTTACTCCAGCACTTTGTGACCACATTTAAGTTTGGCTTCACATTACAAGATTTCTCCACCATCGCATTCTGGTCTCACTCCAGAAACATCAAGACAAGCATTTGAAGCCGTTTAGTTTTTAGTGTTATAGACAGCATGGAAACAGACACTTTGGTTTACCGATTCAATGCCAAACATCGATCACACATTTACACTAGTCAGAGTCAGAGTCACACAACATGGAAACAGGCCCTTCGGCCTAATTTGTCATGCTGATGAAGATGTCCCATCTACACTGGGTCCACCTGCCATGCTTGGCCCATATCGCTCTAAACCTTTCCTATCCGTGTATCTGTCCAAATGTCTTTTAAATGTTGTTCCAACACCTCAACTACCTCCCCTGGCAGCTTATTCCATATGCCCACCATTCTCCATGAAAATGTTGTCCCTCAGGTTCCTACAACTTAGAACAGTATCACACTGGAACAGGCCCTTCAGCCCACAAAATCCATGCCAAACATGATGCCAAGTTAAACTAATCTCCACTGCCTGCATGCAATCCATATCCCTCCATATCCATATGCTTAATTAAAAGCCTCTGAAACGCTGCTATCGTATCTGCCTCCACCACTACCCCAGGCAGTGCGTTTTAGACACCCACCGCTTTGTGCTGATGTAAATAAACTGAACTAAACTCAACTGGAAAGCAAGAGAATTTTACACAACTCGTGCAAGGCAATAGTTGGCTGAATAGACGGAGCAGAATTAACCAAATGCCTTGAAAACATATCAATTTAGATTAGAGAGAAGGCATGGAAACAGGCTCTTCGGCCCACTGAGTCCGAGCTTACCAATGATCACTGCATCACTCAAAAGATCTATTAACTGTACCATTCAAAGGGCCAGAGATCTGGGTTCAATCCTGACTACGGCTGCTTGTCTGCACGGAGTTTTGCTATGGTCTGCATGGGTTTCTCCGGTTTCCTCCCACACTTCAAAGACGTACAGGTTTGTAGGTTAATCGGCTTGGTATAATTGTAAATTGTCCCTAGTGTGTGCAGAATAGTGTTAGCGTACAATGATCGCAGGTCGGCGCAGACTTGGTGGACCGAAGGGCCTGTTTCGCATTGGATCTCTAAACTAAACATGCTTACCTGATCTGCTTTACCAAATCGATGCCCGGCTAGAATCATATGGAAAGCAAATTTTCGCACCATGGGGGATCGCATGTTGATGAAACAATGAGCTGCTTGTTCCAGTAAAATCGCACTTCGGAGGTCAGAATCCTGCATTTGCAAAAGACAATGATATTTCACATCACTGCAGAGTTTCAATACCAAAGTCTAATTACTATATTAACTGTTCTTCTCAAGTGTCATCTAGATTAGTAGCACAATAAATTCAGTTATATCATCCATTATAATCGATGGGTACCTAAAGACTTTCTGAAAACAATAAGCAACACATTTAAATTTAGAAACAAGGAACTGCAGATGCTGGTTTACCAAAAACAAAAGTGCTGGAGTATTCCAGTGGGTCAGGTAGCATCCTTGGAGAACATGGATAAATGACGTTTCCGTTTGAGACCCTAGTTCAGACTAATTCTGAAATGGTTCTGAATAAATTGATCTAATTAACCTATTGAAATAAAAGGAATAAGAGGATTTTCTTTTTAATCATGTCAAAGGAACTCCCTTTGATCGTCAAACTTTTCCCCATCAAAATTCATTCCTATGGGCGCACTCTCCCATTTATATCAGGCACCGGGCTTGGGCATTGAAGGTTTTATCACTAGAGCTAATGAGATTCTGAAAATTGCAAGCAGATTGTGAGATTAGAAGGACAGCCCAAAGAGTTGTCTGAAGTAGGTGAGAACTCTACAGTAGGTCTGTTCCTAAACATTTCTAAATAAGAATCCCAATGGTCCAGAGAGATTATTTGTGATATTTTTGTAAATAATAGACGTAAATGTGGATGGGTTGGCTGGTAAGTGTGCAAACGACACCAACATTGGTAGAGTTGAAATGAGTAAGGCTGCCAATGTATATGCAGGATATAGATCATCACGGGAATGGAAAGATAAACGTTAGATGTAATATCATGCAAATTCCAGGTGTTGCACTTTTGCAGGTCGAATGCAACAGGAAGTATAATATGGTTAGTGGTAAGATCCTTAACAACATTGATGTCTTGTGGGATTGTTAGGTCCAAATCCATTGGTCTCTGAAAGTCACAACACGAGCAGATAGTGTGGTAAATAAGGTATATGGTATGCTTATTGGTCGGGGCATTGAGTACGAGAGTCAGGACGTCATGTTGCAGTTTTAGGACTTTGGCTAGGTCACATTTGGAGCATTATGTGCATTTCTGGTTTCCCCATTACAGGAAGGATATGGAGACTTGAGAGGGTACGGAAGATGTGTACCAGGAAACCACCTGGATTAGTGGATATTAGCTAAAAGGAGGTTGGACAAACTTGGATTGTTTTCTCTGGTGGTTGAAGGCCGAGGGGAGACTGGGTAAAACTAAATAAAATTGAGAGGTATAAAGAGGGTAGACAGTCAGAACCATTTCCAAAGGATGTAACAGTCAAAGACTGGAGGGTGTGGCTTTATGGTAAAAGGGGAAAGAGTTATTTAAAAAAACCCACAAACAACCTTCATTAGTCACGGCCATGCAACACACACAGTTCAAGGAATTTGAGAAACTTGGAAAAATGGTTGGTTGATGGATGATCTGGACTCAGTTGCTGAAGAACCCGTTTCTAAACTGTATCAACTCATGACTCTGATGATAAGAAAATACTTGGTGCAAGAAATAAAATAAACTGCACCTAAATGACATTTGAACGATTTTAAATGGAGATTATCCACCGATTGCAAAGTTGTGCTCCAATTCCACCTGGTGGACATGTTATTTACTGACATGGCTCGAGGATAGTAACCATGTCAGCAAGACAAACCTCTGGCAGTGGTAAATCAAACCTGCAGTTAACAGCAGTAACACGGAGGGAAGGTGCCAGTTTAATTTTCCATCGGAGATCAAAACCATTCGATATTTTAATCCGCAAATAAAAATCTTCAATCACAATTAATGCTTCATTTTCCTTTGTTAGAATTTAATTGCTTAATTTTGTTTCTGTCAAGTGCAATTACAGAAACACTTCAGGAGCAGGCAGATGCATCTTACTGCTGTAGATCTTTTCACACAAATCACCTATCTGTTTGATATTGGATCTACATGAGCTTAAATATGTTAGAATAGATCAGTAGAAAGAATATCATTTCTTAATTTTAGATGTCTTCAAACTCTCTACAGGAAGTGAACTACTATTACAGGTGGTTTACCACAATGCTGTCTGGATTAGAGGGCTTCAGCTACAGGGAGAAATTGGACAGATGGATTGTTTTCTCTGGAAAGTCGGAGATTGAGGGGAGACTTGATGGGTATATGAAATTATGAGACAAGCTTTTTGGCAAATGGTGGGGAATGCATTGTCGTGGTGGCGGTGGAGGCAGTTAGTGTCATTTAGGTAGCTTTAAGATTGGCACATGGAAGTGCAAAGTATAGGGGTATGGATCATGTACAGGCAGATGAGATCAGTTTAACTTGACCACGTTCAGCTCATTGTGGGCTCAAGGGCCCATTTGTGTGCTTTGCTGTTCTATTTTGACTATAAATTAGTCCTCTTTCCATAGTCATGTCGCATGGAAACAGGCACTTTGTCCTAACTCGTCTATGCTGAGCATGATGTCCCATCTGTCGGCATTAAGCCCATACCACTCTAATCCTTTCTTGACTATGTACCTGCCCAAATATCTTTTAAATACAAGAAATATATTACCCAAGCATTTTATAAATTGAATTCAGGAAAACCTTGACCAGTGTTGAAAGGGTCTCTGTTAGTTGAATTTAATCAAAATTTAGTTAAGGACAAGTATTTCACCTCCATATTGCCCATGACAACATTTCAAGAACAATTCTGCACCAACAAAGTGCTACAGGAACTCAGCGGCTCCGTCAGCATCTGATGGGGGAATAGACATACCACATTTCTGGTTGAAATCCCACTTACTTTGCTGTCTCCTGCACCTGTACAAAACCAATTGATTGCATCAAATTTACGATTAGTTTGCATCCTGCCCTCAAATTCTTTCCTCCGCAGATGCTGACTGACCCACGGAGTTCCTCCAGCACATTGTTTTGTGCTCAAGATTCCAGCATCTGCATTCTCATCTCAATTGTACACTAGCCTTGTGAGAAAAGGTTAAACCATGACAAATGGCTTTGAGGAATTTCAGGCTTTTCCTACCTCACTGGTCATCCGAATAAGAAGTGTCGCAGCTTCTGAATATTTGGCCTGGCTTTTCAAGATTTCAGCACTCAATAATGTGCATCGCTCAGCGAGTACCAAGTTCCTAGGAAGGAGTAATTGTATGATATAAAAATTAAATACCAAGATGCATTGAATTAATTTCCCCCTTTCCAACTACGATCAGTTTAGTTTCAGTTTAAGTTTAGAGATAGAGTGGAAACAGGCTATTCGGCCCATCGTGTCTGCGTCAACCAGCATTCCCTACACACTAATAACATCCTACACACAAGGGACAATTTACAATTTAATCAAACCAATTAGCCTACAAACCTGTATGTATTTGGAGTGTGGGCTGAAACCAGATCACCCAGAGAAAGCCCACACAGGTCACAGGGAGAACGTACAAGCTCTGTACAGACAGCACCCGAGGTCAGGATCGAACCTGGGCCTCTAGCTCTGTAAGGAAGCACCTCTACTGCTGCGCCACTCCTGACTGAAGATGCGTCCTGTCCTGAAACGTTGCCTATCCATTCCTCCAAAGATGTTGCCTGACTCGCTGTTACTCCAGGACTTTGTGTTCTATGCAAGATTCCACCATCTCCACTTCCTTGGATCGCCACTGAATTAATTAATTCAGCCTATTGGATGCATGTTGACGACTGAGACACCAAGTCCATCAGTACCAATTCCCTCTTGCTTGTTTTACCTGCCGCCCAGTTACTTGCTCTCTCAGCAACCCACTGACTCCACCATTGGAAAAAGACACAAAGTACTGGAGTAACTCAGCGGGTCAGGCAGCATCTCTGGAGAATGTGGATAGGTGACATTTTAGGTCAGGACTTCTTAAGACTCTATCTTTGATGGTTTCTCCACGTACATACAATAAGCTTAATTTACAGCAGCCAATAAAATTAATAGCATATTTTTAGTACATTCGAGGAAGCTACCACACCCAAAACACCACAGGGAGAATATGAAAAATTCACACAGAAATGCATCAAAAGATACATGAATCCTTCCTCTCTCCACAGATACTGCATGACCTGCCCAGTATTTCCAACATGGTGTTTTATTTCAAGCGATTTCACTTCTCTGAATTCAATTTATTTTCTACTTGGCATTTCTCATCAGGAAAAACCCTCGCTTAATGATTTTGCTGACTGCTTTCTAATTTTGCAATAACCAAATCCAAAACTGGTTTCAAATCTTGAATGATTTGGTTCAGAGTTTCAGAACATCACCCTCAAGGCATTTCAAATTCATTGGAAAACTGCAGTCATTTCACCTCATTACATGTCAATTGCCATTTGACTTGAGCAGAGGTGTCACATACTTGCACAAGTCCTTGTAGGTCTGAATTGCCGTTTCCATGTAATGGGTGGGATATTGCCTCTGTGCTCCAGGCTGAAGAAAAACAGAAGCTGCCGCCATTTCCTTTGGCAAGTTAAAATTTTACAAAAAGAGAATATTACTTTCAAGTGTCATCACAACATTCAGCATTTCAATAAAAATAATGTTTAAACAAGTTACATCTTGAAGGGAATATACAATAATGCAACAAGGTATCAAAGACAGACACAAAATTTTGTTGTGACTCCGCGGGAAAGCAGCATCTCTGGAGGAAACGAATAGGTGAAGTTTCGGCTCGAGATCCTAGTTCAGACTCGACCTGAAACGTCACATATTTCTTTTCTCCAGAGATGCTGCCTGGCCCACTCAGGTACTCCAGCATTTTGTGTCTATCTTCAGTGTAAACCAGCATCTGCAGTCCCTTTCTACAAAGAGATATTGAAGACAATATACAATAATGCAACAAGGTATCAAGGTAACTCAGCAGATCACTTCCAACCAGTTTCATCGTTTAGAAACAAAGAACTGCAGATGCTGGTTTGCAAAAGAGAACACAAAGTGCTGGAGTAACACAGCAGGTCAGGCAGCGTTTCTGGAGAACGTGGGTAAGTGACGGTTCGAGTTAGGACCCTTCTTCAGACAGAAGAGTCCCGAACCGATACATCATCAATCCAGAGATAGTGTCTGATCAGCCGAGTTAATCCAGCACCGTATCCAGTTTCATTATTTGGTTGTTTAAGCACTAACCAATGCCCCTGCTGCATAAAGCATTGCTTGATCATTGAGAAAATCTTTCTTTGCTGTATGGTAACAGTTGTAAGCCAGGTCATAATGCTGAACCAAGAAACAAAGATCTGCCATTTTCCTTATTTGCAACTCTGGAGCCTCTGGTGGATACCTGGAAAAGATTAAGTGGAGAAATAAACAATATCAGAACAAAGTAGAACACAGTGAATCTCACTCGCCTCATTCACAGTTGTCCAATATTCAGACACACCAATTTATCTGCTTGTCCACAAACTAGACAAATTCACACAGACGCAGACCTTTCATTTTCTGGAGGTATGATTTTTAATTAGTTCTGCATTTCAGCACCATTAGCGTGCAATGAAGTTACATAAAAAGGGATTTTACATCTTTGGTTGTAAACAATTACATTATAATTGTCAAAAAAGGACAAAATTGGTGAATGCAATAGTCTTCCATCTCTCCCCGACTATGACTGGAAATCTTTCAATCAGACGTTACCTCAATATTAGTTAAACTTCCATACGTTATTTTCCTTTCAAATATATTTCTCTCCCCTCTTATTCCTCAATGCATAGCTTGATCACTTGATTCAGATTCAGATTCAATTTTAATTGTCATTGTCAGTGTACAGTACAGAGACAACGAAACGCATTTAGCATCTCCCTGGAAGAGCGACACAGCAAATGATTTGAATAAATAACAATAAGTGTCCGGGGGGGGGGGTGATTGGCAGTCACCGAGGTACGTTGTTGAGTAGCGTAACTTGTGTATGGCTAGATTGTATTCACAGAGTTAAATAGCATGGAAATAGGCCGTTCAGCCCAACATTTAAAAACAAATCTATTCTAATCGCTGCCAGGTCTTCAATATTTTTTATTCCTTTTCAATTTTGCCAAAAAGGAAGAAGTCTACTTACAACAGGCTGGAAGCATTTTTCAATTCATTTATAGTTTTCTCTGGCACTTTGCTCCCACTGAACCATTTTTTAGTTGCAGTAAATAAAGTGCGACTGAGGCCTTTTCTGGACACCAGCTACAGAAATAAAAATTTGCACCATCAGCTAAAATAATAATGATTTACATGCAACTGTTTCAGACCTATAGCAAAGAAAAACCAAAGGAATCGCAACATAAACGCAAGAAAACATTCAGTGGGAATACATCTTGAGCCTGGTATTAAAACATATATTTGCTGATCTCAACTGCTGCTTGTAAATGCTCCCAGCTGACAGAATAGCAGGGAGCAACGCACAAATACCACTCAAGTCATTATAAGATCATAGCTAACCAATATGACAATGCTAATTTACTAAGCTAAATGTAATAGAATAAAAATAATGACCCATTGGAACAAGAGACGAGAATTTTACTTTATCCAGAGGTCATGTACATCTTGCACACCTCTGCTCTCTATTGGTAGAAGTGAGATTTGCACCATCATTCTACTAAATACATTCAGATAACTGCTTGCTACAGCAGAATGTTGGTCAAAATATATTAAGAGCAAGGCTCAAATGATTTTAAAGATACGCGAACATGGAACAAAGATTTTTCAAAAATTTACTTGCATCAGACATGTGAAACATCTTCACACTTTATCCAATATTCCTCTGATCATTCCCCAGTCACTCCCTCTTCTCCCCTCTCCCATCAGGCAAGTGGCACAGATATGTGAAAATGCACATTTCCAGATTCAGGGACAGTTTCTTCCCAGCTGTTATCAGGCAACGGAACCATCCTACCAACAACTAGAGAGTGGTCCTGATCTCCCATTTTCCTCATTGGAGACCTTCGGACTAGCTTTAATCAGACATCACATTACTCAACACGTTATTCCCTTTATCCTGTATCTGTGCACTGTGGATGGCTTGACTGTAATCATGCATGGCCTTTCCACTAACTGGATTGCACGCAACTAAAAGCCTTTCACTGTACCTTCGTACACGTGACAATAAACTAAACTAACAATTTGTTTCATTCAGTTCCTCTTAACTTCAAGAGCTTCCCTTTATTCAGTTTAACTAGTTCCTTACTTTAAAATAATGTGTTTATGTTAAGAGAATGATATGTCATATTACAAATACTGACTTGTTTTTAAACTAATCTGACACGTTATGGGCATCAGTGGAAAGGTCAGCATGTATTGCCCACTTACTGCTCCCAGGGAGGTGGTGGGTGAGCCACCTTCGTCATCCACCTCAGTGCCTCTGGGTTAGGAATTCAAACTATACATTTGGGTGGCAACAAAGCAAACGGCTGTCTTAATCAGTGTCAAACTTTTCAAATGCATCGCATTCAGGAGAGGTTTCTCAACACTTCCAGTTTTTATCAACCTAACAATCTACACAACAAATGTCCTTGAGACTTGGAAGGTAGCTCTCCTCTGTTTGCCAAGAGTGGCATGGTTAGATTTAAGGTTATCTTGGAATAATAGCGGTAACCATTTCAACACATTAAAAAATGAATGTAAAATTGCAAGGCCTAGATAAGATTGACAGTCAGAACCTTTCTCCCTCAGGGTGGAATCAAAGACGAGATGGCACAATTTTAAAGTGAGAGGAGCAGAGTTTAGGGGGACGGGGGGGGGGGGAAGACGGGGGGGGGGGGGAGACGGGGGGGGGGGGGGGGTGGGTAGGGGAATTGGTAAGCAGACAATTGGAACAAACCATCAACAGAAATTGAGTATCAGGAGGTACCATGAGACAACAGGGCAGGACAGCGACACAGCGGGAGAGTTGCTGCCTTACAGCGCCAGAGACTGGGTTCGATTCTGGTTACAGGTGTTGTTCTCCCTGTGACCGAGTGGGTTTCCTTCGGGTACTCCGGTTTCTTCCCACACAAGATTTACAGGTTTGTAGGTGAATTGATTTCTGTAATTGTCCCTACTGTGTAGGATAGTGCTAATGTAAGGGGTGATTGCTTGTCAGCGTGGGCTCGGTTGGCCGAAGAGCCTGTTTCCGTGCTGTATCTCTAAAGTTTAAACTCTGATTTCCCAGAACATGTAAATCATATGAAGAAACAAAACCGGAAAATGTTGGAAGAAAGTTCGGTCTTTACAATATTTTCAGTTTTGTTTCCAATTTCTTACACCTGTAGTTTTTTCCCCCTGATTCTCATTTAGATGAAGACATAGATTGCATACAATATGAATGTGTTAAGGAATCCAATTTGGATCACCTTTGCTCAAGTTTTACCATCCCCTCAATCAAATGCCTTGAATTAGGTGTCATATTATTTTTGACTCAGCTCAGAAGAACATTTTTGATGGTGAATTGGCTTGGTAAAATTTTAAATTGTCCCCGTGTGTAGGGCAATGTTAGAGTGCGGGGAGCACATGTTGGCGCGGCCTCGGTGGGCCAAAAGTCATGTTTCCACGTTGTATTTCTAAACTAAACTAAAGACTGATGAGATATCTCAATGATTTTCACTACCCAGAGACAGAAAAATATCACTGCAAGCTTTATTAGTGGATTTTGAGCATAAAAACACAGTACATTCTTAATAATACTTTACACCTTTACTAACACAAATTCCCTCAATGCAAAAAAAAAAATCAGGATATGATTTCTGCATCAATTTGACTTGTTACATTGTATTAATCAAGAACTGCAAATGCTGGTTTACAAAAAAAGGCACAAAGTGCTAGAGTAACTCAGCAGGTCAGGCATCATCGAACGTCACCCATCCGTGTTCTCCAGGGATGCTGCCTGACCCACTGAGTCACTCCAGCAGTGTTATTTTTTCACACTGTTACATCATTGCTCATGGAGAGGATATGCAATGCCTTGCAGGTTTAATGACGCTATTCACAAACCCAGAAGACAGACTCACTTAAATCAATTTGTAAACCCAATCATTAATCGGATCCTCCCTGTTACATTTGGTTAACAATCGTAAAACTGTGTCATTGACTGGATTATGAACTAAATTCCAAAATGGTACCAGGCTGCTCTAAATCCCGTGAACTACTAAATTTGATAGAGGAGAAAATTGGTCAAACTGCATACAAAAGTACCATCTCTCAGCTGCACCCACGATGACATAATCTGAGTGACCCACAGTAATATTGCAAGTGTGAAATGACGAATAGCGGAATGTAACATTCATAGGTTCTGACAATGCAAGTAATCTCATTCAGCATGAAATGTTCATGTAATTCTCTAGAGACAACAAACTGCAGAAGCTGGTGAATACAAAAGGACACAAGGTGCTGAGTAACTCAACGGGTCAGGCAACATTTCTGGAGCACATGTGCAGGTAATGTTTCAGGTTGGGACCTTTCTTCTCCAATCTGAAATGTCTTTATTTGGTTTAGTTTAGAGACACAGCATGGAAACAGGCCCTTCAGCCCACCGAGTCCGTGCCGACCAGCAATCACCAATACACTAGTTCTATCCTACACACTAGGGATAATTTACAGAAGCCAAGTAACCTACAAACCTGTACATCTGTGGAATGAGGGATGAAGCCGGAGCTCCCAGAGAAAACCCACGCAGTCGCAGGGAGAACATACAAACTCCTTACAGATAGCACCCATAGTCAGGATCGAAACCCGGTCTCTAGCGCTGTAAGGCAGCATCTTTACTGCTGCACCACTGTGGGGCATTTTGTATCATAGAATTTTCTACCTGTTAATTGTGTACTTCAACTTATACCTGATCATAACATCCTTCAATGTAGTTTATATCTTGCCTCGCACATCCTCAGAATGTCCTACAAGACTTCTTCAGCATGGTCACCGTTGTGACGTTACAATCTTTTGCATGGGCTTTTGGACATACACGTACCAGGACAATTATACAATGGCAGCACGCGCGCTTGAAACAAAGGATGCAAAACAATAACCACACCTGGTCGTTCAGTTGCCGGATAGTCTTTTCGATGTGTGGCAGTAATCCCCGGAAGGTGAACTCCTGAATGAACTGTCTAATTCGATCATGGTCAGTCAGAGTTAAACTCAGTCCACGAGCACCAGAGCTGTTTTGTTTCATCATAGTGTTGACTGCTTCCACGGGTTTTGCCTGGTCAGGTCCATCGAGTTCCCTTGACTTTGCACTTCCCTGAAACGGGTGAGATTTGAAGTTGTTTGGAATTCCATCTGCAGAAATGGAGAGAGAAAGGTTAGGCATTATGTGCTGATCAACATCCAGGGAGCGCAGAGCTGGAAATCTTTTCTTCTAATCTTGCCAAAGATTTTTTTACTCAACAAAACCCACCAAATTTGAGAGATTAAAGGAGGAGGGGCAAAACAACTTTAACAATCAGATGCCACTATCAAAGTAGAAACACATCAAAGCTCAAAGCCCACACTGATCAACGTACCAACTACATTCGTCCTACCTGCCTGTGTTTGGCCCATATCACTCTAAACCATGTTTCTTAAACATTGCAATAGTACCTGCCTCAGCTACCTCCACAGCTCGTTCCATCCACTCACCACCTTTTGAGTAAAAGTTACCCCTCGAGTTCCTATTAAATCTTGTCCCCCCTCACCTTAAATCAAGGTCCTCTGGTTCTCGATTTCCCTACTCTGGGCAAGAGACTCTGTGCACCTACCCGATCCATTCCTCTCATGATTTTGTACATAACAGGGTCTAGGACTTTATCTGAAATGGATCAAGATGAAAGGTCAAAGAACTGAAAGGTCAACTTTGTCTCTGATCTAGGGTTTTCTACTTGAAACCTTATCTGCTTCCCTTTTCAAAGAAGTCTACTAGACTGGTGTGAGCTTCCAGTGTTTATTTCAGATAAAAGGTTGTGAACTAAAACAACAATTTCAGTCAAAAGACATGGGCCCTCCTGCTTAGTATTCCCAGCAGTCACATTATTTCATGTTTGGCTGTTACCTTAACACAAGGATTAAAAATGAACACACTGATCCAGAGAATATCAAAGTCCTTTTTAACAAATGCCATTGAATGAGTACAGGCTGTGTGCCAGGAATTCAGCGAATACAGAACGTGAATCTAAAAACAGCAGCTAAAATTAGCACAATACTTTTTTAATATGACTATAAATCCACAAAAGCTGAGACAAGTCCATGTCCTAATGTGTTAACAATTTAAGACTAATGCTTTAAAGCCAAGTCAATAAGCATAGTGAGCCACATTTTCCATTAAAAGCGGAAAAGCCGAGTTTTATTTCCAATTGGACAATGCAACATCTGGCAGTGTATTACTTCAGTTGGCTTATTTGCCATTATCTTTATTAAACTAACAGATTTTAAGTAATGAATTTGAATTCTGTGCATTGGCATTTTGTCCAGTATTTACTTACCGTTGATTGAATTGTCCAATCCATCCAGCTCCACTCCAATCACGCATTCCTTACTCTTGCTGGCAGGTGGAACAAAACCATCACAGATTTCCTTCAATAAATGACAAATATTAAGTAAAGCTATAAGTTGTCATTTTAAACATTGGATGCAATCTAAATACTGTAAAACCAATAATCTGCTCTCCAATTATCAGAATCATGCATCACGGATATAGGCCCTTCGGCCCACCTAGTGCATGCCGACCAAGATGCCTCATCTCCGTTACTCCCACCTCTCCGCGTTTGGTCCATATTCTTCCAAAGCTTTCCAATCCGTGTACCTGTCCAAATGTCTACTGCTATAGTACGTGCCTCAACTAGCTCATCTGGCTGCTCATTCCATATACTCACCACTCTCTGTATGAAAATGCTACCCCCTCAGGATCCCATTAAAACTTTCAGGATTTAACAGGGATTACATTTTACCCAGGAATTTCATGCGTACAGTAAATAAATTAGCTTCCTGTGCTCCAAGGAATAAAGTACAAGCCGGCTCATCCTCTCACTATAGGTCAGGCCCTCGAGTCCAGGCAACATCCTCCTTGAGTCCTGGCAATATCCTCATAAATCTTCTCTGCACTCTTTCCAGCTTACCAACATCTTTCCTATAGCAGGGTGAACAGAATTGAACACGGGACTCAAATGTGGCCTCACCACCGTCTTGTACAACTGTAACATAAAGCCCCAACTTCTTTACTCAATACCATGACTGACGAAGGCCAATGTACTGAAACGACCACACAATCCCCCTGCGACATCACTTTCAAGGAACTATGTACCTGCACTCCTCGATGTCTCTGCTCCACAACACTCTCCAGGGACCTGCCATTCTCTATGAATGGTTTGACTTCCCAAAAAGCACCTTTGCACTTATCTGCATTGAACTCCATCAACGATTCCTCTGCCCACTTGCCCAATCAATCAAAATCCTGTTAATATTCAATAACCATCTTTACTGTTTCCAATATCACCCATTTTCATATAATCTGCAAACTTATTGACCATGCCTTGTACATTCTAGCGATGTTACAGAACCTACCCTCAGCGGCGTTGCAGATCTGCCACTGGCTGTATGTGCGACTCCGGCGCCTTTGGGGGGGGGGGGGGGGGGGGGGGGAGAGATTAAAATGCAGGTTTGTATCGCTTGTCGGAGAGGGAGTTCCTCGGACTGCTAGTCGATGGAGAAAAATCGATCAGACTTATGTTCCCGTTTTTAAAACAATTTTAAAAAAAATAAATCGCTGGACAATTTAATAATTGGATTAAAGTAAAACGCGACTTCGAATGCCCTCAATGCCTGCAACGTGACGGATCGCAATATCAGGACAAAACAAAGGATAAGTCGTTTATTTCACATATAATCTAGCTTCTTGGGGTGGCTTTACTCTAATTTTACGATGCAGAAATGTTATTTAGTCCCCATACGAATTAGCCATGTCTTTTCCTGCCGATATGGCTTTAAAATTCACGGCAACGCAACGTTCCAATCGATCGTATTCCCGAAACACCCACTCGCAAGGTGATTAAAATTCTCCTTTTTTTGAACAATCATGTCATAAGAGCATCTAAATCGTCTATATTTTCTATCCATAATCAATATTTTTATACAAAGTATTCACAATAGTTTTAGTCACATGTATTGTGCAAATAATAATAATTTTGATTATACTGAGAGTGGATGTTTCTAGATTAATTTGGATACGGGCTTTTGCCTTTTCTGAAAAAATGGATAGATGTTTAGATCTAGTAATTGAATTTAGATGAATTTAATTGATTAGATGAATTTAATTGATTTGATGAAACTGATGAATATGAATTTTTTGTTGGGTATTTACTATTTGTTTTAGCGTTTAACTTTATCATTTCTACCTTTTTTCTAAAACTGCAAATAATAACTTGTTTCTGTGAATGCTGTTCAGTGTTTTTTTCCTTTACATTTCAAACAGATGTCTCCGAAGAAGAAATGCAAAATTGTCAATCCAAATGCCCAGCAAAGAGACTGATTTAGACAGCATTCGCAGAGATTATCCGAATTTGGACTACTCCAAATGTGAAGATCTACAGGACATTCTTAATGGGAAAGTAGTGGACAGAAAGGCATGGCATGCATGGTTTGAAGAGCAAAAACTTCAATGGCAAAAATTGAAATGTTGAGGAAGAACATGATGGACAGAGTTGCTTATGGGTTACAATCTGAGGAGCATGATGATGCTACTGATTAAAATATGCCAATGTACCAGCTAGCAACTGATCTTCTCCATAAAGACTTGGTCTATTGTTAGAAATTGTAATTTATTTACCTATCTGTTAAGGACTTACAGCATAAAAATACAATAATATTTAAGTTCTTATCTTGAGAATATCACATTTTTGAATTTTCAAGGCAGTCTTGGTGTTTATTACTATTTCCGTCCAATGGTCAATTTTGTATTTAGCTACAATTAGGTAACTAACAAATTATATGCTTTAACTTCAGGTCATCCAAGTAAGATGTTTTATATTTGTTTCAGAATGCTTCGTCTAGTATAACTGAAAATTTCATTCAGTTATCTTAATCTTTAAGAAAGTTATGGCCTTTTGACGGTCCTCAATCACAGCTTTTGTGTTAAGTCAATGGAAAAGCAATGGGGAACAAGATGCTAATTTCCGAGTATGAAAATGGACATAACTTTTTTAATACTGAAGATATGAAAGTGAATTAGGTGTCAAATTAAAGGTATTTCTATGCTTTATCTGATGGGATAAATTACAGGCTTGATTTTTTAAATCTCAAAATTTTGTAACATTCCTATACATTCTCATCTAAATCATTGAAATAAATCACAAACATCAATGAGCCGCACCGATCCCTACACAGCACTAGTCACAAGCTTCCAGTACGAAAAACAACCTTCCACCATCACCTTCATGAAGCCAATTCTCTATCCAGTCAGCTAGTTCTCCCTGATCTAACCTTCCAGAGCCTACCTCTAAGCCTACCGTGCAGAGCCTTATCAAATGCCTTGCTTATTGTTCTCCATGGTTCAGCATTAAGCTCAATTCCAATCTTAAACCAAGTGCAAAGCTACATATTTATCACTTTGCCATCAGCAAAATAATTGGTGATAATAGTCATTTGCTGTATTGTGCTGCCTTCCTTTGCTTAAAAAAAGTGGTAATCATAAATACTTGTCTTTAATTAGATATTCAAGGTCAAAAGGAATGTATACCTGGTTTTGCAAATTGTTGCGATTCAAATACTGACTCCAAGGGTCAGGGATCTGTTCATCTGCTCCGCTTGAAGGCATTCGAGAGTTAAACTTGAGTAAATAGCACACCTGCGTCCCATATTTGTGTTTCATTTCTTCATAGACAGTTTCAGCTCTGGGGGATAAGTTAGATATGAGAATTACTGCAGTTCAAGGTTGTCGACTTCAGCAATCGTGGTGGAGTACGTGCCCCAATCCGCATCAATGGTGCCGCAGAAGAAATAGTTGGGAGCTTCAAATAGCTTCCTAAGAATGCCAAGGAAGTTCAAGGAGCTTCCGAGGCATATATATTACCAACAATCTGTTACGGGTGAACCACACCGAAGCGACAGCCAAAAGGCACATCACGCTGCCTCTTCCTCGGGGAAACTGAGAAATTCAGCTTGTCTCCAAGGACTCTCAAACCTTTGCAGGTGTACCAAATCTGCCTACTACCATCTAAAAAACATTGCAAGAATCAAGGGATTTCTGTCCAAAGACAGTGAAAAACTTGTTCATGCATATATCTTCAGTAGGTTAGATTATTGTAATAGTATCTTTACAGGTCTCAGTAAAAAATCAATTAAACAACTGCAGCTTATCCAGAATGCCGCTGCCAGAGTCTTAACCAACACCAAGAAAATGGACCACATTACACCCGTCCTTAAATCTTTGCACTGGCTCCCTGTGTGTAAAAGGATAGATTTTAAAATTCTGTTACTGGCATACAAGGCTCTGAATGGTCTAGGTCCAAAATACATCTCTGACCTACTTGTTGTTTATGAGACTCCTCAGGTCTTCAGGGACAGGTTTACTCCATGTTCCCAGGGTCAGAACAAAAAGGGCTGAAGCAGCATTCAGTTTCTATGCTCCACACCTGTGGAACAGGCTCCCTGAACACCTGAGGTGTGCACAGACTGTAACCACATTTAAGTCAGGCCTAAAGACACTGTTGTTTGATGTAGCTTTTTCATGACCCAACAAGCGGGTAATTTTAATCTTCTAGTTTTAACCCTTTTATGTGCTTTTAAAATCGCCTTAATATTTTAGTGATTTTGTTTTACTATTCATGCAATTGGCTTATTGGCTATTCTGTTGTCCTGTGTTGTATTGTGGTTCTGCAATGTTTTTAAACTATGTAATTCTCTTGTTTCTTTTGTAAAGCACTATGGATTGCAGCTTGTATGAATGGTGCTATATAAATAAACTTGCCTTGCCTACCATAGAAAGCACACTGTGTAAGTAGGAACAGCAGGTGCTGGTTTACACTAAAGATTTACACAAAATGCTGGAGTAACTCAGCGAGTCAGTCAGCATCTTTGGAGAAAAGGAGCAGCACCCTTCCTCAGAGTCAGGACAGAAGGAAACTAGAGGTATGAAAATGTGCAAAGAACCTTCCCTCTAGTTTCCCTCTCCACTAACTCTCAGTCTGACGAAGAGTCTCTGCCCAAATCTTCACCTACTCCTTTTCTCTAGAGATGCTGTCTGACCTGCTGAGTTACGCCAACATTTTATGTCTGTAGCAAGCATACCGTCAGGTGGCATCACAGCTTGGTTTTGGGAACAGCTGTGTCCAAGACCGCAAAAAATTCCAGAGTAGTGGCCCACCCCATATACACACCAGATTTCCCACCATTTACAGTTCATACTTCCTCAAAAAAGCCACCAACATAATCAAGGACCTTTCCCACCTCGATTATTCCTCCTTCTCCCTGCTCCCGTTGAGAAGTTAAAACTTGAAAAAGAGAGAAGGAGGAGGGGGAGGGGGAGGGGGAGAGATGTAGACAGCTATAGAACAAATGAATGAAAGATATGCAAAACAGTATTGATGATAAAGGAAACAGGCCATTGTTAGCTGTGTGATAGGTGAAAACGAGTTACGGTACAATGAGACTCATGACGACTTTGAAGATAGTACGACTTGGGTGGGGGAGGGATGGCGGGAGAGTGGATGCAAGGGTCACTTGAAGTTTGAGAATTCAATATTCATTCCACTGGGCTGTACGCTGCCCAAATGAAATATGAGGTGCTGTTCCTCCAATTTGCGTTTGGCCTCATTTACAATGGATGAGGTCTAAGACAGAATGGTCAGTGCGGGAATGGGATGGGGAATTAAAGTGTTTGGCAACTGGGAGATCAGGTAAGACCAGGCAGACTGAGCGAAGTTGTTCAGCGAAACGATCACCCAGTCTATATTTGGTCTCGCTGATGTACAATAGTCCACACCTTGAACAATGGATACAGTAGATGAGGTTGGATAAGGTGCAAGTGAACCTCTGCCTAACCTGAAAGGACTGTCAGGGTTCCTGGACAGAGTCGAGGGAGGAGGTATAGGGACAGGTGTTGTATCTCCTGCGTTTGCAGGGGAAGATACCTGGGGAGGGGGTGGTTTGGGTGGGAAAGGATGTTAACCAGGGAATTGTGGAGGGAACGGTCTCTGCAGAAAGCGGAAAGGGGTGGAAATGGGAAGATGTGATTAGTGTTGGGATCCCGTTGGAGATGGCAAAAATGGCAGAGGATTATGTACTGTATGAGACGGCTGATGGGGTAAAAGGTAAGGTCCAGAGGGATTTTGTCCCTGTTGCCACTAGGGGGAGGGGGAGCAAGAGCAGAGCTATAAGGTACATGGAACTATAGAGGCTGGTTTACCAAGGAAAGGCACAAAGTGCTGGAGTAACTCAGCGGGTCATGCAGCATCCCTGCCGAACATAGATGGGTGACGTTTTGGGTCATGAACCATCTTCAGACTGATGCAGGTGTGGGAGGAAAGAAGAGTGGAAGGGAAACGCCAGTAAAGCTCAGGAATTCCCTTCTTCTAAGATTTGGGGCATGTCACCAAATCCTGAAGGTTATGATTTTACACAATGTTTTGAATGCTGAGAATGAGTACAGAATGAAGTAAGTTGACTCTTCATTAATTCAAATTTTAGGCTAGCTGGTTCCAACAAGAATTTGCCAAAGATCAAAATTACTGAATGGACTTGAGAAAATTGCAAATTGTCACAGAGTTATTATTATATCAATAAAATTCTTCACAGTGAGAGAAAATACATTTTTTAAGCAATGAACTGATGGTGCCTGAACTGGGAAGAGCTGTGACATGGATAAATGGAAATGCTGCCTTCGTATAATAGATTTGATGTTTAACAAGTGTACAAATCTAGATTTGATGTTGTGAACCAATAATGTGAACTCAGCTTGAGGGTGCAATCTATTAATTTAGTCGTTACTCAATTTTCTTCTATGTAATGGAAACTATTTTAATTTAATGGAATGTTTTTATTCAAATGCCAATCAGTAGGTCACTACATAATTGCAATTTTAGATTTGACATTTTTCAATCCAGTCAAAATAATTGAGGCGTTTAGATAGACACATGAATATGTGGGAAATTGATGAATCTGGATCACGGGTAGACACAAAATGCTGGAGTAATTCATCGGGTGAGGCAGCATCTCTGGAGAGAAGGAATGGCCGATGTTTCGGGTCGAGAACCTTCTTCAGATCACGTGCAGGCAGAGATTAGTTTACCTTGACATAATGTTCGGCACGGATATTGTGGACAGATGGACCTGCTCCTGTGCTGTGCTTTTCTATGTAGAAATGACGAAATACTGATGCTGGTTTACAAACAAAGACAAAGTTCTGGAGTAACTCAGCGGGTCAGGCAGAATCCCTGGAGAACAGGGATTGGTGATGTTCCGGGTCAGGAAACGTCACCTGCCCCTGTTCTCCAGAGATGCTGCCTGACCCGCTGAGTTACTCCAGCACTTTGTCTGCACTTTTCTATGTTCTATTAAATTAAATTATGGCTGCAGGACTTTCATTAACTATTTATTTGTTTTGGTTTATTATTGGAACATGTACCAAGATAGTGAAAAATTGTTCTGCATGGTATCCAGATAGATCAGACTTTACGCGAGTATAACTGGTCGTGTAAAAGAAAAAGTGAAGTGTATAGCAGTGTAGGAAGGAACTGCAGATGGCAAAGATAAACACAAAATGCTGGAGTAACTCAGCGGATCAGGCAGCATCTCTGGAAAGAAGGAACAGGGGACATTTTGGATCTGAACCCTTCTTCAGATAGTGTTGTAGCTGTACAGAGCAGTGTAATAGCTACAGAGAAAGTGCAAGGAATGCTACAAGATAGATTGGAAAATTGGGAATACATCCTAAACAGAGAAGAGGTCTGTTCAACTTTTGGTTCTTCAGTCCAATGGGAGATGGGAAAAGAAACAATAACTGTGGTGAGAGGTCCTTTATTTTGTTGGCTGCTGTTTAAATCTTCCCCCCCTTCTCAAGATTATTACAAGGAAATAAAGATGCTGATGTGGTGTTGTGTCCCTTTCATCATTTGATCCTAAAATTGAACGTTTTACAAGGCATCCTACTGGTCAGTCACAATATAAAACTACGGAAGGAAAAAAAATTACATTGTTTTTTTTAATGCAGAAACGCAACATGCTTGGGTTTTAAAATATGGCAAAGAACAGCCCACAAACAATTATTTTATGTCTTTAAAATACAGGTGCACCAAACATTTTCCAATAGTTGGTGATCCGGCCCTTCCTTCAATCCAGCCAGAAATCCCCCCCGGAACTCCTCCCAAAAATGTGGAACTGAGGCCAGGTGAGATGGACATTCTTGACCTCATCGGGACTTCTGCGGCCGATCAGCGAGTCGAATTTACCCCCTACAACCGGGACTCGAATTCCGGGCCAGCCGGAGAAGGCGGATCTATTCCCATAGCCGACTTCAGTGAGCCAGTATCTTGGCCTCAAGGCCGTGACCTCTGTTGACCCGGAAAACGGATAATCCAGAAACACTCTGGAACCAAGGGTGCCAAAACAATCGATGATGGACTTGTAAATAATTTGCTTCCAATCGTTTTCCCATACTACGTAATTATATTTCTCTTCCTCTGCTTTCACTCCCCACAACCTTCCACTTGCCTCTCCTCCCAGTCGTCAACACCAATGAAAGGCAGCACGTTATCACTATGCAAACCTTAGTGAATGTAAAATTGTTTTATGCATGAAATGATGTTGGCTGGCTCAATTACAATGTGGGAACATTCACCTACTCTAGTAATACTGTTTGAATCTGCTCGAAATGCTGTTCGAATCTGCTCGATTATGAAGACAAAGAACTGCAGATGCTGGAAACATTTTCAAACGCTTTGTAAAATAAAGCGTTGGGAGTGACTCAACGAGTCAGACAGTAACTGTGGAGGGAGTGGACAAGTTATGTTTCGGGTCAGGACCCTCCCTCAGAGTTAAGGGCCGGTCCCACTTGGCGATTTTTTCGGCGACTGTCAGCATCATTGACTGACGTATCAGGTCACCGAAAACATCACGGCGTGATACGACTGTGACGACGTATTGACGACCGGTGTTTCCTCAACTGTTGCAACATTTTTATGTCGCAGGTGGATTATTAAATGTTCAAAATCTTTAGGTGATCCTGATACGTCAGTCAATGACGCCGGCAGTCGCCAAAATAAAAATCGGCAAGTGGGACAGGCCCTTTACTGTGTGTTTTGCTTGATTAAAAAGATTGGGAAGTACAGGACCAGAACCATTGAGATAATCACAATAAACAAATGACCTATCTAATTCACTGATAAATTATTCGGCAGTCTGCTTTCAAGACAGCGTCAATTCCACCATGCACCAAACTCTGAGTAAAGTAAAAGCCCAGCGTGTCAGACAACATCTGTGGAGGGAATGGTCAGACAGCATTTCGGGTCAGGACACATATCAGCTCCATATTCATTCCTACCACAGATGCTGCCTGACCTGCGGAGTTCCTCCAGCACTTTGTTTTGCTCACGATTCCAGCATCTGCAGTTCCTTGCACCTCTGAACAAAGTAGTTTAGTTTAGTGATACACATGGAAATTGACCCTTCAACCCACTGGGTCCGTGTTGACCATTGATTACTCATTTACACCAGTTCTACATTATCCCAATCTCATCCACTCCCTAGACATCGACCAATTTTACAGAGGCCAATTAACCTACAAACCCACAAGTCTTTCCGATGTGGGAGAAAATCGGAACATCCGGAGAAAATCTAAGTGGTCACAGGGAGAATGTGCAACCACCACACAGACAGTTGCCGAGGTCAGAATCAAGCCCGGGTTTGTGGTGCTGCGACGCAGCATCTTTACCAGCTGCTACACTTTGCTGCCCGGTAGTTGAATATAAATCGAATGACATTTTCCTCTGAGTTTGAACACATAATTCTTGAATTTGCAAACATTTTATCATTTCTACAGAGCTTCAGATCAAATGATTCAACACTTACCTTTCTTCTCCCCCTTCACTGACATCATGCAGTAAAACATAGTACTTCAACGTGTTTGGAATAAACCACTTTGGATGCGAGTAATCACTGCTGTGCTGGATACGATGCTGCTCTTGTGATAGCTTGAAAAACTGTTCCATTGGGTCAGCGTCTCTTGATGACACCACTAGCATGCCTGAAGGGACACTCAAGGAAAATGCAATTCAAACCATATCTAAATTGAAAGCCTTTGGTGCACAGGCAAAATGATTAAACTAATCGTTGTTAATGCAGTGATACATCAATTGTAGATTTGATATTTTATTTTTCATCCAGTTAATTGGCTTCGGTAATTTGTAAAATTGTCCCTAATATGTCGGATAGTGTTCGTGTACGAGGTGATCACTGGTTGGCACGGACTTGATGGGACGAAGGGCCTGTTTCTGCACTGTATCTGGCAGAAATCTAAAGAGGGGTTTGCAGCACAAACAAGAAAATAAGCTGAAATGTAAAAGGAATATATCTGTGAAGCTCAAATAATTTTAGTTGCACTCATTTTGAGGTAAAATGTGGATCATTTTCCAAAGACCACAAACATCTAAATTTGAGCCCGTCTACGTGGCAATCAAGGGAATTTTCCACAAGCCAAATTAGAGAAGGAGAGTCAGAATCTACAGGAATGAACTGAGTTACTCCAACAATTTGTGTCTGTAGTCAGAATCTAACCTGGAGTAAGCCAGTTGAATTGCAGAATCCCATACCCTTGCTGTTTTATTTGTTCACCCTTTCCCCACTACCCATCTTGATTAAATAGTAATGCCTTCACAACCTACACCACACACTACTGCTGCAAACTCTGCTCAGCAACTGTGGAAACAAAATTCTCACCCCTGACACAACTTCTCCCAATGGTAATAGATCTGGTCTCTTGGGTTACACTGGCTCCATTGCTGCACGCATCCCATTCACTCATCACTACAGTACTTGCTGACTTATGCTGGATAATATTCCATTCACACCTTCATTTTTTAATTCTCATACTTTGAAAGTGTGTTTTGTAACTTCACCTTCTCTTACCTCCAGCCACTATAACCCACAGTGATGATAACCCTCTAAATCTGTCCTCTTACATGTTCGCTCATTTAATCACTCCACCAACAGTCTTGTCTTTAGCTGCCTGAAGTCTCTCTGCAGAATTCTCCATCTACAGACCTCTCTCAAATTAAACCTCTACACTTTGAATAATAATTTGCTCAACTACCCTATTTTCTCCGTGTACTTGACACCAATTTTTATTGTCAACCCTCTTGCGAAGATCTGTGGGAGGTTCTATCACATTGTAGGCTCTATAAAAAAATCAATTTGTCTTTCTCTTTCATGTTCTTCAGCCCAGGCAGATCACAGCTCCTTTGATTAGTTGTAGTCAGTTACACTGCTAAACTTCTAAAATCTATTTTTTTTTAAATCTTGTTTCTGAAAAAGAAACATCGTACTTTGTCAGGCATATTAAGACCATGGGCAAGTCAGAAAAAGGATACATGCCAAATAGTGGTGCAGAAATTCATGGTCTGATGGAGGCATGGACTGGAAGAAGTATTCTCTGTAGGCTTCAAACCAGGGAGTGGTAGCTAAAATACAGAATTTAGAAACAATTAAATATTAATGAAATATTTAAAAAATGCTGCCAAATGGACACCGAGATAAAAACATTCACACTGAACAAATAATTCTATTACAAGCAAATTAATTTTTTACACAAAGTATTTTACCTTGTGCTTTATGAAGCCCAAAGACCTTTCACATTAACTCCTCCACAGGCTGGTATGGAAGAGGACACTTGTTGCTAAAACAGGGTCTTCTAGATCAGTGCATCTAACATGTTGCAGAGGAGTTTTGTTAGATATGATGTGACCGCAAAACACGTGACATATTAGGATATGGGGGTGGGGGGGGGGGGGTGGGGAAGGTTTTAAGAAGTGATTTAAATGTGGATTGAGTTAGACGATTCTAGATCTTATGGTTAAGGTAGTTGAAGAGAGCCAGAGACAGAAGAGAGCAGGAATCCTTTAGACCATAGTCAATTTAAGGACTACGCAAATGGGAAAAAATTGAGATAGAATCATAGATTTATAGAGAATGGAAACAGGCCCTTTGGCCCATGCCGACAAAAGATCCCCACATCCCCACGTATCCTCCAAAACATTTCTTATCCATGAACATACCCAAATGTGCAGTACTCCACTTGCCCTCTTCACACCTTAATTTTTGGGAACTACTTTAATGTCAAGAGCATATTTAACAACTTGCCTTCTGTTCCTTCACCCAAGTCATTTATATAAATTGCAAGTTTGAAGAAATGTTCCGACCTAAAACGTTACCTATTTATTTTCTCCTGAGATGCTGCCTGACTCGCTCAGGTACTCCAGCATTTTTGGTCTATCTTCTGTATAAATTGCAATACAAGAGACCCCAGCATCAGTACCACTTAGTACACCTTGCCAACTAGAAAAATAGCCCTAATTCATTGTTTACTGCAAACCCTCTGTTACTTCCCACACCTTTTCAGCAATAACCTTTGAGCAAGTATTGTATGAAACTGCTTCTTGAATGCTCAGTATATCCACCTGTTCCTGCTCTCTACAGCACTTTTTTTTTAAAGAGCAATACATTCGTCAGGCCATGTTGACTTTGCCTGATTGCTTTGAATTTTGAGGTGGCCTGCTTCAACATAACAGCTTAGTCATAATAGCCTTGCCCAAGTGCCCTTGCATAAAATAATAACCTCCAACATTGTGCCAATGACTAATGAGAAGGACTTTGCTTTGTGTTTTGCTTACTTGGCATTGTCTGCCATGTTAGCTATTGCATATCAGCAATTAAAACGCTAGCTGATAAATAATCCTGATTTTGTCTGTTTTCTAGCCCTTGTTACACAACACAGCAGGTTGCATCCAGGTCTTTGTTGGGTTGAAGGTGCACCATGACTTTGACGGATATTTGGCAGCTAACAAAGACCTTAATGAGCACACAACCTACAAAATGCAACAGTGCCATTCATAAGACATTCCATCGAAGCTGCGTCTCTGTTCCATCCTGCTGCACGATTTACTGAATAGTGAAAGGCCTGGAAGTGGAGACGATGTTTCTCCTAGAGGGATAGTCTTGGACCAGAGGCCATAACCACAGAATAAAAGAACGTACCTGTAGGAAGGAATGTAGAGGGATTTCTTTAGTTGGGGTGGTGAATCTGTGGAATTCATTGCCACAGACAGCAATGGTGGGCAAGTCATCGGGTATTTTTAAGGCAGAGATTGAGATTCTTGATTAGCATGGGTGTCAAAGCTTATGGGGAGAAGACAGGTGAATGGGGTTGAGGGAGGAAGATAGATCAGCCATGATTGAATGGCAGAGTATAATTGATGGGCCAAATGGCCTCACTCTGCTCCTATAATTTATGCAGATATGAAACATTATACACATCATGTTGGTCATTTAAGGGGTCCACAATCTGCAGTTTTCCCAGTAACATCATGCCGAGAGCTGGCTTGAACCTGAATGGGTGAAATCGTGTAGGTGGACAGAAATTTCCAAAAAATAGAGAATTCTATTTGTTAAAAAAATTCAATTTGGCAATTGTTTTATAAATCTAGAATATGAAAACAAGCTTAAATAATTATAATTTTATCATACAACAATTGTAAGGGAGCTCATCTATGGCCACAAACTATCCTGGCATTACAAAATATTTATTTTTGTGGACCAAACTTTTTGTTTTATCATCTTAGTTTGTTAATCTCATGAAAGCTTCAAGCACAAAAACTGAATTTCCAAATCAGTAGTTCCTTCTTTACCTGGTTCCAACAGCTTCCGAGGAATGTCATTATTTACTTTTCATTTCCAAAAATGTGCCTTCATAATAACTGACCATCATAACTTCATTCATGAATTATGTACAACATGACATTAGCAATTTATACTTCAATGGTTTCTTAAGCTTCCAGTAAATGCAATTTTTTTTCAAATGGAAAAATTCTGAATGCTGTCAGTTAATTTGAATGTATTTCAACTAGTCAGTTGATTATTTTATCATCAGTATCTCTCAAAAAAATAGACCCAGTTAAAACTCTGGCAGTTCCTTGCAATTTAAGAACTGAGTTAAAGCACTTGTGACACTAAAGGAATTACCAATTGAAACACTAGCTCATAAATAATTCTGATATTTGCCCATTTTGGCAAATTATGTCTTGATTTACTGTATTTTACTTTGTTAGACATTGCACTAGTGTGTAAAGTAGATTTTTGTGAAATAAAGGAAAATAGGAAATTTACTCCTTCCTATATGAATTTCCAGCTATGTTCATCTCGTGTAGATGGTCAATATGGACAAGTTGGATTGAAGGCCTGTTTCTGTGTTGTATGACTGTGGCCATTTCTGGTGAAATTGTTTGTTCCACAACAATTCTATCAACTTTAATGCAAGAAAATGAAAAATGATTCTCCGTATCAAACTAAAGGTAGCAATAGATTTAAAATGTCAAATTACATGTAGTATAATGAATCACCTTGTACTTCCTATTTATTTTTAGCAGTAAAATTATCAAAGACCTTTACATTTATTTCACCTTGAAAGAGGAAGCATTTTTTCAGATAAAAGCAAATCTTGGGCACAATACATTTTAAGTGGTGGGTATGTTATAAATGAAGTATTAATCTAATTTTTGTTTTCTAAAATCAGTATCAACTTATGCAAAAAAACATTTCTGCAATAATAAACCAATTACGTTAAATTAGGGAAAATTAGGTTAATAATACCAGTTCAATAAATTGTTAATTCCATGTGGTATTTTAAAAATGCTTTATTTTTTTAAGAACGGGGATGGACTGTTTGAGTGAGTGGCAAGTGGAAAAGCAGTGCATTGCTTCAGTTATCCAGTCAATTGAAATCAGAATATCAGTAGCAATAATGCCTTCTGAATTATCCATCCTTGACCTGCTTTTCTACGTACTCTGTACCTAATTAGTAACTGTACACCGAAGATAGACAATTGATGGAGTAACTCAGCAGGCCAGACAGCATCTCAGGAGAGAAGGAATGGGTGATGTTTCGGGTCAAGACCATTTTTCAGACTGAGAGTCAGGGGAGAGGGAGACAGACATATGGAAGGGTAAGGTGTGAAATGAGAGATCAAAGAGGACAATGCTCCAGGAAAATGTAGAATAGATCATTGTTCGCTGAGGGCAAGCATACAATCAGTAACATTTTTAAAGAAGGAACTGCAGATGCTGGAGAATCGAGGGTTACGCAAAAAGCTGGAGAAACTCAGCGGGTGCAGCAGCATCTAAGGAGCGAAGGAGATAGGCGACGTTTCGAAGAAGGGTCTCGACCCAAAACGTCGCCTATCTCCTTCGCTCCTTAGATGCTGCTGCACCCGCTGAGTTTCTCCAGCTTTTTGTGTAACAATCAGAAAAATTTAATCAGTTACCCCAGCATTTTCTGTCTATCTTCAGGGTAAAGCAGCATCTGCAGTTCCTTCCCACACAGTGGACAGCTTGAATTACATTATGTATAGTCTTTACGCAGACTGTATAGCACGCAACAAAAGCCTTCCACGGTACTTCGGGTACACAACAATAAACTAAACTACTATCTGTGGCGATTGAAAATAAAGCATTTATTTTGAAGAAGGGATTTGACCCGAAACATCACGCATTCCCCCCCCCCCCCCAGTGATGCTGTCTGACCCGCTGACTTACTTCAGCATTTTATGTCTTCCTTCTGTTTAAACCAGCATCTGCAGTTCCTTCCGAGGCATTTATTTTTAATGTATTCTGATGATACCTAGTTATACTGTACCACCGTTTCTTTGATCTTCATTTGCTTTTATGCCAAAATTCTAATTTTACATAGAGAAAATAATGTAATTTTCTCTACATCTCTACTACCCTGTTTCCTGCTTGCTAAATATCAGAAAGGCCAGCTTATGAACCTATCATGTTTCCTTATTAAAATCAATTCACAAACACCTTTCCTTTCCCCAGAGGTCTGCAACAGAACCAGGAACTTTGATGGCTCACGTATGAGTCTTGCTGAGTTTGAGACTTCATATTAGGGATGGCTTGGTGGCACACCGGTAGTTGCTGCCTTACAACACTTACAGCGCTGGAGACCCAGGTCCGATCCCGACTACAGGTGCTGTCGGTACGGAGTTTGTACGTTCTCCCCATGACCGTGTGGGTTCTCTCCTGAGATGAGATCTTCGGTTTCATCAGACACTCCAAAGACGTACAGGTTTGTAGGTTAATTGGCTTGGTACAAGTGTAAATTGCCACTAGTGTGTGTAGGAGAGTGTTAACTGTGTGGGGATTGCTGGTCGGTGCAGACTCGGTGGGTCGAAGGGCCCGTTTCCACGCTGTATCTTTAAACTAAACTAAAACCAAACCAAAAATACCCATGTCACCCCCAACTGTGGCTAATGTTAAAAAAAGACAAAGCATGGGTCAGCCAGCATCAGGTCATATCTCCACAAGGTAACCCTACTTAAAAGCAGCATTTGTCATCATCTCTGCAATTTTCAAACTTTTTGCGTCCTGCCAGAGTTCATTATTTTGCATAGTTACTGACTGCCCTCCCTCGTACTAACGCCTGCATGGTAGTCACCCTAAACCCTGCTGTTAATGCCTTTACTCTCACTCTCTCAACTCACCTTGACTTCCAGTTAAGCAATACCTCAATTTTAAAATTCTCTTTCTAATTTTCCAAGCTCTCTCCACAGTCTAACGTTCACTATTTCTCACCTCCCAGCCCAGCCCTCTAACAACTGTGTTAAAGAAGGAACTGCAGATGCTGGAGAATCGAGGGTTACACAAAAAGCTGGAGAAACTCAGCGGGTGCAGCAGCATCTAAGGAGCGAAGGAGATAGGCGACGTTTCGGGTTGAAACCCTTCTTCAGTCTGAAACAGTGAAACAATATTCAAGTGATTGAGTTTTAAAACTGAAACAACATGAACGCAAAATGTAAATGCAAAGGCCATGTGCAAAGTCTTCCTTCCCGTGCCTCAATAACTTAGAAGATATCTTCCACATTCGATCACTATCTACATTTACAGCTGCTTTAAAGCATTAAAATGTCCCAAGATGCCTGGGGAAATGTTACGAAAACAAGCCCCTTTCTTTAACTTTTAATGGACCACTGACATATACACATGCACTGCAGAAACGGAACCATTATCTGTATGCTTTAATATAATTCTCAATTTGGTAAAAAATAATAGATCCCAGAGGAATTACTGCATTTGTATTTAGGGCGATATGAAGGACATTGGGATGTTCTGGTCTCCCCACAAGCAAACTTAGACCGTAAATAGTCCAGAGACATCAAGCCTGTTTTACAATCTTGGTCAATCCTCTAACTCCACTTGTCTGTCAGATTGACAGATATCTTAGTGTTCAAAGACATATTGATCTTAGTTTTAAATGAACTCAATATCACAAATAACTATCCCGAGCATCCACGGCACTGTGGCATCTTTGCCAGAGAATTCCAACTATTTCCAACCTTCTAAGTCAAAGTTTTCCCTCCCTTCAGTCCAATTACATAGACAATAGACAATACATATATCAGACAGTCTCTGGACTCCCCGGACCGATGCCACCAAAACTGTATATTGCCCCCTGCAGTCTTATCTCAACGGCCTGGGCAATTTCAGCAAGACTTAATTTTATATTCCAATCCACAGCCCCCCCCCCCTCCATCACCAACAACATGATCCCACCATCAGTCGCATCTTCCCATCCTCACAGAGACCAATTTTCAAGAGAGAGTTAGATTTAACTCTTAGGGCTAAAGGAATCAAGGGATATGGGTAAAAGCAGAAATGTGGTACTGATTTTAGATGATCAGCCATGATCATATTGAATGGCGGTGCTGACTCAAAGGGCAGAATGGTCTACTCCTGCACCTATTTTTCAACATTTCTCAGAAACTCCTTAGTTCACTCATCCCCATCTAAACTGCCCCCGCTCCACGTGTTTTCCCCTCCAATCGCAGGGCAGGTGATGCAACAGCTGAACCTATACCTCCTCCCTCACCGCCATCTGGGGGCCCCACCAGCAGTCCTTCCTGGAAAGGTAGAGACTCGCATGCACTTCTAATGTCATCCACTGCACATGGCGTGCCTGATAAGGCCTCATTTACAATGGCAGGACTAAGCATGAACTAAGCAAACATTTCTCCAAACACTTGCCTGCTGGATCTCCGGGTTGGATACCATTTACAGTACCCTCCATAACGTTTGGGACAAAGACCCATCATTTATTTATTTGACTCTGTACTCCACAATTGGAGATTTGTAATAGAAAAAACAAATCACACGTGGCGAAAGTGCACATTGACAGATATTATCAAAGGGTATTTTTATACATGTCCGACAGATCAGAAACACTCTTCAGGACTCAGGTGAGGATTTGTCAATGACCACTGTCTGCAGAAGACTTCATGAACAGAAATACAGAGACTACACTGCAAGATGTAAACCACTGGTTAGCCACAAAAATAGAGACGAAGATTAACTTATATCAGAGTGACAGCCAGAGCAAAGTATGGAGGAGAAAAGGAACTGCCCAAGATCCATAGCATACCACCTCATCTTTGAAACACGGTGGTGGGGGTGTTATGGCCTGGCATGTATGGCTGCTGAAGGTACCAATCTTCTTATCTTATCCACTTATCATCATTGATGATACAACTGCTAATTGTAGTAGCATAATGAATTCTGAAGTGTATAGACACATCTTTCTATTCAAGTTCAAACAAATGCCTCAAACCTCATTGGCCAGAGTTTCATTCTACTGAAGACAATGATCCCAAACATACTGCTAAAGAAACAAAGGACTTTTTCCAAAGCTAAAAAAGTCAATTCTTGAGTGGCCAAGTCAATCACTCGATCTGAACCCAATTGAGCATGCATTTTATATGCTGAAGAGAAAACTGAAGATGACTAGGCCCCAAAACAAGCCTAAGCTAAAGATGGCTGCAAGGCCTGGCAGAGCATCATCAGAGAAGACACCCACCAACTGGTGATGTCCATGAATCGCAGACTTCAAGCAGTCATTGCATGCAAAGGATATGCAACAAAATACTAAACATGACTACTTTCATTTACATGACATTGCTGTGTCCCAAACATTATGGTGCCCTTATGGTGACCTTTTTTGGTGTGCATACACATCTCTCCCACTATGCCTCCTCCTTCCCTTTACCTTCCCACACCTGTCTACTTCCACCTATATCCCTCCCTGACTTTACATTTCGCCTCTCTTCTTATCTGACACCCTTGTGCTCCTTTGCAACTGACATTTGTCCGCCCATTTGCCAATCAAATCCACCCATCACTTGCTTCATTTTGTTCCACCCCACCTTGTTTCCAGCTTCCTCTCCCCCACTACAATCAGTCTTAAGCGTCCCGACCCGAAGCATCACCGATCTACTGCCTCCACAGACGCTGCCTTTACCCACCGAGTTAGTATTTTTGCTCAAGATTCCATTATCTGCAGTTCCTTGTGTCATTAGTTACTCAAGCTCTGTTCAAAAGTACTGCCGTTGCCAGGAAAAATGTGGCTATTTGAATGCAAAGCTTATGGATTAAATGGAATGGACAATAGAGAAACTAACTGCTTTGCACAGATGGAGTCTATCAGTGTTCATACAAGCCTTCTGCCCCTTCACTATAAACATATCTTCTGTTTTTCCTTTAACCACTCCTTTTAGTGTCACTTAAATGCAACATTGCTGCTTATTTTAACTATAGCTCTTGTAATAAGTTCCACATTTTCATCTCTTCCTAGACGTAGAAATGTCTCATGAGTTCCCTGACATATTAGTAACCATATTTAAACCATAAATTAATTGGAGAGGCCATCAACTATTCAAAATCCATAAATTACCATAATCTAATATCAACCTTTGGAACAGATGGACAGTAAAGTGAAGCCAAATTATTTTTAGTTCCATTCCATCTCTCACATACAATGAGAACGCCAGCCTGTATAGAACAATAAGATAACAGTTACTGAGCTGTTTGCAAACAGGCAGTACAGTGTGTTCCAAGAATAACCATCGAGTTGAAGGTGAAAAATAATCATATCACTATAATTGATCAAAATAGGGTACAGTGCAGACATACAGAGGAGACGACAAATTCAGAAGTACTCACCAAGTAGGTTTGTTCCCAGCATAAGATATGCCCAATTCAATCTACAAAAAGACCAGCTCCAGATTTCAGTCAGAGCACTGAAAAATAGGTGTCGGCCCAACTCATCCATGCGGATCAATTTGCCTCTCTATGCAAATGTGTTTGCACCACACAAGTTCAACTCTTTCCTATCCATGTATCAGCACAAATATATTTTCAATGTTGTTATTGAAACTGTCTCTGGCACTTCCTCTGGTAGCTTGCGTGATATATGGACCATCTTCTGGATAAAAGGTTGCCCCTCAGGTTCCTATTAAATCTTTTCCCATTTACCTTAAACCTATACCCTCTGGTTCTCACTGGGAAAAGACCATGCATTCACCCTATCTATGCCTCTCCACAAGATCGCCCCTCAGTCTCTGAAAGCAAGGAATGAAGCTCTGATCAGGCTCCAGAGGTTTATCCAGCACTTCCTCCATTGTAATGCAGTCTATCACCCGGACATCCCATTAACATTCCCCAAATTCCCTCGTATTCAAAGGTAGACACAAAATGCTGGAGTAACTCAGCGGGACAGGCAGCATCTCTGGAGAGAAGGAATGGGTGACGTTTCGGGTTGAGACCCTTCTTCAAACTGAAAATGGATAGCAGAAATTATTGTAACCAGATCAAATCCTTTTGAATTACCAAGTTCCAATGATCATGCTATATTAATAAATGGAGGTAAAATGTTTCTTAAATATTGTGAAAAGTAAAAAAAGGAGCGTCATTTCCTCTCTCCCATACCCTTTATTTTATTTTTTAAATTTGGCATTAGGAAGTGAAGAACCCAAGTTATTTTCTAATATTTATAAAGCACGATATGTCGGGGAAAAAACAATTGGAAGGCCATAATCTACAGATATTAACATTTCCATGAAGATGTACAATTCAAGTTATTCTCTGCATAATCTCTTCAATGATTAAGATTATTAGCATTGCTGAACGAATTCTCCAAGACCTGGACACGCAGACTCGGTCTACTCCACCCACCGCGCATGGAAATAAATAAAGTGCCCACAAGGATTTTAAAGAGAGTGAAAATAGGGGCCTTTCTACAAATCTGAGCCAACCGAGACACTTTATATAGCCCTCAGGAATAGCTTCTTCCCTTCTGTTATCGGGCTTATGAACGGTCCTTCCATAAGATAGGTACTGTTCAATTCCTATCTCACTGCAGACATTGGACTTTGTCACTGGAATTAATGCGCTACAATACTGAGAACTAATTCCTGCAATCTGTGTAAGAAAGAACTGCAGATGAATGAACGGATAAGTTTATTGGCCAAGTATTCACATACCAGGAATTGGCCTTGGTGTCCCGCCCGCAAGTGACAACATGACATACATGTTGGAAAAATCAAAGGAAGACAAAAATGCTGGAGGAACTCAGCGGGTGAGGCAGCATTTATTTAGAGTAAGAATAGGCAACGTTTCGGGTCGAGACCCTTCGTCAAACCGAAGAAGTCCTGCGTGGAGTTTGCAATTTCTCCCTGTGACCAAATGAGTTTTCTCCGGGTGCGCCAGCTTCCTCAAATACCTCAAAGATGAGAGGGTTTGTAGGTTAATTGGCCTCTGTAAATTGCCTCTAGTGTGTCAGGAGTGCTGAATAAGAAAGAACAAATGTGAATGGCTGACGTCGATTCGGTGGCTAAAGGGCTTGTTTCCATGTTGCATCTCCAAATATAAAACAAAGCTTTTCAGTATCCCTCAGTACACATAACGACAATAAACGTAAACCTGTCCATTAGATCCTGAAGCAAAGACTGAACATAATGTGCATTCAAAAGGCATAGGACTTCAATATACAGCTGTGTCAAATTGAAACTCCAAGCATAGACAAAATAGTCCACCGTAAGTCTAAAAGCACAATGCAAACATTGGAACAATTATCAATGTAGATAAAATCTATAAATCTATAAAACCTCCAATCTATTGCACACACTAAGCAAATGCCTTCAATGTCAGAGTAGTCTTGAAAGGTGTAATTCCATTAAAATAATTTGAGCTGCAAACATTTTGTTACAAAGTACCACCAAACGTGACACTCAAGTGGACTCAATGTGCTGGAGTAACTCAGCAAGTCAGGCAGCATCTCTGGAGAACATGGATAGATTGCATTAGCGGTAGGACAGTGGCAGAGGTTTAGAGTTCCTGCCTTACAGCGGCAGAGACCCAGGGGTTTGATCCTGACCATGGGTGCCATCTGTACAGAGTTCCCACTTTCTCCCCGTGACCATGTGGGTTTCCACCGGGTGCTCCGTTTTCTACCCACAGTCCAAAGATGTGCAGGTTTGTAGGTTAGTTGGCTTCTGTAAATTGTCCCCAGTGTGTAGGATAATGCTATGGTACAGGGTGATCGCTGATATGCGCAGACTCGGTGGGCCAAAGGGCACATTTCCATTCTGTATCTCTGAAAGTCTAAAGTTTTGAGTTGAGACTCTTCTTCAGACATTTTAGTGTCAGTCCTGAGTGAGCGCTGCATTAACAGAAGTGTGTTCTTTCAGATGCAACATTAAACCAAGGTCTCATTGGCCCTCTTCAGCAGATGTAGACAATTAGATTGTTCTTTCAAAAGGACTCGGAGATAAATACGGTCTGTTATACTTACCCTTGAACCGAGAACACAAGAATTAATTAAGACATTAATAGAGCTCCATTTGTGATAGCTTATCGTCAGGAAAGTGTCCAGCGACATCACCTACATAAGAGGTGGCATAAACTACAAAAGCAATCTAAGGTGCTTCACAGCAACATAATTGAACATAAATATCAAGCCCAGTAATGACACAAGAGACTGCAGATGCTGGAATCTTGAGCAAAACAAAATGCTGGAGGAATTCTGCAAGGCAGGCAATATCTGAGAAGGAAATGTATAGGCGATAATTTGGGTCAGGACCCTTCTTCAGATTTTGATTCTGCAGACTCAGAACCTGGTATTAGGACTGGTGACTAAACGCCTTGTGAAAACCTGGGGGAGGTAGAATCAGGCAAGTCGGAATGCGGGAGGGGGCGGTGCTGCAGGGTCAGATGGAGAGAAAAGGTCTTAGGAGGAGAGAGAAAATTGATCCAGAAGGGTAGGTGGAGAAGATGATAAATGGAAGTACAAGAGAAGAGTGGACGAGGAACACAAAAGTAATCGGTAGTAGTGAAAGAGAGGAGGGTACAATCAGATTGTGAGTAGTCTATTCAATACCCTGCAAGAACGAAGTAGAGGAAATGTAGAGTTAAATCTGCAAATACTATTATGTTTGTATTGAGTTGGTCATCTTCCATTCACTCTTAACTGTTTTGATCTTTGCAAGAAATAGCATGTAAACACAGCAAAGAAAACAAGAGGTACGCATTTAACCCTTTAATCCTCCTTAGCCATTCAAGACGACGATGACTGCTTCAGCAACTTGTTTGCAATATAAAGGCCAAGATAAACATCAGCAGTCAGAGAAGATGGAGAGCTACAAACTAGCAAAGTAATTTAAATGAAAGGAAATGGAAAGGAATGAGAAGATAAGTAGCTCCAAAGCCCACACCAACTTAAAAAAATACCTGCATGGAACTTGGACGAACTCAGCTGCGTCAAAGTGTCTTTCCAATTATTGTACCATGGAACACTAGCTTTAACTGAGCGATCTGATGGAAAACAGAAGACGATATTAATGACCCATCATCAGAGTTAAGAACTCATTTAATGTATGGAAAAGTCCAATATCAGGCTTTCTAAAACAACTTGGCGTTTCTAACAGAATTATGCTTGGAAAAACTAATTTTCAACTTCCAAATACATTTACATTCAAGCTGTAGCAACCCAACTTAATTCACACAAATGTCCAGCTGATACAACCACCATTACTCTCAAGTGCTGCCTCACTATTCAGCTTAGTGTCTACTTTGGTGTACTCAAATAGCAATTGACATTAAAAACAAATCACGAAAAAATTAAGGCAATTTTAAAAAGAAATCTGATTAAAGCAACGGGTAGGAAGAAATCTTGTAATTAACAACATTTCACAATGCACGTTTAAGCAGGCAGGTAGGCTCAGTTGCACTTCGCATCTTCTGATGGTTAAGGTCTTCCTTCGTGTGTTCATATTTTGAAGTCTTCAGTACTGCATTGGAGTACAAATTTATTAAGGCTTCCATGGTATTGGCTTAATTTTCTCCACAAACCTCTATTAGAGTGGTTCATGCCGTGAGGAGCAATAAAATAAATTAACCTGGGACTTAATCAGCCACATGACACAGTCAAACTATAAGATGAACCACAACCACAAAAACAAGCATCAAAAGCCTCATTAGCTAAGTCATATAAAGAGGAACTAACAACTTTGAATGAAGCCACAGACACCTCACTACATCTCAAGAATGAATGGGACAGGCAACCAGAATGTCACATCTGCCCTTGGAGACTGAACTGAGGTATTCTCCAAGGGTCAGCTAATCTACACATTTCACCAATGCAGAAGCGACCATCCAATGACTAAAATAAATTGGAAGTAAAAATGAATTAATTCACCAGGAGAGACTGTCAAGGTCCCTGAATGAAGAAAGGGGACAAAATGGCATTTGTTGCTTCTGATGGGATTGCATTGGAAATCACCTCGGGAGGAATGATAGAGACGGAAAAGCAAAAGAGTGAGAGGGAAGATAGAGACAAAATGGTGGAGTAACTCAGTGGGACAGACAGCATCTGTAGAGAGAAGGAATAGGTGAAGTTTGGGGTCGAGACCCCTGTTCAGACTGATGTCAGTGGAGTGGGCGGTACAGAGATAAAATGTAATGCAAGCCCGCACACACACACACACAGATTCAGAGGGGAAAGTCTCTGTGGACGAACGAAAGGGGAAGCCTCTGGTGTGGCAATGTTATAGATGTAGACATTATGTACGATGAGATATTGCCTGTGGCTACTGGAGTTAAGGGCAAGGACAGAAAAATACCACCCTTGCTCTGGGTAGGAGGAGAGGGCACGAAAACAGAAATGTAGGAAATGGAATGAATAAGATTGAGAGCCCGATCAATAATGGTAGAGGAAAAACCAAAGTTGAGAGAGCATCTCAGGAGTATTGGGTGTGTGAATTCTCACCAGCAGAATAGATATGATGGAGCCACAGAAGCTGGAAATGTGGAATTGAGAGCTTAAGTAGGGTTGTAGCAGTTGTAGTCAGGTATCAGGGTTCAATCCTGATTACAGGTGCTGTCTGTAAGGAGTTCGCATGTTCTCTGTGACCGTGTGGGTTTTCTCCGGGTGCTCCAGTTTCCTCCCACACTCCAAATAAGTACAGGCTTGAAGGTTAATTGGCTTCTGAAAATTGTCTCAAGTGTGTAGGAATGCTCTCGTGCACAGGGTGATCGCTGGTCGGCGCAGACCCGTTGGGTAGAAAGATCTGTTTCCATGCTGTATCTCTAAAGTCTAAGGTCATTGGAACAGCATAGGAACAGGACAGGAACAGGCTCTTCAACCTACAATATCTGTGCCGAACACAATGCCAAGATCTACCCTTATTGGCCTGCACATAATCCATATCCCTCAATGTGCCTATCTAAATGACACCCCTACTTGCATTCCTTGGCCTCAGAATGTTCAAAATTCTAATATTAGCTTGAGGAACAGTACTTCATCTTCTGAATAGGCACCTTACAGCCATTGGGACTCAACTAGCCAATTCCATTGAAAGCGCAAACGTCTGTAATATGAACTTATCCCTCATTCCACAATTGCTACCTGACCCCGAATACATGTCTGCAATATTGCCCTCCTCTGTGGCACAAATATGTCAATTAGTAAATTGGGGATCATTATTTGCAATACCTGGGCCAAATTGGTGATAACATGATTTTACTCATGAATCACTTGTTACTTTGGAAATTAACAAGCAGAAAAATTACAGTATTGGAATTAAACAGTATAGGATACAAAACAACACTGTTTCCATGTAACCTCCAACCAGTAATCTGACACCACTGTTCCAAGAACAGTCTAAATGTCAGTTTCACCACGGCTGGCCATTGAAATTGACATGCGATCTCTTCTATTGACACTCTATTGACAATGATACTCTATTCAACAAAGTAACAGAACATTGAGTATTTTCAACTTGCAGTAAAAATACATGTATTACTATCTTTCGTTTTGAAAATTCAAAGGGAAAAATAACATATTTAACGCCTCCAGACAAATTAGCCACAATTAACAAGCCTTATTGCGAGTCTAAAAGTCTCGAGCCCTAAGCCTTCTTGCCCCCGTTGACATGATTGCCTTTATAACACTATTTTCCATGACAAAAGGTTTCTTAGCAACCATTACATTACCAAACTACCTGTACCTCCAGCAACTGTAGTGTCTTGTATCTCAGTTCCAGCATTTTCTTTACACTGTACTCATTCATTTAAAACTACTCCAGACAAATAAGCCACAATTAACAAGCCTTCACCTGTCTACCGCAACCAATGCCATCCACCTTTTGTAGACTCTCTTGGTCACCAGCCTATCACATACGATCCTCTTGTTCTCTCCCTGCCCCCACCTCCTGTGAAACTTTAGACAACCACGGTGAAATTCAATTACCAGGCTCAAACTCATGAATGGCTTAATAGACTGAATGAGGAAAAACAGATTCCAGAGGCATTGATAACCAAAGGTCAACAGAAGAGCAAAGTGTGGCACTAAGAAACTTTTATTTTAGACACTTTTAAGTTTAAGTTTAGTTTAAGTCTAAATTTAGTTATTGTTATTGTTGATAATGAAAAGGTTTTGTTGTGTGCTAACCAGTCAGCAGAAAGACAAAACATGATTACAATCAAGCCAGTGTACAGATACAGGATAGCGGGAATAACGTGAATAATGTTTAGTGCAAGATAAAGCCAGTAAAGTCCGATCAAAGATAGTCCGAAGGTCTCCAATGAGTTAGATAGTAGTTCAGTACTGCTCTCCAGTTGTTGGTAGTTCAGTTCAGTTTAATGTTACGTGTACCGAAGTTCAGTGAAAATCTTTCATTGCGTGCTAACCAGTCAGTGGAAAGACAAGACATGATTACAATTGAGTCATTCACAGTGTACAAATACATAATGTTTAGTGCAAGTTAAAGCCAGTAAAGTATGATCAAAGATAGTCAGAGGGTCACCAATGAGGTAGATTGTTGTTCAGGACTGCTCTCTAATTGTGGTAGGATGGTTCAGTGGCCCAATACCATTGGGGATGTGTAAGAAGGAACTGTTGATGCTGTTATAAACCGAAGATGGACACAAGAAGGGTCTCGACCCAAAACGTCACCTATTCCTTTTCTCCACGGATGCTGTCTGACAGCTGTGGATGCTTCGGTTGCCTGATAACAGCTGGGAAGAAACTGCCCCTGAATCTGGAGGTGTGTGTTTTTACATATCTATACTTTACTATGATGATCTGGAATGCATTACCTAAAGACTGGTGAAAGGTTGAAAAGTAACTCAGTGGGGAATTGAATAAATATTTGAAGGGCAAAATCTGGAAGGCTACAAGGAAAGATCAAGGAAGTGGGACTAGATGTATATCCTGCACAATGTACTCAACACATTGCCCTGGCCTGCTCACATTTTATTTGAAGGTCTTCCAGATTCAAGTTTTTCACAAGCAATCCAGCTCAAGTAATAGTCATAGAAGTCACAGGCCCTCAACCAAGATACCCCATTCTATACCAGTCCCACCTGCTAGCATTTGGCACATATCCCCCTAAATCTTTCCTATCCATCCACCTGTCCAAAGTGACACAAACACACACACATGGGCAGACCTGCTGTCCCTGTAATCGGTAAGATTCGAACCAGCGCAGGGAAACACCAATGGATTTTTAGTTCCACGCCTTAACCGCTCAATCACGACTGTGGATGAATATCCATTGGGTTAATAATTACATTCTATCACACTGAGAAAATTGTCCATTTTAAAGAATGTACATTTGTGTAAAACCACAGTCTGAAAATTCCTCCTCCAAATGGCTACCATCATTGCGATAGTGTCATCTTGATGAGATTCTGCATTGCAGCATGTGACGTGTTCATACAAAGGTGCTTGGGGATTTGATGCTGAATGAGATTTTCTCAGAGCAAAGCTCCTGTCCAATAGTTTGAACAACCGTCCTGACATTCTGATGTTCAATGCTGCTCTCACATGTTACGTAATTTTCCTCAAAAATTGTGAAAACGGAAGTGAAATGAGCATGTATCAGAATGCCAATGAGGAAGCTTTGTGCTAAATGATAAACAGTTGCATTTATAAAACAGAAACCTGCTCACACTGCAGTCCATAATGTTTGGGACAAAGAACAGTTATTTATTTATTTACCTCTGTACGCCACAATTTGAGATTTGTAATAGAAAAAAACTCACATGTGGTTAAAGTGCACATTACCAAATGTTAATAAAGGCCATTGTTATACATTTTCACAAACATAATCATAATCATACTTTATGAGCCAAGTATGTTTTGCAACATATGAGGAATTGGATTTGCCATACAGTCATCATACCAAATAAAAAGCAACAGAACACACAAAATACATTTTAACATAAACATCCACCACAGTGACTCCTCCACATTCCTCACTGTGATGGAAGGAGCAAAAAAGTTCAATCTCTCCCGTCTTTGTCTTCCAGCAGTCGGGGGCCTCTAACCTTCCGTTGACAGGACGATCTTATTCCCGTAGCCAGCGGAGGGCCTCCTCGTTGGGGCGATCAAGCTCCTGCATCAGGGGGTAATCTCAGCTCTCCCATGTCGGGCGATCTACCCTGGGTCAGGGCTCGTCAAAAGTTGTGCAGCTTTTAGAGATTCCCGATGTTGGTCTCTTATCCAAGATTGCGCGCTCCTTGATGTTAAAGTCTGCAGGCCGCAGATGGAGCATTGATCCACGATGTTAGGCCGCAGAGCAACCGAACATACAACATCCGGAAAACAATCGCTTCTCTGGCAAGGTAAGAGATTTGAAAGATTTGAGAGATTTCCCTCAACACCTCCCCCCCCCCCCCCTTCCCACCCACATAAAACAAACCAGAGAACATTAACACATACTTTTTAAACATACTAAAAATAACACCAAACATTGAAAAGGGCAGACAGACTATAGGTGAGGCTGCCATCGAAGCGCTACCCAGTCGTTTCACCATGTAGAAATTACAGCAGTATTTATACATAGTTCCTCCCCCTTTCAGGGCACCATAATGTTTGGGACACCGCAATGGCATGCAAATGAAAGTAGTCATGTTTCATATTTTGTCGCATATCCTTTGCATGCAATGACTGCTTCAAGTCTGCGATTCATGGACATCACCAGTTGCTGGGTATCTTCTCTGGTGATGCTCTGCCAGGCCTGTATTGCAGCCATCTTTAGCTAATGCTTGTTTTGGGGGCTAGTCCCCTTCAGTTTTCTCCTCAGCTTATAAAAGGCATGCTCAATTGGGTTCAGAACGAGTGATTGACTTGGCCACTCAAGAATTGACCATTTTTTAGAAACAAAGAAAATAGGTGCAGGAGGAAGCCTGCACTGCCATTGATTGTGATTATGGCTGATCATCTACAATCAGTAACCCGTGCCTGCCTTCTCCCCATATCCCTTGATTCCACTAGCCCCTGGAGCTCTATCTAATTCTCTTTTAAATTCATCCAGTGAATTGGCCTCTTCCGTGGCAGAGGATTTCACAAATTCACAACTCTCTGGGTGAAAACGTTTTTCTCATCTCTGTTTTAAATGGTCTCCCCTATCTTCTTAGACTGTGGCAACTGGTTCTGGACTCCCACAACATTGGGAATTTTTTTCCTGCATCTAGCTTTTCCAGTCTTTTTATAATTTTATACGTTTCTCTAAGATGCCCTCTCATCCTTCCAGTGAATATCCAGTGAATACAAGCCCAGTCTTTCCAATCTTTCCTCATATGACAGTCCCGCGATCCCGGGAATTAACCTCGTGTACATACGCTGCACTGTCTCAATAGCAAGGATGTCCTTCCTCAAATTAGGAGAATTGCACACAATACTCCAGATGTGGTCTCACCAGGGCCCTGTGCAACTGCAGAAGGACCTCTTTACTCCTATACTCAAATCCTCTCATTATGAAGGCCAACATGCCATTAGCTTTCTTCATTGCCTGCTGTACCTGCATGTTTATTTTCAGTGACTGGTGTACAAGGACACCCAGGTCTCGCTGCACTTCCCGTTTTCCTAATCTGACACCATTGAGATAATAATCAGCCTCCTTGTTATTGCCGAGACATTCTGACAGGGACCCGTTTATTCCTCCTCTGTTTCCCGTCTCGCTGGAGAATGAACTGCCGGCCAATGAGTTTTGAGATATTTGCTTGAACTTGAGCAGATAGGATATGTCTTTGCACTTCAGAATTAATTATGCTACTACCATCAGCAGTTGTATCATCAATGAAGATAAATGAGCCAGTACCTTCAGCAGCCATACATGCCCAGGCCATAACACCCTTACCAGAGTTTCATAGATGAGGTGGTATGCTTTGGATCTTGGACAGTTCCTTCTCTCCTCCATACTTTGCTCATGCCATCAGTCGGATATTAAATAATCTTCATCTCATCTGTCCACAAGACCTTTTCCAGAACTGTGATTGCTCTTTTAAGTACTTCTTGGCAAACTGTAACCCGGCCATCCTATTTTTGCGGCTAACCAGTGGTTTGCATCTTGCAGTGTAGCCTCTGTATTGCTTTTCATGAAGTCTTCTGCAGAGCATCCACACCTCACTCCTGAAGAGTTTCTGATCTGGCGGACAGGTGCTCGGGAGGTTTTTGTTATTATTTGTTATTTTCTTTATTATAGAGAGAATTATTCTGACATCGGCTATGGAGGTCTTCCTTGTTTCTCAGTCTCATAATGGCTTCTTTGACTTTCATTGGCACAACTTTGATCCTCATGTTGATATACAACAATAAAAGTTTCCAAAGGTGAAGGAAAGACTGGAGTAAAGACTAGGTGTTTAGAGCTCGTTTACACCTGCATTGAGGCAATTAAACACACCTGAGCAATTACAAACGTCTGTGAAGCCATGTGTCCCAAACATTATGGTACCCTGAAATGGGGGGTCTATGTACTCTACATGGTGAAACCAAACTGTATAAAAATACCCTTTAATAAAATCTGACAATGTGCACTTTAACCACATGATTTTTTTCTATTACAAATCTGAAATTGTGGAGCGCAGAGGCAAACAAATAAATGATGGGTCCTTGTCCCCAACATCATGGAGGGCACTGTATTTCCCCTTTCATATGCACCGATGAAAGTCACTCCAATGTTCAATTCAATATTGCCAATATTCTTCTGTGAGGAATCTGACAAAACGCTAACTTGCATCGCACATTACACACCACTTCTCCTTGCTGAACTTCCTCCTCCCCCCCTCCCACACATTTGAAACTCTCAATCCTCTTCACCTTTGTTCTCTATATTCCACTCCACTAATGTTGAATGCTAAATCTTCGACTGTCTCACTCCCAAACTGGTTCCCAGTAAGCCTGTGCTTCAGTTCAGAGATTAGTGAACAATACAGTTCTCTCCCCCAAACTGAGCACGCACTCAAAAAGCAGAAAATTATCAGCTTACAAACGTCAAACAGTATGTTTTTCCAAATCAAGACTGTACAAAAAGACATGCTGTTTCATTTGTTCAGGTCAGAGGAGCAGAATTAGGCTAATCGGCCCAGTATCTACCCTGCCTTTCAAACATAGTTGATCTATCTTTCCCTCTCAACCCCATTCTCCTGCCTTCTCCCCGTAATCTTTGACACCTGTACTAATCAAGTACCTGTCAATCTCCGCTTTAAAAATACCCAATGACTTCTCTCCACAGCCGTCTATGGCAATGAATTCCATAGATTCACCACCATCTGACTAGACATTTCTCATCTCCTTTATAAAGAAAGGTATGTCATTTGATGACAACTAATCTGTGCCTCAACTCTATTTACATTTTCTACATTTCATTTATTAAAATACACAAAAATGTTAGTGGCTGTTTGACTGTTTTTCTGTCTCTCCCCGATAGTATGGTCCAGCCTGCTGGGCATGTCCAACAGCACTTCTAATTGCAACACATGACAGAAAAGGCATAATTTGACACTAACTGCCACATTAACTCATTTGGTTTCATATAAAATAGTTCCTTTTTTCTACCTACCATTCTGCTACAGAAAACAAACTTTTCTCTTTCCGGTTCGTCGACCGCATAGTGACACATCTGGTAGAGCTGCTGCCTCAAATCGCTGGAGACCCAGGTTCACTCCTGACCTTAGGTGCTGTCCGCGTGGAGTTTGCACATTTTCCCTGTGACAATGTGGTTTTCTTCCAGGTACTCCAGTTATCTCCCATATCCCAAAAGTGCGGGCTTGTAGGTTAATTGGCATCATAAATTATCCCTGGTATGTAGGGAGTGGGTGAAAAAGTGGGATATTATAGAACTGGTGTAAACGGGTGATTGATGGTGGGCATGGACTCAGTGGGCTGGAGGGAACTGTTGTGTATTTCTCAAGTAAATAAAAAGTTACAGATAAAAGAAATTCTTGCTTGTTCCACAGATGCTGCCTGACCTGCAGAGTGCTTCCAGAATTGCTATTTTTATTTCAGATTTTCAGCATTTGCGTTTTTACTTGATTTTCATTGCTCAATAAATAATGGCAAGTTTCCATCTGCAATTTCCAGGCAGCGTATGAAATGTTGGATCTGCATGCTATCTTTATGCTTCACATTAAAGATTCCTCTCTACAGCGACAGGCTGTACACTCTCCCTATTTTAACAATATTCATCTTTTCTATTCCTCCTTCAAAACTACAAGATTTTAAGATGGCCTTCGATAAGGTGCCGCACATCAGGCTGCTAGGGAAGGCGAGAGCCCATGGTATTAAAGGGAAGATACTAGCATGGATAGCGGGTTGGCTGGATGGCAAAGAGTTGCAATAAAAGGCGCTTTTTCCAGTTGGCTGCCAGAGACGAGTGGAGATCCCCAAGGGCGGGGGCAGCTTCTCGTCACGTTGTATATTCACCCAGAGAGTTGTGAATATATGGAATTCCCTGCCACAGAGGGCAGTGGAGGCCAAGTCACTGTTCCCGCCTAGATTACTGCAACTCCCTTTACACTGGCATCAGCCAATCTTCCCTGTCCTGCCTGCAACTGGTCCAAAACGCCGCAGCTAGACTCCTGACGGGCACCCGAAAAAGAGACCACATCACCCGATCCTGGCCTCTCTCCACTGGCTCCCTGTGCAGTTCCGAATTAATTTCAAGACCCTCCTCTTTGTCTACAAAGCCCTCAATGGGCTTGCACCCACCTAAATTAAAAGTCTTCTCACTCACTACACCACCTCCAGGTCCCTCAGATCGGCCGACTTGGGGTTGCTGAGTGTCCTGCAGTCTAGGCACAAGCTCAAGGGCGACCGCGCCTTTGCGGTCGCAGCTCCTTGGCTGTGGAACAGCATCCCCCTCCCCATTAGAACTGCCCCCTCCATCAACTCCTTTAAGTCTAGTCTAAAAACGTATCTGTTCTCCCAAGCCTTTCCTGGCGTCCTCTGAGTGAGGGCTATTGTATATATGTATGTAGCCTGCTTGTGTATTCTACTCTTATAACAAATGTAAAGCACTTTGGTCAACAAGAGTTGTTTTTTAAATGTGCTATATAAATGAATGTGACTTGACTTGACTTGACAAGAGAGAGCTTGATAGAGCTCCAGGGGCTAGTGGAGTCAAGGGATATGGGGAGAAGGCAGGCACGAGTTATTGATAGGGGACGATCAGCCATGCTCACAATGAATGGCAGTGCTGGCTCGAAGGGCCGAATGGCCTCCTCCTGCACCTATTTTCTATGTTTCTATATTAATGATTTGGATAAGTGGCCAAGTTGTAGATTATGCCAAGATAGGTGGAGGAGCAGACAGTGTTGAGGAAGCAAGGACTCTGCAGAAGGACTTGGACAGGTAGAGAAGTGGCAGATGAAATTCAGTAAATTGGTAATGGGAATAAAGGCGTCAATTATTTTCTAAATGGAGAGAGAATCCAGAAATTGGAGGTACAAAAGGGACTTGGGAGTGCTCGTACAGGACTCACAAAAAGCTAATTTGCAAGTCGAATCGGGAGTAAGGAAGGCAAATTCAATGCTAGCATTTATATCAAGAGGACTGGAATACAAAAACAGAGATGTAATGCTGAGGCTCTATAAGGCGCTGGTCAGGCCACATTTGGGAGTACTGAGAGCAAATTTGGGCCCCATATCTGTGGAAGGATGTTCTGGCTCTGGAGAGGGTCCAGAGGAGGTTTACAAGAATGATTCCAGGAATGAGTGGGTTAGCATATGATGAGCATTTGACAGTAGTGAGCCTCTACTCGCAGGAGTTTAGAAGGTTGAGGGGGGACCTCATTGAAACTTCCAGAATAATGAAAGGCGTAGATAGAGTGGATGTGGAAAGGATGGTCCCGCTGGTGGGAGAGTAGAGGATCAGAGTCATAGGCTCAGAATTAAAGGGTGCTCTTTTAGAAAGGAGGTGATGAGGAACCTCTTTAGTCAGACGGTCATTAATCTGTGGAACTCATTGGCAGTGGAAGCCAAGTCAGTGGATGGACAAATTCTTGATTAGAATGGGTGTCAAGGGTTATGGGGAGAAGGCAAGACAATGGGATTAGGAGGCAGAGATCAGCCATGATTGAATGACGGCGTAGACTCGATGGGCCGAATGGCTTAATTCTACTCTTATAACTTGTGATTTAATGTTCATCAACATTGCACCTCACCCGCTCACTCACATGATCTATTTACATAGAGTAGAGTCCTTCTTACTTGTTTTACTACAATCATTGTGCGATTGAAGGGACTGGCAAAAAAGATGAGATGAAACAAGTATTACAATAAAAACTCAACAGCAACAAATTCAACACTCAGGTTGGAATTGAAGAAATACTCAAGAAAAACATTTAAGAGCCTTTGCAATTTCCTCAAAAATAGATTAACTGGACAGCATTATTAAAAATCGTGCACAGTATGACAGGTTATAAACAAATGCAATGCTTTAAAGTTTACATGCGTCAAACTTCTTAGTTTGCTCAGAAATTAAACAATCTATTTACAAATTAAAAATGTAATTCTTGTGTCTAGAAAATTCATGTTTTGTCGAAAAAACTGACTAAGAATATACATAGGCATAAACAATCTTCTAATTGGTGCCCCTAGAGGCATGTTTAAGAATGATTAGATTTGTTTAGTATTCTGCTGAAACTGACTGAGCACAATTAAACCCACTGAATCATAAAATTCACCACATTGCCACACATACCAACATTTCCCAATGTGACACATCAAACTGGCACATAGCACTGCTTCCGACCACAAAAACACTTAGCAGTGCTAGCTTTGTCAGAAGTATACAGTCTTGGATCTGGTCCTTCGGGCTCAACTCATCCATGCTGACCAAGTTCCCTATCTGAGCAAGTCCTATTTGCCTGCATTTGGCCCCTATCCCATTACATCTTTCCTATCCACGCATGTATAAATAATTTTAGCTTTGCAATTGTATCCACCTTGACCGCCTTTTCTGGCAGCTCGTTCCGTACATGCACCACGCTGTGTGAAGAAATTGCCAGAGGACTTTTATTAAATCTTTTTGCTCTCACATTAAACTCAATTTATGGCCTCTATTCTGGGGGAAAGACTGTCTATTTACCTGATTTTATATACCTCTTGCTGAGGAAATATTATATAATAGAACTGCTCGGATAGTGACTTTTATATGCTAGGTAATTTGCAAAAGAAAAGCTTAAGGTTTTCAGAAACATATGTCTCCTAACGAAAAAAAGTACAATGAAACATACACACAGGGAACGATGAACCAAAATGTATAAACCTGAATCTGAACCTGCATAGTTTATTGCTTTGAGGCATTTATTACACTGGATGAAATTGTATTTGATATGATTTTGTGCTGAAGAATGGATAGCTGAATAGGGCCTCTTCTTAGGCCAGAGGTCATCTGCTCTTTCTCTATGGCACATTCTTGAGCTGTGAGGGTTATGCTGAGTTTGAGACAGAATTCAAGGCTGAGAGATAATACTCTGTAATTTAGCTTTGGCCAAGTTAAATTATAATGAGATTGGGATAAGGGATAGGATGTGTGTGAAAGGGAGGAGTTGCTTGGAGAGGAAAATAATTAGATTGATGGATAGGTGACCTTCCTATGTTTAAAGAAAGTCAAAGAAGCAGATGTAATTCTGATGTAATGGTCTGAGTTGTGAATTTACGCTTTGTTCTGTAATATTTGTAAAATACCTTGTAGTGAGATTGGAAATCCAGCTTCCAGATAGCAGGAAAGGGGCTACAAATTAGAATCAAAATGTATCCAGGCACCAAACACTTATTAATTAAGTTGACAGATTTATGACCCATGTTTGCTTGGCTGGGGGGTGTATGTGGGTTTTGAACTTAGAAACTGTAATTCGGTATACTTATATAATTAATGTTTTAAATACATAGGTAATAGTATTTTAAACTGTGTAAAATTGTAGTGAAACAATTTATGAAATGTATTGTCTTAGTAGGTAGTAGTAAGTCTAAACATTAGACTTTGTTTAGTTTTATAGAAATATCTTTCTTCTTGGTATGGAAAGTGTGTATGACGTGTGATCATTGTATTACATATGTATCTTATATTTTGAGAAGTGGTCTTTGATAATTGAGCCTACTGGGGTTTTGCTGTGTTGAAATAAAATAATTCTAAGCAAAGTTATACCACAGGCAAAGGAAGATTGTAAATGAGGCCAGGGAAGGGGGATTATGTGACTGATGTTGTAAATCACCAGAAGGACTCAGATGATTGGTTATTAGCTTGTCATATCCTCTGTATCTGAAATGTCTAATACCTATATAAATGGCATGAGTTCGATCAAAGTTTCTCTTCTCTGGACCCGCCCCAGAGCATCAGCCCTGTGTTGGAAGGTTCAGAGACTAGTCTCAGCTGATTAAAGAATCGATTTCAACAGCTACAAGCGTTTGAGTCAAGTTGATTTTAGATTGACGAAATAACTCCGTTTAACATTGCATCTCCCCTTAGCCTACGACATTCCAGAGAGAAAATTGCCAGCCTATCTGCTGGCAACTCAAGTCCTGGTAACATCCCGGGTGAACCTTTTCTGCACTCTTTTCAGCTTAATGGCATCCTTTGGAAATCGTCAAGGCATAATTGTGACAGACTCTTACAACATTCTCACTTTTCTTGACAAGGTTCCATATGGTAGGCTAGTGTGAAAGGTTGGATCATACAGAATCCAGGGCGAGCTAGATGTGGACATATAATCAGCTTGGTGGAAGGAGGGTGCCAGTGGAGGACTATTATTCAGAATCAGACCTATGACCAATGGAGTTGATGTTGCGTCCATGATTTGTCATTCATCTTAAGAATTTGCATGACAATATTTTGAACGTCACCAGTAATTAGTGGAGAACACTGAAATTGGTTGAACAGTGGACAGCAAAGATGATCTAAGATTGCAGCAGGATCTAAATGAACTGGGCCAACGAAAGGCCACAGGAATTTAAATCAAACAAATGCAAGGTGTTAGAAAGTTAATCCCGAGCAGGTTTTACACAGTAAATGGCAGGGCCCTGTTGAATGTTGTCAAACAGAGAAACCCAGGAGTACAAGTAGTAGGTCCATGAAAGTGGAGACACAGGGCGTTGAAGAAGCCATTTTACACTCTTGCATTCAATAATCTGGACACTGATTACAGGAGGTAGGGCGTAATGTTGCAGTGGTACAAAGTGTTGGCAAGACAACACTTGGAGTATTATGTACAGTTGTAGTTGCCCTGCTAAAGGATGTTATTAAGTTGGAAAGTTATTAAGTTGCAGAAAAGATTTGCGAGGGTATTACCAGGTTTTTAGGTTGCCAAATTACATTTTAGGTGGGCAATTAAAGCGCATGACGCGTGCGATAATGTGCTCGGACGAAATGCATAGTTACCAGTCGGAATTATGCTCAATGAAGCATTCATATATTATTTCTACTTCAAATAAAGTCACAAACTAAACATATTCACCAATCAGGACATGAATGTATAGCACAATGACATGCAGCAAAATTATAACACAGTATATACAGTACCTCAACGCTTTTCACACGTTGCAATGAATGCAATTTCCATTATTTCTTTCCACTTCCATACAAAAATGTGGTTGGATTATTCAGCGTATGATGAACCTCGGTGAGACCAAGCGCAGGCTTGGGGATCGCTTCGCACAATACCTTCACTCAGTTTGCAATAACCAACCTAATCTCTCGGTGGCTCAGCACTTCAACTCCCCCTCCCATTCCGGATCCGACCTTTCTGTCCTGGGCCTCCTCCATGGCCAGAATGAGGCCCACCGCGAATTGGAAGAACAGCACCTCATATTTCGCTTGGGCAGTTTACACCCCAGCGGCATGAACACTGACTTCCCCAATTTCAGGTAGTCCCCGTTTTCTCCTCACCTTCCCAGCTCTCCCTCAGCCCACTGTCTCCGCCTCTTCTTTTTTTCTTCCTGCCCCACCCCCCCCCCCCCACATCAGGCGGAAGAAGGGTCTCGACCCAAAACGTGGCCTATTTCCTTCACTCCATAGATGCTGCCTCACCCGCTGAGTTTCTCCAGCATTTTTGTCTACCCATTCACACAAGTGCCGTTATCCCACTTTCCTCACCCACTCCCGACACATTAGGGGAAATTTTACAGAGACAAGTTAACCTACAAAGCCAATGCACCTTTAGGATGTGGGAAGAAACCCACATGCTTGCAGGGAGAATGTGCAAATTCAACACAGACAGTGCCCGAGGACAGGATCGAACACAGATCTCTGGTGTGTGAGGCAGCAAGTCCACCAGCTGTGCCACTATATTTTGTTTTCCAACACACAAAAAATATGTTGATAACTTTGGTTACAAAAAAAGAAACTATCCATTTTCAGTCCTAAATCTCTAAGTGACGCTATGTCCCCCTTTATAGCTACTGTATGTTTTAATTCAGTTCAAGACTATAGGGCCATAAAGTTGCTGCCTAAAAGTGCCAGGGACCCGGAATTGATCCTGAATATGGGTGCTGTCTGTGTGTTTGCTCCTTTTCCCTTTGATCGCATGAGTTTTCTCCAGGTGCTCTTGTTTCCTTCCACATTCCAAAGGTGTGCAGGAACCTTTTTCAGCTCCAACCCAAAATGTAATATCTTCCTTTTGTCCAGAGATTCTGTCTGACCTGTTGAGTTACTCCAGCTTTTTGTGTCTATCTTCAGTTTAAACCAGCATCTGCAGTTCCTTCCTACACACACAATACTAAACGATAGAACTGTATTAATCACAGGAGGGAAATTGTGTGTGTGGTTTATATATTATACAAACACACACACACATATATGTATACATTTACGTATACATACACGTATACATACACACACAAGCATACATTATTTGTGTTTGTGTGTGTGTATGTATGTTTTGTTTTCTCGTTTATAACATTGTTTACAGAGTACTATGTTTACATAGTCTGGACCAGTCTGAAGAAGGGTCTCGACCCGAAACGTCGCCCATCTCCTTCGCTCCTTAGATGCTGCTACACCCGCTGAGTTTCTCCAGCTTTTTGTGTAACCCACTATGTTTACATATTTTGTTGTGCTGCTGCAAGTAAGGATTTCATTGTTCTAACTGGGACATGAGAGAATAAAACACTCTTGACTTACCTCGCTATTGTGTGGGATAGAACTTATGTACGGTTGATCGGTGGTCGGCGTGGGCTCGGTGGGCCGAGGGGCCTGTTTCCACGCTGTATCTTTAAATTAAACTAAAACACCAAAACCCACTAAACCAACAAAAAATCAACTAAACTAAAATCACTAAAACGGAAATCTAAAGAGGGGTCTCTACCAGAAACGTCACCCAATTTCTTCTATTCAGAGTTGCTGGCTGCTCCCTGGAGTTCCCCCGCACAATTAAAGCATGGATATGGGTTAGTCTTCACCCTACCAGAGTTACCCAACCAGATGCAACTAAATTTAAGGTTGCTCTTTTTTTCCCCAAGAACCCTTTTTTGCTTAAGTCCAGAGTCAAGAAAGTTTTATTGTCATGTGTCCCAGATAGGACAATGAAAGTTCAGTGTGTCTATATACCATAGATCATACACACATATACATACACACACACACATATACACACATATATATATACACACACGCATGCACGCACAATAAATAAACAAAGTGCAATATGCTGTTATTTTTCAGTGTTTGGAGTTTGGTGGTGGAGGGTCCAGTTTAAATTCCACTTGGAATATTTTTGGAGGACCAGGAAACCAAGAAGCAAGAGTTACTCCAGGGAGTTACTCCAGCTCCAGGAGTTAATTCTGCATTGGTTTTCAGCGGTCGCGGCGAGGTGGCGACCAGACAGCACTGGCAGCCAGTTCTCCCACAATGCAAAGGGAGAGAGAAAATGCCCGGCGCCGACCAGTTGCCGTGGCAGTGTGCATGTGCAGGGCGGTACATGCGCACAACCACGGCCGATGATGAGCTGGCCGTGGTTGTGCGCATGTGGAGCGGGAGGATATGCAGGCCGTAGCAACGCGGCCGGGCGTGCCGGCGGATGAGGAGCGGGTGGAGAGTGGAGAGCGGAGAACCGGCAGCCCGGACACGGTTACAGATGGCCGGCGGAGACGGAATGTGACAGAGAGAGAGAGAGAGAGAGAGAGATAGAGAGGGGGGCTTGCTCAGAGCATTAGCTTCCCGGACGCTTGCCAAGCTGGGCAAAATGACACGGCTTTTAGGTTGCCCGGCGGGACTTCAGGTCGCATTTAGAGCCCTGCAACTATGGGGGACCTTGTTAAATACTTTACTGAAATTAATGTACTCAACATCCATCGCCCTACCCTGATCAATCAACATCTCATCAAAAATACTCACCCCAGTTTGCAAGATGTGACTTCCTTAACACATCCGTGCTGTCCTTCATTCACCCATTCTCTTTCAAATACAAGTACATTCTATTGCTAAGAAGCTTCTCCAAAAGCTTCTCTACCTCAGCTCTGAGGCTCACCAGCCTATAATTTCCTTGCGCATTCTTCCCTTCTTAAAGAAAAGAGCTTTGGGCATCTTTTGTATCCTCTCTGGCCACAGGCACGGCCTAGGAAGACTACAGTCCTCCTAGGCCGTGCCTGATGCCAGAGAGGATACCAAAGATCTCCATTTCCTCTCTCAATCTGGGATAGCTGGGGAATTATCTGCCTTAAATCTACGAGACTCAACACCACCATCAAAGTATAAGGAATAAAGTGGACGAGCTTGAGGCTCAGTTAGAAACTGGCAAATATGATGTTGTGGGAATTACTGAGACATGGCTGCAAGAGGGCCAGGGCTGGGAACTGAATATTCAAGAATATACCTCCTATCGAAAAGACAGATAGGTGGACAGAGGGGGTGGGGTTGCCCTGTTGGCGAGGAATGAAATTCAGTCCCTTGCAAGGGGTGACATTGAAACAGGAGATGTGGAGTCAGTATGGATAGAACTGAGGAATTGTACGGGTAAAAATACCCTAATGGGACTAATCTACAGGCCCCCAAACAGTAGCCTGGACATATGGCGCAAGTTGAATCAGGAGTTAAAATTGGCATGTAGTAAAAGTAATGCCGTGGTTGTTATGGGAGATTTCAACATGCAGGTAGACTAGGAAAATCAGGTTGGTACTGGACCCCAAGAAAGGGACTTTGTAGAGTGCCCTCGTGATGGATTCTTTGAACAGCTTATATTGGAGCCTACCAGGGAGAAGGCAATTCTGGATTTAGTGTTATGGAATGAACCGGATTTGATAAAGGACCCCGAGGTTAATGAGCCATTAGGAGGTAGTGACCATAACATGGTTAGGTTTAATCTACAATTGGAGAGGGAGAAGAGTAGATCAGAGGTGTCAGTGTTGCAGTTGAATAAAGGGGACTATGGGGCCATGAGGGAGGAGCTGGCCAAAGTTGACTGGAAAGATACACTAGCAGTGGAACAAAAATGGCAGGTGTTTCTAGGAATAATACAGAAGGTGCAAGATCAGTTCATTCCTAGGAGGAAGAAAGATTCCAAGGGAAGAAAGGGATGACCATGGCTGACAAGGGACATCAGGAACAGTATAAAAATTAAAGTGAAAAGTACAACGTAGCAAAGATGAGCGGCAAGCAAGAGGATTGGGTAATGTTTAAAGAACAACAGAAGATAACCAAAAAGACAATGCGGGGAAAAAAAGATGAGGTACGAAGGTAAGCTAGCCAAGAATATAAAGCAGGATAGTAAAAGCTTCTTCAGGTATGTGAAGAGGAAAAAAATAGTTAAGACCAAAGTTGGACCCTAGAAGACCGAAAAAGGTGAATTTATTATGGGGAACAAGGAAATGGCAGATGAGTTGAACAGGTACTTTGAATCTGTCTTCACTAAGGAGGACACAAACAAAATTACTACATGCCAATTTTAACTCCTGATTCAACTTGCGCCATATGTCCAGGCTACTGTTTGGGGGCCTGTAGATATAGTAGTGGCCAGAGGATCTGGGGTGACGGAGGAACTGAAGGAAAACCACATTAGGCAGGGAATGGTGTTGGATAGACTGATGGGACTGAAGGCTGATAAATCCCCAGGGCCTGATGGTCTGCATCCCACGGTACTTAAGGAAGTGGCTCTAGAAATCGTGGATGCATTAGTAATAACTTTCCAATGTTCTATAGACTCAGGATCAGTTCCTGTGGAATGGAGGGTAGCTAATGTTATCCCACTTTTTAAGAAAGGCGGGAGAGAGAAAACAGGATATTATAGACCAGTTAGCCTGACCGGTGGTGGGGATGATGCTGGAGTCAATTATAAAAGATGACATAGCCGCACATTTAGAGAGCAGGAACAGGATCGGTACGAGTCAGTATGGATTTACGAAGGGGAAATCATGCTTGACTAATCTTCTGGAATTTTTTGAAGATGTAACTAGGAAAATGGACAAGGGAGAGCCAGTGGATGTAGTGTACCTGGACTTTCAGAAAGCATTTGATAAGGACATAGGAGATTAGTGGGCAAAATTAGGGCACATGGTATTGGGGTAGAGTGCTGACATGGATAGAGAGTGGTTGGCAGACAGGAAACACAGAGTAGGGATTAGCGGGACCCTTTCAGAATGGCAGGCAGTGACTAGTGGGGTATCGCAAGGCTCGGTGCTGTTTACAATATATATCAATGATTTGGATGCAGGGATTCAAAGTAACATTAGCAAATTTGCAGATGACACAAAGCTGGGTGGCAGTGTGAACTGTGTGGAGGATCCTATGAGAATGCAGGGTGACTTGGACAGGTTGGGAGAGTGGGCAGATGCATGGCATATGAAGTTTAATGCGGATAAATGTGAGGTTATCCACTTTGGTATAAAAAACAGGAAGGCATATTACTATCTAAATGGCATCAAGTTGGGAAAAGGGTAAGTACAACGGGATCTGGGGGTCCTTGTACATCAGTCTATGAAAGTAAGCATGCAGGTACAGCAGGCAGTGAAGAAAGTGAATGGCATGTTGGCCTTTATAACAAGAGGAATCGAATATAGGAGCAAAGAGGTCCTTCTGCAGTTGTACAGAGCCCTAGTGAGACCACACCTGGAGTATTGTGTGCAGTTCTGGTCCCCTAATTTGAGGAAGGACATTCTTGCTATTGAGGGAGTGTAGCGTAGGTTTACAAGGTTAATTCTCGGGATGGCGGGACTGTCATATGCTGAGAGAATGGAGCAGCTGGGCTTGTACACTCTGGAGTCTAGAAGGATGAGAGGAGATCTCATTGAAACATATAAGGTTGTTAAGAGCTTGGACACGCTAGAGGCAGGAAACATGTTCCTGATGTTGGGGGAGCCCAGAACCAGGGGCCACAGTTTAAGAAAAAGGAGTAAGCCATTTAGAACGGAGACGAGGAAACACTTTTTCTCACAGAGAGTGGTGATTCTGTGGAATTCTCTGCCTCAGAGGGCGGTGGAGGCAGGTTCTCTGGATGCTTTCAAGAGAGAGCTAGATAGGGCTCTTAAAAATAGCAGTCAGGAGATATGGGGAGAAGGCAGGAACAGGGTACTGAGTGGGGATGATCAGCCATGATCACATTGAATGGCGGTGCTGGCTCGAAGGGCCGAATGGCCTACTCCTGCACCTATTGTCTATTGTCACCTTCTTGATCTCAACATGCAGCATATTAGTACACCCCAGACAGATCTCACTATCCACAATGGCATTCTCCTTTGTGCATTCCGATGCAAATAACTAGTTTGATACCAGCCTATATCCTGCGACTCCAAGCCCATATTCCCTGCTTTATCATTGAGTGGTTCCACCCTTTCCCTAGTTACCCTCTTGTTTTTAAAGCGCCCGTTCGTTTTTTCCATTCTGTCCCAAATACTTCCTGAGATTTGGCCTTCACAAAATGGTTTTAAAATCCCAACACATGCAACAACAGTTCAGCAGGAAACATGCACCCCAATTCGAGTTACTTGGATAACATTCACATGGAAGAGAAATTTTAGTTTTGAACAAAACATGTTTAGATCTGAAATCATCACATGCCTAAAGTGCACTTCTTGTACTCATATCACTAAAAATATATTTTGGCAATCGTTTCTATTCCCTCTCCAGTGCAAAGAACACAAGCCATTCTCTGGAATACAAAACCTACTTCTTGGCTTTTTTTTTGTTTAAAACCAAAAAAGGTCAAGGATGTATAACCAGATGTAACAGATGTTGTTGAATTTGTTGAGTTTATTGTAAAAGTAAAGTGTGAACTTTAACTACAAGAAAACCCGCATTAAGAGAACGCAAAGGCTTGAGTAAAGAGCCGTGCAGTGGAAACAGTGAAGGGAACTAAGCCTCAAAGTAACTACAGGGTTGAACTCTGATATAATCAGCACTCACACCAAGCCATGGACCATGCAATCCAGCCAGAAAAGAACTCAAAGCAGCTAAGCATCGATGCATATGAACCAACTACAAGGTCTTGACAGAAGTATGGGAGATGAGACGACAAATGGTACTTCAAGGCGGCATTTGCAGCTAATCTCTGCTCCAGCTAAACAATTCTAACTCAGATCATCTTGTGCAGGATTCATCTACAATATAATCAAAGTGATAAAAGCTATCTTTAATCCTGCACAGGATGCAAAACACATCCAGTACGGAATCATCCACTTAGTACATTCGGACATTAAAAAAAGACTAACAGTAGCTGCTTAAATATGATTTAGTCAAAGGCATGTGCTACATGCACCTACGGGAAACTGCATTTCAGCTATTAATTACTTAGATATATCACACGCAATGGACTCACAACCTGCAGAAAGGCAAATTTTCAGACCCACGGCAATAAATTTTATTCCAGGAAACTTGAAGGAAAACATGATCAGCAACTATTGGCTCAAGTACTGCTTCAATTTAATTCCCAAAACCCAAATGAATCGAAATCGCCAACCAGTTTTCGTCAGCCAAGATAACTTTCACATGCAATGTAACTAATAAACATGAAAACAGGAGCTTACCGCTGATGTTGAGATCATAATCCCCTGCTGTAATCACATTAGCGACCAATCCTTCTGCAGGCTGGCTGGCAGAAACCACCTCACTTAACAGCTTGCGAATGGTTGTCTGCTGTGGCGGTTGAGTGACAATGCTGGTGACGCTGATCCGCAGGTTTTTAATAACGTGGCTCTGATTGTTAGGATCCCGCATATGAACTAGATGAAGAAAAACAAAGATAAATCAATCACCTTGCAGATTCTTCAGGTCTCATTGCCATGCTCTCCACTGAAGACCTTCATTCAATGACAATTATAAAGCTCCCTGAAGTTAACTTAGCTACCACCACAAGAGAAGCTCACATTTCTGAAGAACATTCAGCCTATTGTGCTTGAACAATCCATTTAATTCTGCTTCACCTTCTCTTCCCCCCTTACCTCGGAACGTCCTTATGTAATTACCCTATTCTTTCTTGAATTATAAATGTAATTTATTTCCAACACCCTTTTAGGCAGTGCATTCAAATCACAACTCTGTGTGCAAGTCTCAACTCCCTCAGAGAACTTTATCTAACTCAGGTCTGTATTTTCTGTCCAATGAAGATGCCATCAATACAAAATTTGAATACAAAATGTTGAATAGCATCAGTATATTTCCCCTTAACCTTGTCTACCCACTTTCTCCAGATTTTCTGCCAACTCAATGCCCTAGCTGCAGTCTTATCAATCTTCTTTTATTCCATTCTTCCTAATATACAATATATATATGATAAGCAGTGACCCCCATGGGCCTTATTCAAAATGATCCTTGTAGTCATGTTGTTTATGAAATTCAGTGTAGAAGGCAGAGTGGAAATTTTAATAGAAATCAAAAAACTGTAAATCTGAAATAATGCAGGAAATATTCAGTAGGCCAAGTTGCATCTGCGAAAAGAGCAACAGGTCATGGTTTTGGTTTATTATTGTCTCTTTTACCGAGATCCAGTGAACAAATATGTTTTGCACTACTGACTGAAACTCAGCTCACCTGGATACAAATATTTGGAGGATGCTGCAGAAGTAAAGTAAGTACATTTATTGGCCAAGTATTCACATACAAGGAATTTGCCTTGGTGCTCCGCCCACAAGTAACAACATGACATACAGTGACAGTTACGGATGACTCAGAAAACACTAACCATTAATAATAAAATATTAATGATAAAACACCATTAATCAAGCATATGAACCAACAAAATACCAGATCAAAGGGAGGCTACAGATTTTTGGCTGTTGAGTAGAGTAACTACTCCTGGATAAACACTGTTTTTATGTCGGTCTGTGGCAGCTTTGACAATCTGGAGTCGCCTTCCAGATGGAAGTGATTCAAAGAGTTTGTGGCCAGGGTAAGAGGGGTCAGAGATGATCTTGCCTGCTCGCTTCCTGGCCCTTGCAGTGTACAGTTCATCAATGGAGGGAAGGTTGCAGCCAATAACCTTCTCTGCTGATCGAACGATTCGCTGCAACCTTCAGGTTTCGTGATTGGTGGCTGAGCCAAACCAGACCATGATGGAGAAGGTGAGAACAGACTCTATGATGGCCGTGTAGAATTGGACCATCATTGCCTGTGGCAGATTGTGCTTCCTCAGCTGCCATAGGAAGTACATCCTCTGATGTGCCTTTTTGACTGTGGAGTCGATGGTAGCCCCCCACTTAAGGTCCTTGGAGATGATGGTTCCCTGGAACTTAAAATACTCCACAGATGGGACTGTGGTGTAGTTGATGTAGGTATGTTACAAAACTTAACTTGAGCGGCACTATAGTTCTGCAACTCCCCGTGTGCGCGACTTTGGCGCCTTTCAGAGGGGGGCGGGTTTAAAATGCCGTTTTTCTCCAGACAGGGCAAATCGATCCATCTCAGGGAATTTTGTCACTAAAGAGAAATCGCTCTGACATTTGTTTTATGAAGGTATTTTTAATCTACGCTAGAACATTTATTAGCTAGAGTAATTTAAAAATCGTCTTCTAAAGCCGTGAACACCGACAACGGGGAGGATTTTACGTAGGGGATAAAATAAGGTACAGAGTTTATTTTTACATTAAAATGTGCTTCTTAGGAAGCCTTTAATCAAATTTTCATGTTGCGAAATGGGGACAAAAAATATATACGAATCGGCAGTGTTTTTCCTGCCGACTGTGGGTTAAATTCACCGCAAGCTGCAACGTTCCAATCCACCGCGTTTCACTAAAACCCACTTGCAATTTGACTTAAATGGCCATTAATTTATGGGAATTAAACACTAAATTCCTTCCATTTGGCCCATAAATTCATGAAAATTAGATTTAAAAATCATGTTATATTGTGAATTATTGTGTGAATGTTATTTGGACACTTAGGCAATTTAAAAATGTTTATCTTTTCTTAAGATAGATGTTTAGATCTAGTAATTGAATTTTGTAATTAGCTACAATTAGGTAACTAACTAATTATATGCTTTAATTTCAGGTTATCCAAGTAAGATTGTTTCATTTTTATTACGAATGCTTCAATCTACAATTGTAAATTTCATCGAGTTCTCTTAATTTTTAAGAAAGTTATGGGCTTTTGACTGTCCTAGATCACAGCTTTTGAGTTAAGTCAATGGAAAGGCAATGGGGACAAGATGCTAATTTCTGAGTATGAAAATGGCCATAACTTTTTTAATACTTAAGATATGAAAGTGAATGAGGTGTCAAATTAAACTTCTTTTTTATGCTTTATCTGATGGGATAAATTGCAGACTTGATTTTTAAAATCCCCAAATTTTGTAACATTGCTAGTTGATGGTGATTGGGGTGAGGGGATGGGGAGCTCTCCTGAAGTTTACAATCAATTCCACTGTCTTAAGAGCATTGAGCTCCAGGTTGTTGCGACGGCACCAGGATGACAGGTGTGTCACTTCCTGTCTGTAGGCAGATTCCTCCCCATCCTGGAGCAGTCCAATCAGGGTTGTGTTGTCCCCAAACTTGAGAAGTTTGACAGAGGTGGCTGTGGAGGTGCAGTCGTTGGTGTAGAGAGAGTAGAGAGGAGAGAGTACGCAGCCTTACGGTGCTCCTAAGCTGAGCGTTTGCGCATCCGAGATGTGCTTTCCCAGCCTCACATGCTTCTTCCTGTCTGTCACGAAGCTGGTAATCCACCGACAGAGGGGTTCAGGCACAGTCAACTCGGAAAGTTTGGAGTGTTGTAGCTCTGGCACAATGGTGTTAGGTTGGGAGAGCAGAAATTTGACAGTACCGTGATGTCGCTGCACCAGTCCTGGTTGATATAGAAGCATATTCCAATGCCTCTTGATTTCCCCGCTGCCTCCACTTCGCGATCCGTTCTGTGAAGTTGGAAGCCGGCCAGTTACAGCGTGCTGTCTGGGGTCGACTCACACAGCCAGGTCTCGGTGAAACACAGGGCAGCAGCTCGAGAGAAGTCCTTGTTTGTCCGGTGCAGGAGTTGCGGTTCGTCCACTTTGTTCTTGAGAGAACGTACGTTTGCCAGGAATATGCTCAGGAGTGGTGTGCGTGATCCTCGTCGCCGGAGTCGGGAGAGTGCTCCAGAGCGCTTCTCACGGGTCCTCCTCCATCTCAAGACCTTGAACGCAGCCACAGCCCCGCCGACAAGTATGTCCAAACAATCCAGCGAGTGAGAGAAATCCAGAACGATGTTTGGAGGTACCGTATGTCCGATGTTTATGAGTAATTCTCTCGTGAAAGTACTTTTTGTAGGGTTTTCACAGACAACACAAACGAACAAACACATACAAAACAGCAAGGAGCAGTACACCGTGGCCGCCATTGTCGGCGCCTGCAGCAGCAAACAGCAGCAACAGCAGCTACACTTCAATCAATAACGCTACAGCTTTATCTAGAATTACACAAAAAGCTGGAGAAACTCAGCGGGTGCAGCAGCATCTAAGGAGCGAAGGAGATAGGCGATGTTTCGGGTCAAGACCATTCTTCAGACTGGTCAGGGATCAGGGAAACGTTTATGTCTATGCAGAATTCATTATGCTACTACCATCAGCAGTTGTATCATCAATGATGAAAAGTGGATAAGATGATTGGTACCTTCAGCAGTCATACATGCCCAGGCCATAACACCTTCTCCACCGTGTTTCACAGATGTGGTGGTATGCTTTGGATCTTGGGCAGTTCCTTCTCTCCTCCATACTTTACTCTTGCCATCACTCTGATATAAGTTAATCTTCGTCTCATCTGTCCACAAGACCTTTTTCCAGAACTGTGGGTGCTCTTTTAAGTACTTCTTGGCTAACTGTAACCTGGCCATCCTATTTTTGTGGCTAACCAGTGGTTTGCATCTTGCTGTGTAGCCTCTGTATTTCTGTTCATGAATTCTTCTGTGGACAGTGGTCATTGACAAATCCACACCTGAAGAGTGTTTCTGATCTGTCGGACAGGTGTTTGGGAGGTTTTTCTTATTATAGAGAGTGTTTTTCTGTCATCAGCTGTAGAGGTCTTCCTTGGTCTGCCCTTTGTGATTAGTAAGCTCACCAGTGCTCTCTTTCATCTTAATGATGTTCCAAACAGCTGATTTTGGTAAGCCTAAGTTTTGGCCGATATCTCTAACAGTGGTATTCTTGTTTCTCAGTCTCATAATGGCTTCTTTGACTTTCATTGGCAGAACTTTGGTCCTCATGTTGAGAAATACCAATAAAAGTTTCCAAAGGTGATGGAAAGACTGGAGGAAAGACGAGGTGCTGAGTGCTCTCTTATACCCAGCGAAGCCATGTGTCCCCAACATTATGATGCCCTGAAATGGGGCGGGGGGGGGCTATGTATCACCACATATACATACACATACATATATACATACATATACACATACATATACACACACACAAAAAACCCACAATAACAGTGCCATGGAACCCAACCAGTCCATGACAATGTTTTACTTAAGCCTCTTCCCACCTTGTCCAACCTCCCCTCAAATGCTCAACACAATCCATGCACATCCTATGATCGCAAGTGAGACATTCACTCCACTGAGTAAACAAGTTTCTTCTGAATTGGCCTGTGCATTTATCCCCAGAAAACATATTATTAAAAAAACCTCCACTCTTGTCAGCTTTCAATCTTATTTTCTGAAGCAAAAAGAGACTGAGCTTGTTCATCCTTTCCTGATATATTTGCCCTTGCATTTTTGGCTTCATCCCTACAAATCTCCTCGGCATGCTTTCCAATACAACTATACCTTTTGCCTAATACTGACCAGATATGTACGTATCCCCTAAGTGCGCTGTACCAAGGACCCTTACAGATTTTGTATAATTTAGCTACTGTCCAATTCTCTGGAAGTAAAACCTACTCCTTGATCTGCATTTATCGTGGTTTTGTTAACCTTTAGTGATTTCTCCACACGCTGACTGGGAACCCACCCAGAAGGTCTTGCTCGCCCTCCCAAAGAGGGAGGAGTCAGATGGAGGGCAGGTTAGTAGACTGGCTGCAAGTGGGAGAGCATTGCCCCGATGGTGGAATGGGCTGCTATGGACCGTGCAACAGCCTGCAGCTTAGCTGGACCGGACGCCACTCCAAGAGGCCGAGGGTGTAAACTGGATGTGGCCTGCAGCTGTGGATACCACGGCTATGTTTGGGGAGGCCGACCCTGCAAAGTGCCAGAACAGGCCTTTATGGACAGGTCAAGAACCCTGCACTCACAACAACTGGGACTTGAAAATGGCAGGAAATCTGGCGACTCTATATACTCTCAGTGTATCACTACTATGTACTAAAACGGTATCCGAGATGTTTTATCTAAGATGAAAATAAATTTTGGTTGAACCTCAATGAGGTTCAAATGACAATAAACGGTATTGTATTGTATCCAAGTGCTTATGTGTGGTAATATTTGTACTGAACTGTACACAACAATTCATTTCACTGTACCTCGTTACATGCCACAATAAAGTTCCAATATAAATTTAGTTTATAGATACAATGCAGAAACAGGCCCTTCAGCCCACTGAGTCCACACCGACCAGCAATCCCCACACACTAAAGCAATCCTATACACACTTGGGACAATTTACACTTCTACCACTTCTATTAACATTCAAATCTGTACGACTTTGGAGTGTGGGAGGAAACCAAAGATCTCGGAGAAAACCCAAACCATCCCGAGAACGTACAAACTCCGCACAGACAGCACCCGTAGTCAAGATCGAACCCAGGTCTTCATTGCTGCAAGCATTGAAAGGCAGCAACTCTACTGTTGCGCCACCGTGTCACCCAATTATTACATAGGACCTATGCGTTTGGTCATTAAATCTTTACACTTTCGAAATACAGCACAGAAACAGACACATCGGCCCACAAAGTCCGCATTGACTCGCGATCACCCCATAAACTAATCTACACACACTAGGGACAATTTTACAACTTGCCGAAGCCAATTAACCCACAACCCTTTATAGCTTTGAATGTGGGAGGAAACCGGAGAAAACCCAGGCAGCCACAGGAGGAAACGTACAAACTCCGTACAGACAGCCCCCGTAGTCAGGATCAAACCCGGTACCTGTGAGGCAGCAACTCTACCGCTGTGCTGCCGCTGTGCACCAGTTAATGGTTGGTGAGGCAAGCAATCAAGGAGCAAATGCTGCATTTGCATTCACTGTTTCAGGATTTTAGAATAGGAACAGGAATGTCTTCCTGCAATTGTACATGGTCACGGTGGGAACAGGTTGAGCTGCAGACAGTGTGGAGCGCACGTCTGCTGAAATGGAAGACGGTCACAAGCTCCACAAGCTGAATCAAGGGATATGGGGAGAAGGCAGGAACGGGTTACTGATCATGTATGATCAGCCATGATCACAATGAATGGTGGTGCTGGCTCGAATGGCCAAATGGCCTCCTCCTGAACCTATTTTCTGTATATCTAGTTTCCAAGGTGTGAATATCACCAACAATTTGAACTGGTTCAACCACATCAACATTATGGTCAAGAAAGCACACCGACACCTGTACTTCCTGTGAAGGCCAATGAAATTTGGCACGTCTCCCATGGTTAACAATTTCTATAGTTCTATGTGCTACAGAAATTATTCTACCAGTATACATCACAGCTTTGTACAGTAATTGCTCTGCCCAAGACTGCAAGGATCGCAGAGAGTTAAGGGCCTGTCCTACTGCGGGGACCTAATTCGCGAGTTTAGAAGAGTTTGCCCTCGACTCATACTCGCAGTATGGTCGACGCAAGGTCCTAGAAGGTCTTTGTAACTCTCCTTCATGCTCGAGAGTAGTCCCCGCGTACTTGAGGCCTCAGCTAGGTCGTGGCGTTTTCTTCAACATGCTGAAAAATGCCCGCGAGTAAAAAAAGGTCGCATGGAACAAAAAAAAACAATATTTTTTTACTCGTAGGTTTAGTCGAGGTAGGTCGCAATGCTATCGTAGGTAGACGAAGGCAATCAAAGGTAAAGCTCGTTGAGGACAAAAAAAGGCAAATAAACCGACCGGTAATGTTAAATGCCCGCTAAACCTTATTAAAAGTTGTCTGGCCTCTTAAAATTGTCTGCACCCCCCCCCCCCCACTGCTCCCTAAAGGACTTACTATAACTGTGCAAGCCGTCTTCTACCTTCCTGTTCATCACGGGTGTCAATTTCAGACAGCGCTCCCCCGCTTTCCGTGTGTGTGTGTGCATGCGTGCGTGTTTTTCAGGAGAGTGCCCTCCAGTTTGAAGATCGAAGACAGTCGGTGAAAAGTCGCGTTAGTGAGACGGGCCCTTGTGGGACGGTTAGTGATGCAGTCCAGTCCATGATGCGAAGCAGCCACAAACCTCCTACTCGCTCAGTGACTCAATGTACACCACTCCGTCTCGAGAAAGCAACCAATATTATAGAGAATCACTCACATCCCAATCATTGTCTTGTCTCCCCTCGCTCATCCGGTAGAAGATACAAAAGCTTGAAAGCACATGCTGCACTTCGTACTCGTGATCAGAATCTTGAACGGATCTCTCGTATGCTGAGGTCGTATTCCCGATCCTTCAATCTACCCCACTGCACTTTTATTTTTGCAGTTCATTGCCCCTGTACTTTTATTATCTGCACTTTCACTACAGCTGCAACATAATATTTTGCACTTATTTACTGTATGATTTGCCTGGATAGGGTGCAAAACAAAGTAGTGTATCTTAATACACGTGACAATAAACTTTTCTACATTCAATGTTCAAATGCACCTAGTGGTGTGAGAAATAGATTCAAATGTAGTTTTCAAAATCTAAAGCTGAATAATCTACCGTCATAAATGTGGTTGCATAGAAGGAGCTAGAATTTTTTTTTACTTGGGCATCTTCACAAAAAGTCAGCATTGGCTCAACAAGCTGAATAGGATCCTTCTGTATTGTAACAGGACAGCACAGTGGCACAGATGCTAGAGATGCCGCCTCACATTGTCAGATTCCCAGGTTCAATCCTGACCAGGGATGATGTCCGTGTAAAGTTTGCACGTTCTCCCAGTGACCGTGTAGGTTTCCTCCGGGTGATCCGGTTTCCTTTCACATCCCAAAGACATGCTGGTTTGTTAGTTAATTAGCCTCTAAAATTGCTCCTAATGTGTCAGGAGTGGATGCAAAAGTGAGATAACATGGAACCATCCTCCCACAATTTGAGAGCAACCCTGTAGATTACTTTCGATCTCATTGGAGACCCTCAGACTATCTTTGATCGTACTTTGCTGGCTTTAGTTTGCACTAAACGTTATTCCCTTATCATGTATCAATACACTGTAAATGAATTGATTGTAATCATGTATCATCTTTCTGCTGACTGGTTAGCATGTAACAAAGAGCTTTGCACTGCACCTCGGTACACGTGACAATAAACTAAACTGAACTAGTGTGAACGGATGATGGTCAACGTGAATTTGGTGGGCCGAAGAGTCTGCTTCCATGCTGTATGTCTAAAATAAACTGAACACTAACAAGCAGACAACTTGAGTGTTAAACATTTTAAACCACAGTAGCCTTTGAGGAATTGGGAACACGAGTTTCAAATCATATGCACATGTACATCACATGAATTATATTTGATGCAGAAACAGGCTAATCAGAGAAAAATATCATAAAATGTAAATTAAGGTCAGATGTTTTTCACAGCAGGAAGCATTCTCTCCATCATATCAGAATTTGTGATTTTGTCCAGAATCCCAAGCACAAAGATAAATGATCCAAGAATAACTGTTTTCCACCATAGAGGGTAGTGGGTACATGTCAAGAAGAATGAGTTAATGCAAGTACTATAACAATATTTAGAAAACATTTGAACTGGTACACAGCTAAGAAAGGTTTAGCGGGATATGGGTCAACCTTAGGCAGGTGGGACTTGCATAGATACGACATATTGGTCAGCGTGGACAAGTTAGGCCAAAGTTTCCATTCTCTAAGCCTCTGTGGCTCAGATGGGACAAACTGGAGGTGCTGCCTTTAATACGGAATGAAAATCTTTTCTGCCATCTTCACTAGGTGTAAAGGATCCCATAACACTGTCAAAAAGCAGTTCTCCCTAATATCCTTCTCAAATAACAGTTCTCCCTAACATACTGCTGAAAACACATCACTCAACAAACATATTTTAAATGATTAGTCCTTCTCCCATTGCTGTTTCAGGAACTTGTAATGCACTCGTCACCAATATTACAAAACTGACCACAATTCAAAAATATCTCACTGGCTGTAAAGTATTTTGATATCCTGTAAAGATGTGAAAGTTATAAAAACACAAGCCCTTATTCACATTAAAAAGATATACAGTGCCATCCATAATGTTTAAGACAAAGACCCATCATTTATTTATTTGCCACTATACTCCACAAGTTGAGATTTGTAATAGAAAAAATCGCATGTGGTAAAAGTGCACATTATCAAATTTTAATAAACGCCATTTTTATACATTTTGGTTTCACCATATAGAAATGACAGCAATGTTTTTATAAATTGTCCCCTCCATTTCACGGCACCATAATGTTTGGGACACAGCAATGTTATGTAAATGAAAGTAGTCATGTTTAGTATTCTGTTGAATGCATTGCATGCAATGATTGCTTGAAGTCTGCGATTCATGGACATCACCAGTTGCTGGGTGTCTTCTCTGGTGATGTTCTGCCAGGCCTGTGTTACAGCCATCTTTAGCTTATGCTTGTTTTGGATCTAGCCCCCTTCAGTTTTATCTTCAGCATATAAAAGGCATGCTAAAAAAAGCCACTCCAAATTTTTTTAGCTTTGAAAAACTCCTTTGTTACTTCAGCAGTATGTTTGGGATAATTGTCTTGCTGTAGAATGAACCGCCGGCCCATGTGTTTTGAGGCATTTCTTTGAATTTGAGTAGATAGGATGTGCCTATACACTTCAAAATTTATTATGCTACTACCATAAGCAGTTGTATCATCAAGGAGGATGAGTGAGCCAGTACCTTCAGCAGCCATACATGCCCAGGGCATAACACCCCACCACCGTGTTTCACAGATGAGGTGGTATGCTTTGGATCTTGGGCAGTTCCTTCTCTCTTCCATACTTTGCTCTTGCCATCACTCTGATATGTTCCTCTTCGTCTCATCTGTCCACAAGACCTTTTTCCATAACTGTTAAATACTTGGCAAACTGTAACCTGGCCATCCTATTTTTGCAGCTAACCAGTAGTTTGCATCTTGCAGTGTAGCCTCTGTATTTCTGTTCATGAAGTCTTCTGTAGACAGTGGTCATTGACAATTCAACACCTGACTCGTGAAGAGTGTTTCTGATCTGTCAAACAGGTGTTTGCGGATTTTTCTTTATTATAGAGAGAATCCTTCGGTCATCAGCTGTGGAGGTCTTCCTTGGCCTGCCAGTCTCTTTGCGATCTCTAAGCTCACCAGTGCTCTCTTTCTTCTTAATGATGTTCCAAACAGTTGATTTTGGTAAGACGAGCGTTTGGCTGTCTCTAACAGTTTTATTCTTGTTTCTCACTCATCATGGCTTATTTGACTTTTATTGGCACAACTTTGGTCCTCATATTGATAAACAGCAATAAGTTTCCAAAGGCGACGGAAAGACTAGATGCTGAAAGCTCTCTTATACCTGCACTAAGGAGGCAATTAAAAATTTCTGAGGAATTACAAACGCCTGTGAAGCCATGTGTCCCAAACATTATGGTGTCCGGGGACCATGTATAAACTCAACTATAATTTCTACATGGTGAAACCAAAAAATGGCCTTTAATCTGACAATGTGCACATTAACCACGTGATTTTCTTCTATTACAAATCTCAAATTGTGGAGTAGAGGCAAATATTATAGAGGGCACTGTAATACTCTCACAAAACTCCAGTGACACTTGCCCAACGCGCAGAACTGAAGGTCTGCTGTCACCTTTCACGATCAAATTTATAGTCAAAGAATCGCCGATGTTGTCGGGGTTGTCAATAAACCTCGCAGCCAATATGAACAGAGTAAGTGCTGACAACCAACAAATACGTGACGATAATTATACGGTGCCGGGCATGACAATCAGGGATGGGGGAAAAGTGGTGGCATGGGGAGGTGAGGGAATAGGGGGCGGGGATGTTAAGTGTTATCACGGGCAGCCTAGTCGGACGTGGGGGTGGGATGGGGGCTCACGGACACCGAGCCTCTCGGAGGGAGGGAGGGAGGGAGGGAGGGGAGGGGACATGGGGAGCGGGGCACGGGGAGTTGACAGCGGGCAAACGAGGCCCTCACGGCGGAATAAGGAGGCGTGGGGAGTGGTGGGGCCTAGTCGGACACGGGACTCTCACTGCTGTCCCGCAGCGGTCTAGCCGCACGGCCTCCGGTCCGCCGCGCTGGCACCAACCTTCGGACGTGAGGCGGCAGAAGGGCCGGACCAGCTCGGCGAACGACAGGTTGTTTTTCCTCGTCGAGCCGTCGGCGGCCTCGCTGCACAGCACGGCCACCATGGGAACGAAGGTGTCTTGGATGAACTCCTGGACGCTCTGCACGCACTGAGCCATCCCCGCACGGCAAGGCCGACAGTCGGCGGCTGTTCGCTGGGCGAGCTGGGTTCAGAACCGGCCCACTGCAAGCGGCGCCATGTTCGGGCCAGCGCCGTCCCTCCCGTCAGCCCCGCGCCGCCTCACGTGACCCGGCCCCCTCTCCGCTTAACGGCAACTGCGCCTGCGCGGACCCCCCAACTCCCAGGGCCGAGGTGTCAATCACCGAGGGTTACACAAAAAGCTGGAGAAACTCAGCGGGTGCAGCAGCATCTAAGGAGTGAAGGAGATAGGCGACGTTTCGGGTCGAGACCCTTCTTCAGACTGGTCAGGGATCAGGGAAACGAGAGATATAAACAGTGATATGGAGAGATAAAGCAAGAACAATGAGTGAAAGATATGCAAAAAAGTATTGGTGATAAGAAAAACAGGCCATTGTAAGCTGTTTCTGGTGTGAAAATGAGAAGCTAGTGCGACTTGGGGGGGGGGGGGGGGGGGAGATGGTGAAGGAATGTCAGGGCCCGAGGGCTGAGGGAGAGGTGGGGGGGTGGGGGGAAAGTAGCAGTCTGGGTTAACAGAATTGAGAAAATTCAATGTTTAAGCCCAGAGGATGCAGACTCCCCAAGCGGAATATGAGATGTCAATCACCGAAGCGGGGTGGGGGAGGGGCGCAGTCTCCGGGGGCGAGGTGTCATCCGCACGCAGTTCGTTCCGCCCACCAATCCCCACGTGATCTCAACAAACTCCCCGCCTCCGATGTACGCGCCTGCGCACTGCAGCTCAATCGGTCCCACCGTCAATCATCAGAAGCGGCCGCAAACAAGCCCCGCCCATGGGCTCCGGGCCTGCGCACTGCACTCCATGACGCTCCGTCACAGGCCCTTCGGCCCAGCATGTCCATGCCATCATCTGCACTAGTAATTGGTTCCCAGTCTTCAACGCTCTTTAAACGTTGCTCTCACGACAATTTAGTGCTTCTTAAACCTTGTGAGGCTCGCTGACTGCATCGACCCCTCAAGACGTGTGCTCCAGATTCCAACATCCTCTGGGATAACATGATCTTCCTCAGATCTGCTCTAAACCCCTTGCCCATTACTCTAAACCTCGTGACCATGGAGATATGTTTCCGAATAGCTACCCTATCTATGCTCTGCAGATCGGTATCTCTCAGTCAGGATCTCCAGGTGCTCTGGTTTCCTCCCACACGCCAAAGATTGTAGGTTAATTGGCATCTGTAAATTGTCCCTGGTGTGCAGGGTAGAACTATGGCGGTGCGGTCCTATTTGGCCGAAGAACCTGCTTCCACGCTGTATCTGTAAAGTACACTGAATCTTCTCTCTGCCAACCAGTGTGGTGATCAGATCTGCACATAATACCGCATGTCTTGGCTCAACTAATGTTCTACAAACAGTATCATAACATGCCTGGTCTTATATTCTGTGCCCTGGCTCACAAAGATATGTATCCATCCTAGAGAGACAAAGTGCTGGAGTAACTCGGGGAATCCCTGGGGAACATGGATAAGTGATTTTTTTGGGGTCTGTGCCATTCTGCAGACTGCAGAGATACTGCCTGAGTTACTCCAAAATGTTGTATCTTTCTATCGTAAACCAGCATGTGCAGTTCCTTGTTATTACATGAGTATCTACCCCATAGATGGTGCCAGGCAGTATCTCTGGAGAACATGAACAGGCATCATTTTGGGTCGGGACCCCTCAGACTGATTATATTTGGGTGGACATGGGGATGGGGACTGGACTTTGTGCCTTCCACCACAGTGGGAACCATTGTGGGGGGATGTTCAACAGGCCCGGAGAGGACTGGACTTTGTTATCTTCCTTCACAGTGGGAACCATTGTAGGGGGATGTTTTATGTTTTATGTTAAATTCTTTACCGTTGTGTTTTATTTTTATTGGTGTGCTGCAGATGGCTCGGATAACATGGCTGCTGGAGGCGAGAATGAACGCTGGCGTGATTGGCTGCTGCTGCTCTCTCTCCGAATTGTGTATTGTTGCTGTATATGTTGTTTTTGTTTCATGCTTGTGTTAATTGTAAGGTGTCCTTGAGAGTCCTGAAAGGCTCCCTATAAATAAAATGTATTATTATTATTATTATTATAGTAGCAGGGAGAAAGCTGGAAGTGAGGTGGAAACAGACTGAGGAAATACACGTGGCTGTGGTGACGAGTCTGGGTCAGAACGTGGTCGTAGAACAGGAGGGCGGTGGGAATCACAGAGTGCGGATAAGAGAGGGACTCACAGAACTCCCGTCCCCTCTCTCTGACCATGTTCTGACCCAGACTCGCTACCACAGTCTATTACAAACCAATTGACTCCCACAACTATATCGACTACTCCACCCGAAACATTACCCATTCCTTCTCTCCAGAGATGCCGCCTGTCCTGCTGAGTTACTCCAGTATTTTGTGTCTACACTTCTTCCCACCCTGCTTACTGTAAAGACTCTATCCCCTACTCCCAATTCCTCCATCTATGCCACATCTGCATCCAAGATGAGGTGTTCCATACCAGGACATCCAAGGTCCTCATTCTTTAGGGAACAGGGTTCCCCTCCCCCATCATAGATGAGGCCCTCACTCGTGTCTCCTCGGTACCCCGCAGCTCCACCCTTGCTCCCCCTCCCCCTAGTCGCAACAGAAACAGAGTCCCCCAAGACCTCACCTTTCACCCCATCAGCCGTCGCATACAACACATACTTCACACCCAAACCACCCCCTCCCCAGGTACCTTCCCCTGCAACCGCAGAAGATGCGACAGCTGTCCCCTATCCTTCCTCCCTCGACTCTGTCCAGGGATCCTCACAGTACTTTCAGGTCAGGCAGAGGTTTACTTACACCTCCTCCTCCACCTCCAAATCTACTGTATCCGTTGTTCAAGATGTGATCTCTTATACATCGGCGAGACCAAACGTAGACTGGGCGATCGTTTTGCTGAACACCTCACTCAGTCCACCTGAACCTACCTGATCTCCCGGTTGCTAAACACTTTAATTCTCCTTTCCATTCCCACAAAGACCTTTCTGTCCTAGGTATCCTCCATTGTCAGAGTGAGGCTAAACGCAAAAGAACAGCATCTGATATTTTGCTTGGGCAGTGGTGAATATTGATTTCTCTAACTTCAGGTAGCCCCGGCATTCCCCTCCCCCACCAAGTCACACTAGCTTCTCGTTTTCACCCAACAAACAGCTAAGAATGGCATATTTCCTTTATCGTTGTTACTTTTGTGCATATCTTTAATTCATTGTTCTTTATCTCTCTCCATCATTGTATATATCGCTTGTTTCCCTTATCCCAAACCAGTCTGAAGAAGGGTCTCGACTCGAAACGTCACCCATTTATTCTCTCCAGAGATACTGCCTGTCCCGCCGAATTACTCCAGCTTTTTGTGTCCATCTTCGGTTTAAACCAGCATCTGCAGTTTCTTCCTGCACATACCACAGACAGTGTGTTTCTTCAGATTATCTGTTGTGCTGTTGCATGTAAGAATTTTATTGATCTGTTTTGGGACATATAACAATTAAACATTCTTGAATCATTTGCCCCCCCCATCTCTCTTTCAACTTTCTCCGCCCTAAATCAGTCTGAATTTAGTCCGCATCTATTGTTCCCTGTGCCTCTCTATCTTTTCTGCATTAGTTGTCACCTTATCTACCTGTGCTGCCACCTTCTGGGATACTTGAAATAGTGCACCAAGTTCCCTCAAATGGCAAATAGCATAGAAATGTAATCAACAACATAAACACTGAAAAACTCTGAAAATCTGAAATCCAGACTTTTCAAATTATAGTTTATACCTGGAATACCCCAGCATAATTTTATTTCATTGTTTTTACATGTTACAATAAATCGGTATAATAAATTGTGTAGGAGATTGTCCAGGAGTGTGTAGGTAGGAACTGCAGATGCTGTTTTACACCAAAGATAGACACAAAATGCTGGTGTGACTCAGCAGACCAGGCAGCATCTCTGGATGGAAGGAATAGGTGACGTTTCTGGTCGAGACTCTTCTTCAGATTGTCCATCGTATAATACATTTTCCAGTAAAAACAGTGAGTTAAAAAGGAGCGTGAGAAACTGAACCCAGTGAGTTTCATCATGCAAGTTTCAGTTTGACTTGATATTGGATTATTAGACTTGAATCAAAATATACGGAAAAACTGTTATCCCAGCAAAACATTGTGCCAGAGTATGAGAAATCCTTACAACACATAATTAAGGTACCATAACTAAATGCATAAAAAAGATACAAAGTGCTCAAGCAACTCAGACGGTCAGGCAGCATCTATGGAAAAACATGGATAGGTGACGTTTCAAGTCCAAAGACGCTGCCTGAGCCAGTGAGTTACTCCAGCTCTTTATTTTTCTTTTGTATAAACCAGAGACCTGATAGAAGTATATAAAATTATGAGAGGCATAGATAAGGTAGACAGTCAGAACCTTTTTCCTGAGGGTGGAAATGTCAAAGACAAGTGGGGATAGCTTGATGATGAGAGGCAACGTTTAAAGGAGATGTGTAGGGCAAGCTTTTTTACGCCGAGTGGTGGGGGCCTGGAATGCACTGCCGGGGAGTGGTGGTGGAGGCAGATACTATAGTAGCGTTCAAAAGACGTTTATAAAGGCACATGGATATGCAGGGGGTGGAAAGATAGGGATCACATACAGGCAGATCTGATTAGTTTATTTTGGTACAGGTCACCCTGTACCCATTTTCTGACAACTGGTGGTCTGGCACCTTCCTTAGTCCAGACAAAATTACTAGAGTGCACTTGAAATTCCCCCGAAAATGTGATGCCCAGGCCGGGTGAGGCGGCCATCCTCGACCTCATCATGACTTCCACGTCGACGGCGGGTCGAATTTGACCCCTGCATCTGGAGCTCTGGAACTCCAGCCCGGCCAGAGTCAGCAGATTAGTCGGTATCTCGGCCCCCGGTGGCCTAGGCAGACCATTCGACTACCGTTCGACTCCTCTCGGAGACCGTGATCTCTGCTGGTCCAGCAAAACGGATAATACAGAGAGGATCTGGATTGGTGGTGGACTTGTATCATGTTTGGCATGGACATTGTCTGCTGAAGGGCTTGCTTTTTTATGTTCTGTGTCAAAGAGGAAAGAAAAATACAAGCTGCTGTTTTGGTCGCTCGTAGTGATTGTGTTTATAATTTTCGACTGTAGTCAAAACTCACGACTAGATTATTAAGGGTTTTGACACGCTAGAGGCAGGAAACATGTTCCCGGTGTTGGGGGAGTCCAGAACCAGGGGCCACAGTTTAAGAATAAGGGGTAAGCCATTTGGAACGGAGACGAGGAAACAATTTTTCTCACAGCGAGTTATGAGTCTGTGGAATTCTCTGCCTCAGAGGGTGGTGGAGGTCGGTTATCTGGATACTTTCAAGAGGGAACTAGATAGGGCTCTTAAAGATAGCGGAGTCGGGGGATATGGGGAGAAAGCAGGAACGGGGTATTGATTAGGGATGATCAGCCATGATCACATTGAATGGTGGTGCTGGCACGAAGGGCCAAATGGCCTACTGCACCTATTGTGTATTGTCTATAGTGTCTGTTCCGAATGCTTGTGTGAAGGAGTGAAATACTTGCTTGCAGCAGTGAGGGAGAGTGCTGGCAGGCATGCAGCAGTAGAGTCATAGAATCAGACAGCACAGAAACAGGCCCTTCAGCCCAACTTGCCCACATTGACCAACATGTCCCATCTACACTAGTCCCACCTGCCTGCATATGGCCCATATCCCTCAAAACCTGTCCTATTCATGTACCTGTCTAAATGTTTCTTAAATGCTGCGATAGTCCCTGTCCCAACTACCTCCTCCAGCAGCATGTTCGATACACCCACCACTCTATGTGTGAAAAGGTTACCCCTCTGGTTCCTAGTAAACCTTTTCTCCCTCACCTTAAGCCTATGCCCTCTGGTTCTTGATTCTCCTACTCTGGGCAAGAGACTGTGTGTTTACCCGATATATTCCTCTCATGATTTTTGATCACCCCTCATCCTCCTGCGTTCCAAGGAATGGAGTCCTAGCCTGCTCAACGTCTCCCTATAGCTCAGACCCTCAAGTCCAGGCAACATTCTTGTAGATCTTCTCTACACCCTTTCCAGTTTGTAAAGGGGAGTGCTGGCAGGTGGCATGCAACAGGAAAGGTGGGGTGTTAGGTCTTAAGGTCACAAATGATTGGAGCAGAATTAGGCCATTTGGCCCATCTTTGTAGTAACCGTTTGCTCAGCAGGTGGTATCTAGGGAATGGAGGGATATGGATCATGTGCAGGCAGAGGAGATTAGTTTATCGTGGTGTCATGTTTGGCATGAACATTGTGGGCTGAAGGGCCTGTTCCTGTACTGTACTGTTCTATGTTCTATCTCATCTCACTCTGCAAAACAAAACTCGCCACAATCTTTTTAAATTCCTTTGTCTATGGACATATCAGGAGATTGATGCAAAGATTAGGGTGGCACATTGGTGCACCTGGTAGAGCCACTGCGTCACAAGGCCAGAGATCTGGTTTTGATCCTAACCTCAGGTGACGTCTGTACGGTGTTTGTACGTTCCCCCTGTGACCACATGGGTTTTCAACCGGATTCTCCAGTTTCCTCCTACATCCCAAAAATGTGCGGGTTTGTTGGTTAATTGAACCTCTGTAAATCGCCCCCAGTTTGTAGGGAGTGAATGAGAAAGTGGGATAACATAGAACTAATGTGAATGGGTGATCAATGGTCGGTGTGGACACGATGGGCCGAAGGGCCTGTTTCCATGCTCTATCTCTATACTAAACTAAACAAAATTAAATTGACCCGATCAGTATTTTCAACTGTTTATTTGCTCTTACAGTGTACATGACTTACAATGGATTTCCCCTAATCCACAGAACGTCTTGGTTTTGCTTTCTGTTTGTTTGTGGTTTAGGATGGCGTGGGAGATTGCAACTTTCACATGGTCCGCCCTTTTTTGTCTAATGCAATCAACTCTACGTGCACAAATAGAACAAGTTGTCCTGCAACTTTAGGCTGTGCACGCCACATGAAAGTTTCGGATTTGCAGAGAACTGACTTCAATGAGATTGGCAGAGAGATCTCATCCAACACCACCGCTCCTGCATTGCTTCGCCTCCACCAGCCTCCTTCATCTGTAGATCTCAGTTTGAAGAATTTGACTGGCAGCGGAATGAAAATCAACAGAGACACAAGAGACTGAAAATGCTGGAACCTCGAGCAAAACACAAAGCGCTGGAGGAACTCAGCGGGTCAGGCAGCATCTGTGGAAGGACACGGATTGTTGACGTTATGGGTGGGGACTCTTCTTCAGACTGATTGTAGTTGGTAAAAGCTGGCAAAGAGAGATGGGGGGGGGACAAAACCAGGCAAGTGATAGGTGAATACAGATGAGGGGGATTTGATTGGGATATGTGTGGAGTAAATGGCAAATGGAGGTGAAAAGGTGATGTAAGGATGCCAGATAAGGAAAAAAGAGGAATGAAATTTAAAGGCAGAGGGAGGAATATGAGTGGAAGTGGATGGAGGTGTGCACGGAAAGAGGGGAGATAAAAGGCCCTATCCCGCCCCCAACCTCTCATTTCCATGTTTCTCCACCCTTCCACAATCAGTCTGAAGGCAAGGCTGCCAACTCTCACGCATTGAGCATGAGACTAACGCATTTGAGGAAATTGTCACGCTGATGACAGAAGCTCTCACGCTCAAAAAAACATTAAAAAAATATATGAATAAATAAATAAAGTCACACTTCACCACACTCACCAATGAGCATACTTCTCTTGTCGGCGGGTTCCCCGTAAAGAACAAGCAATTGCTTAAGGCCATCGCACACTATTTAAAATGGCAATGTAGACAACAATGCTGGAGAAACTCAGCGGGTGCGGCAGCATCTATGTCTGAGTTTGACCCTTCTTCAGACTCAAGCATTTCTCCAGCATTTTTGTCGACCGCTCTATAGATGCTGCCTCACCCTCATCTGCGGCCGCTCTGTGGCCGTCGACCGCTCTGTCCACACCGAATGGAGTTGCCAGGAGCGAACCAGGTGAGTGGGGGCGTCAGTCAAAGTCAAGTCAAACAAACTTTATTGTCATTTAGAAATACATCGATATATGCAGTTCCAAACGAAATTCCGTTGCATTTGGCTCCCTGTGCAACACGATAATTAACAGAAGGATAAACATGGATAAAAAGGATAAATAGACAATAGTGGCAGCCCATTACATGGCATTCAGGAGTCTGATGGCTCGTGGGAAGAAGCTGTTGCAGAACCTTGATGTTCTGCTCCTTATGCTACGATATCTTTTGCCCGAGGGCAGCAGAGTGAACAGTCCGTGATGGAGATGTGTGGGGTCTTTTATAATACTGCTGGCCTTAGACACGCAACGTTTGGTCGCAATATCCCCGATTGAGGGGAGAGAGGTCCTGATGATTTTTTCCGCTGTCCTCACCACTCTCTGCATGGACTTCCAGTTCGTGACATCTCCGGAGCCGCGGGGATGAATTTTGGGCTATAGCTCTGCTTCGATGCCCTACGCCCGGGTCACTGTCCCTCACCTCCCCCAGACCCCCAGGTCACTGACCGTCACCTCTCCCGGACCCCAGCTGGACACAGAGCTTCTAGGCCGGCCCGCATTCCTGGGGGGGGGGGGGGGGAGAGAGGGAAATGCGCCCTGGACATCGCCAAGTCTCCACTCACTCCGGGTGTTGTCGCCGCTTCACTGACTCACACGCTCACACACAACCTAACACACACCCTTACACACACACAAGGTTTAAAGGGATATGGGCCAAATGCAGATAAATGGGACTAGTTTAGATGGGGCATCTTGATCTGCATGGACAAGTTGGGATGAAGGGCCTGTTTCCATGCTGTAAGACTGACACACTGTAGAAAGGGTGCAATTGCTCTGGAGAGGATCCAGGGGCGATTTATGAACATATTGGCGGGGCTGGAATTTTTTTTACACTTTGTAGAAAGATTTGATAACTGGGATTGTATTCTCTGTAGCAACGGAGGTGAAGAAAAGACTTAGTTGAGGTGAATAATATTATGGGAATAGGACCTGTTTCGCTTAACAAAGAGAGTAAGAAGGAACTGCAGATGGTGGTTTAAACTGAAGATAGACACTAATAGCTGGAATAACTCAGCAGGACATGTGGCATCTCTGGAGAGAAAGACTAGGTGATGTTTCGGGTCGATACCTTCAGACTGAAGAGGTTGAAAACCAGCCATAAAACACAATGACTGGAGATGTGTATTATCCAACTAAGGGCAGAAATTATAATAATGTGTTCATCTTTATTGATGTGACACCATAATAAATATATTACAGAAAAAATAGTTTAATGGGGTGGCACAGTGGTGCAGCAGTAGAGTTGCTGTCTTGCAGCACCACAGACCCAGATTTGATCCTGACTACGGATGCTGCTGTGCAGTATTTGTACATTCTCCTTATGACCACATGGTTTTCTCAGGAGATTCCGGTTTCTCCCACATCCGAAAGAAGTGCAGGTTTGTAGGGCAATTTGCTTCTGTAAATTGTCTGTGGTGTGTAGGATACAACTGGTGTATGATAAATTGCTGGTTGGAGTGGACTTGGTGGGCCGAAGGGCCTGTTTCCATATATATGTTTTACATGTATATCTTAATTTCATTGAACCATATACAGTTGAATATGTGGCATTATTTTCATCTTGTTTCTATAGTCAAAGGGTAAGGTTGATTGATTTATTTGTGCAGAACAGTGATGGAAATCCAACTCCTCTTGCCTTGTTTCTAGGTTTTTGTTTCTCTATATATATATGCATAACAGCATGAATTATAATCTGATTTCCATACATGACTATACTAAGGTCATTCATGTGCTGCACCTGTTGATCAGAGCCTGGCTCTACTGTGGAATGTAGTTAGGAATGTAATTTAGCCTAACCTTATTCATATCTAATCCAATTAGAAGCATAAATGTTGCATTCAACTGTAAGTTAAAAGACTCGCAACAGTATGCACCAGATTGCACAAATTCAACCCCCCCCCCCCCCCCCCGGCTCGGCCCCTCGCAATTTCTCACTCTCAACTCTCACCCAATGTTGGCAGCCCTGTTGCAGAAGAAACATAGAAAATAGGTGCAGGAGGAGGCCCTTCGGCCCTTCGACCCAGCACAGCCATTCATTGTGATCATGGTTGATCGTCCCCTATCAATAACCCGTGCCTGCCTTCTCCCCATATCCCTTGACTCCACTAGCCCCTAGAGCTCTATCTAATTCTCTCTTAAAACCATCCAATGACTTGGCCTCCACTGCCCTCTGTGGCAGGGAATTCCATAAAGAGTCCGGACCCAAAATGCCATCTACAAATTTCCCTCCACAGATGCTTCCTGACCCGCTGAGTTCCTCCAGCACTATGTGTTTTTCAAAAACATTGGTGTCTAAGAATTCAAATTGAAAGCATTGTTTTATATGCACAGAGGAACTGCAACTGCCGGTTTATACCGAAAATAGACACAATGATTGAAGAAGGGTTCCAGCCTGAAACATCCCCCATTCTTTCTCTCCAGAGACGCTGCCTGTCCTGCTGAGTTACTCCAGATTTGTTGTGTCGAAGTAGGATTTAGTTCTGTAACATTTCTAACAAAAAATAATAGAAATGTCATCATATTTGCAGTCCCAGGCAATTGCGTAGTGCAGAAGAACCGGTTAGTTTGGACAAGCTTGTTAGTTTCAAACTTCATGGGGAATTTTCCACTTATCACTTACCAGACTTTGTCCTGCCCTTGCCTCTCCTCCAGCTTTCAGCCCACCACCCCCCAAACCACAATTAATCTGAAGAAGGGCCCCAACCCAAAACATCACCCATCCATGTTCTCCAGTGACGCTGTCTGACCCACTGAGTTACTCCAGCACTTTGTGTCTGTTTTTGAAGGGGAATTCTGTTGTTTTGGACTTTTGTCCGTCGGCAGCAAAGTTTTTGATTTCCTGACATTCTGTGTCGCTGCTTCAGTTCCTCATGTGGAGATTGTTTCACCATCTGCGGTGGGAAATTCCAACCTGGCAAAGTGCCCAGCACCCACGTGATCATGTGGACAGTGAGGGAATGTATACATTTAAAGAAACTGGAGGTTTCTTTCTCTGGAGGAGGTAGCAAAGCCGATCAAGATGCACTTCGACGCTAGTCTCATTTACCCGTGCTTGCCCCATATCCTTCAAAACCTTTCCTATCCATGTACCTGTCCAAACCCTTTGTCCCAAACCACTGAGCTAACCAACTGCCCATCTACACTGGTCCCATTTGCCCATGTTTGACATACTGTAGGTCCCTTTAAAGCTTTCCTATCCATGAACCTGTCCAAGCCCAAGCGAAATATGAGATGCTATCAAAGCTTAGGCAGCTTACAACCCAGCAGTATGAATATTGATTTCTCCAATTTCAAGTAATTCTTGCATTCTCTCTCTCTCAGCCCCTCCCCCACCCTAGTGGTCTTGCTAGTTTCACTGTTTGTATCTCTTCATTATCACCTCTTCCACATCCAACAATGGACAATTGTGGGCAGACAAAAATGCTGGAGAAACTCAGCGGGTGAGGCAGCATCTATGGAGCGAAGGAAATAGGCAGACTGAAGAAAGGTTTTGACCCGAAACGTTGCCTATTTCTTTCGCTCCATAGATGCTGCCTCACCCGCTGAGTTTCTCCAGCATTTTTGTCTACCTTCGATTTTCCAGCATCTGCAGTTCCTTCTTAAAAAATCCCCTGACTCTCAGTTTGAAGAAGGATCTCGACCCGAATGTCACCTATTCATTTTCTCCAGAGATGCTGCCTGACCTGCTGAGTTCTTCCAGCACTTTGTGTTTTTCCAAAACATTAGTGTCTAAATGTTCATTATTATTCCAATTAAAAACGTTATTTTATGTGCACGGGGGAACTGCAGTTGCTGGTTTATACGGAAAATAGACACAAAGGTGGAAGAAGTGTTCAGAACCGAAACATTGCCTCTCCATTCTCTCCAAGGATGCTGCCTGACCCGCTGAGTCACTCCAGCATTTTGTGACTACCTGCAGTTTTATGTTTTTAAGCAGATGACTAAAGTCAGATTTAGTTCTGTTATGTTTCTATCAAAAAATGTGTGAGAGCTCAACATATTTTCAGTACCAAGAATCTGCGTAGTGCAGAAGGACGGGTTAGTTTGGAATTTGTTAGTTTCAAACTTCATGGTGAATTTTCCACTTATCGCTTACCAGACTTTGTCCTGCCCTTGCCTCTCCTCCAGCTTTCACCCCACCAACCCCCAAACCACAATTAATCTGAAGAAGGGCCCCAACCCAAAACATCCCCTATCCATGTTCTCCAGTTACGCTGTCTGACCCAGTTACTCCAGCACTTTGTGTCTGTTTTTGAAGGGGAATTCTGTTGTTTTGGACTTTTGTCCGTCGGCAGCAAAGTTTTTGATTTCCTGACATTCTGGGCCGCTGCTTCAGTTCCTCATGTGGAGATTGTTTCACCATCTGCGGTGGGAAATTCCAACCTGGCAAAGTGCCCAGCACCCACGTGATCATGTGGACAGTGAGGGAATGTATACATTTAAAGAAACTGGAGGTTTCTTACTCTGGAGGAGGTAGCAAAGCCGATCAAGATGCCCTTTGACGTTAGTCTCATTTATCCGTGCTTGCCCCATATTCTTCAAAACCTTTTCTATCCATGTACCTGTCCAATCCCTTTGTCCCAAACCACTGAGCCAACCAACTGCCCATCTACACTGGTCCCATTTGCCTACACTTGACATATTGTAGGTCCCTTTAAACCTTTCCTATCCATGAACCTGTCCAAGCCCAAGCTAAATATGAGGTGCTATCAAAGCTTCGGCTGAATACAACCCAGCGGTAATTAATATTGATTTCTCCAATTTCAAGTAACTCTTGCATTCTCTCCCTCTCATCCCCCCCTCCCCTCCCCCCCCCCCCCCCCCCCCCCCGCCAAGTCTTGCTAGTTTTACTGTTTTGTATCTCTTCATTATCACTTCCACAATCAACAATGGACAGTAACATATTTGGCTCCATGAAGGGTCCCGACCCAAAATGTCATCTATCCATGTTCTCCAGAGATGCTACCTGATCCGCTGACTTACTCCAGCACTTTGTGTCTATTGTCTGAACCAGCAACTGCAGTTTCTTGTGTCTACTTTTTCCTTCGCAACATTGTTCATTTGAATATACAAGGTGGCACGGTGGCGCAGCGGTACTGCTTTACCCGCGCCAGATACCCGTGTTCGATGCTGACCACGGGTGCTGTCTAAACAGACTTTGTATGTTCTTTCTGTGACCGCGTGGGTTTTCTCCGGGGGCTCCAGTTTCCTCCCATACACCAAAGGCGTACAGATTTGTTGGATATTTGGCTTCTGTAAATCTTCCCCACAGTATAGGAAAATGCCAGTGTACGTACGGGGTGATTGATGGTCGGCATGGACATGTTGAGCCAGAGGGCCAGTTTCCACACTGTATCGCTAAAGTCTAAAGGAGAATGTGCCAGTGGAATTTCCCTTGCATTATTATTGATGTGCAATGATATATGTATATGTTGACAGGGTGGACATTTGAGAGGCTCTTTACCCAGAACTGTTCAGTCCAGACACGAAGATAGTGCAGTTCTGGTCACCCCATTACAGGAAGAATATGGGAGCTTTGGAGAGGGTGCACAAGAGGTTTACCTGGATCGGAGGCTATTACAGATGCACCATAGAAAGCATGCTGTCGGGTTGCATCACTGCTTGGTTTGGGAACAGCTCTGCCCAAGATTGCAAGAAATTGCAGAGAGTTGTGGATGTAGCCCAGTCCATCACACAGACCAGACTCCCCACCATTGAATCCATCTACAATTTCAATGCCTTGGAAATGCAGCCAACACAATCATCAACTTGTCCCACCCCGACTTGTCATTCTCTCATCTCACTGTTCCCATGAGGGAGGAGACCCAGAAGCTTAAAAACTCACACTTCCAGACTCAGGAACAGGGGAGCTTCTTCCCCTACTTCATCAGGCTTCTGAATGGTCCTTCCATAAAGCGAGTGTGCTGTCCGATTCACCTCTGCCCCATTGCAGACATTGGACTTTGTCTCTGGCACTGATACGCTACAATGCTGAGAACTATATTTCACACTCAGTATCTTCCCCTTCGCTCCATCTATTGTACTTGAGTTTGACCTGAATGTATTTATGTATAATATCATCTGATCTGGTTGGATAGAATGCAAAACAAAGCTTTTCACTGTACCTCAGTACACATGTCAACAATAAACCTAAACCTATTGGACAAACCGGGATTGTTTTCTCTGGAATGCCAGATTTGAGGGTAGACTGTTAGAAGTACAGTGGCTTGCAAAGGTTTTCATACCCCTTGAACTTTTCCACATATTGTCACGTTACAACCACAAACGTAAATGTATTTTATTGGGATTTTATGTGATAGACCAACACAAAGTGGTGCATAATTGTGAAGTGGAAGGAAAATGATACATGGTTTCCAAATTTTATTACAAATAAAAAACTGAAAAGTGTGGCGTGCAAAAGTATTCTGCCCCCCCCTGAGTCAATACTTTGTAGAATCACTTTCTCGCTGCAATTACAGCTGCAAATCTTTTGGGGTATGTCTCTACCAACTTTGCACATCTAGAGACTGGGATATTTTTTATAATCTAACCCTGCTTTAAACTTCTCCACAACGTTATCCCTGATCTGTCTGGTGTGTTCATTGGGCTTCATGATGCTGTTTGTTCACTAATGTTCTCTAACAAACCTCTGAGGCCTTCACAGAACAGCCGTACTTATACTGAGATTAGATTACACACAAGTGGACTCTATTTACTAATTAGGTGACTTCTGAAGGCAATTGGTTGCACTGGATTTTATTTAGGGGTATCAGAATAAAGGGGGCTGAATACTTTTGCACGCCACACTTTTCCGTTTTTTATTTGTAAAAAGATTTGAAAACCATGTATCATTTTCCTTCCACTTCACAATTATGCGCCACTTTGTGTTGGTCTATCACAGAAAATCCCAATAAAATACATTTACGATTGTGGTTGTAACGTGACAAAATGTGGAAAAGCTCAAGCGGTATGAAAACTTTTGCAAGCCACTGTATATACAATTATGAGAAGTGAAAATGTCAAAGTCTAGACGGCATAGCTTTAAGGTGAGGGGAGCATAGTTTAAAGGAGATGTGCAAGACAGGTTTTTTTACAGTGCCTGGAACACACTGCCAGGGGTGGTGTTGGGGGCAGAAACAATAATGGCATTTAAGATGCTTTCAGATAGGGACATAGTCCAAATTTTAATCCAAATTTTTAGTGATTATGTTTTGCCTTCCAAGTTTCCTGAGTTTACAAATTGATTTTTTATCGCTTCAAGCTTATAACTTGTCTTTGAGTTATTTTCCAACGTTTTTTGATGGGAGGCGGTAGTGTTGTGAATTTCACCGTCAGCCATTTTGATGTACTGTATTTCATCGTGTGTAAATTGGTGAACTTTTAACTTTTCTACGGTCCCTGAAATTTTTACTTGTTGTACTTCAGCCTACACCATACATTCAAGATTCAAGAGAGTTTATTGTCATGTGTCCCAGATAGGACAATTAAATTCTTGCTTTGCTTCAGCACAACAGAATATTGTAGGCATAAATAAATACAGAACAGATCAGTGTGTCCATATACCATTGAATTAGCTGTTTTGACTTATATGTGCCTTCTCTAGAAGATTTTTATGCCTTTGGACATCTCATCAGCAATTCAAATCGACCCGCCCACCATTTTGGATATGGATCACTGGGCGTGTCCTTCCTTTTTTGATTCACCTTTGAACATCACTGAAGACGTGCCGGTGAGCTTGTTCCATTTATCTTTTATGTCATCAACAAGTCATAACCACTATTTTGCCACTAAGAACTTGAATAGTACCACCTATCTGAGTTTGGTTCGTGTTACTGTTATCCGGAGATATTAACACCAATCCTGGTCCACACAACCCCCCAAGTACCCGTGTAGTGTATGTAGTAAGGCTGTGAAGTGGAAGCAACAAGCCATTGAGTGTGAGGACTGCAATTTATGGTATCATAAACAATGTATTGAAATGAGAAATGAAGTGTTTGAAGTTTTGCAAAATCATGTATTCTACAGTTGGATATATACTACATGTGGCCTCCCAAATTTTGCCTCATCTATTTTTGACTTTATGGATAGTTTTGAGGTGTCAAAGCCATTTGATCTATTGGCTGCATCACCTGGCTCTAGTGTTGAGCCTTTAGACCGTGACAACTTGGAGCCAAGAAACATTCACCATCCTACTTCTAGCCCCAAACGTAGTAGTGTTAGTCAAGGAAGAAAAAACAAACAGAAATCTAAATGCAAGCCCATCAATATTGCTAATATAAACTGCCAGAGTGTTAAAGCGAAGCGTGATCAGTTCCATGTGTTGCTTGGCACGGAAAGTCCGGATGTAATAACAGGGACAGAATCATGGCTCAACAGGAACATTACCTCTGGTGACATTTTCCCACCAAATTACCAAGCGTTCAGGAAGGACAGAGGTGGCGGTGATACACATGGAGGAGTTTTCTTCGCAGTCAAAGACAATCTCATCGCAAATGAAGAAACCGACCTTATGACAGACAGTGAAAGCATGTGGGTCGGCATTCGCATGCAAGGGGTGACGCCCATGTACGTGGGAGTTTTCTACCACTCGCAAGCTACCAATGTTCACTCTGAGAAGCAGCTTGATCGTGCCCTGAGCAAAATTCCACCTCAAACTTCTGTGTGGCTCTTGGGGGATTTCAATCTTCCTGACGTGGACTGGGAAAATTTCACGTTCACACCGGGTGGATCTTATGCTGGACCTGGTAAAGCAATGTTGGAAATTGCACTCGATCACAACGTACATCAACAAGTTAAAGAACTGACTAGACATAACAACTTGATTTGTGTTTCACAAACTCACCATCTTTGATGGTAATTCCTGGTGTCAGTGACCACGAGGCAGTGATTGTGAACGTATCGGTGAAACCTAAGTTAGTCCGGCCAGCCAAACGTAAGATTTTTCTCTACAAGAAAGCCAAGTTTGAAGACATAGGCGACAGGCTCAGGAACTTTGACAAGAAGTTGACTTCTGACTACATTGAGTCAAAAACTGTTAATGAGCTAGTGACTGAATTTAACCAAGTTGTCCAGAATGCTATGGACACATTTACACCCTCCAAAATGACTTATTCGAGATGGAAATTATCCTGGATAAATAATTCCATCAAGAGAGACATTTGTAAAAACATGCGCCTGTACAGAAAAGCCAAGAAATATGGCTCTTCAGCAGCCTGGGACATTTTCAAACAGCACCGCAGACACTCAGACAGGAAAATTAGGAAAGCCAAGAAGGAGTATATCCGTGATATTATTGTTGGAGTTTGGAGAGTAACAACACCAAACTCCAAATTTCATCAAGTCGAAACGGCAAGAGGTGTTTGGTGTCTTAACATTGTCTTCAACTGATGATACCAACGTTTGCTAAAGACAAGGCAGATGTGTTCAACGACCAATTTTGTTCAGTTTTTACCAACAAAGACACAAATAATTTTCCTGATATGCCTGACTCTGAAATTCCTGACATGCCAAGCATTGTTATCAACAAGCAGGGTGTTGAGAAGCTATTGCAAGGTGTGAATCCAAATAAAGCTTCGGGTCTTGACGCCATTCCTGCGAAGATCCTGAAAGAATGTGCCTCCTCAATTGCTCCCGTGTTTACTCAGATTTTTCAGAAATCATTTAATTCTGGCTGTTTACCCGGATGCTTGGCATGATGCAAGCGTAACTCCGCTTTACAAGAAAGGCGATAGAAGTAACCTTGAAAATTATAGACCAGTTTCGTTGACATCAATTTCATGTAAGATTTTGGAACATATCCTGCATCGTCATATATCATGAATCATTTTGATCAATATCACATCTTAGTCGACGTGCAACACGTTTTCCGCGAGGGACGTCCGTGTGACACTCAGTTATTTGCTCTTGTTGACATTGCAAAGATTTTGGATGATAAAGGTCAGGTGGACATGATTATCATGGACTTCAGTAAGGCATTCGATTTTGTGCCCCACCGACATCGTTTGATGAAACTTCGCCACATGGGAGTTAGAAACAACGCATAAAAGTGAATTGTGTCTTTCCTTAGAAACCGCCACCAACAGGTTGTGCTGGTGGGTGTTTCTTCAAACAGAGCTAAAGTTTCATCTGGGGTTCCCCAGGGTACAGTCCTGGGACCCCTACTATTTTTGGCATATATGAATGATCTGCCTTTGAAGGTCCACTCAAAGGTTAGACTCTTTGCGGATGATTGTTTTCTCTATAATAGAATACAATCCATGGAGGATTCGTAGAGACTCCAACAAGACCTTGATGCCTTAATCAAATGGGAGGGAGATTGGCAGATGTCTTTCAATTCTTCTGTGCTTCAGTATGAGAGGTACCCACGTGGAATCTGGTTACCATGAAGTACAACATGTGGCACTCCACCCTGGAAGAGGTGAAACATCATCCCACCTGGGAGTGGAACTTAACAGTGATTTGAAATGGTCTACTCACATCAACCAAACAACCACCAAGCCTACCAGAATGCTGGGATTACTGAAGAGAAATATTTATTATTGCAACAACAGAACCATGTCTATAGCCTAAAAGACTCTAATAAGATCTAAACTTGAGCATTGTTCCGCCGTCTAGGATCCACAACAAAAAAATAGTAGCAACATGTTCGGCCTTGGATAGCAGCAACAGGATCAGTTCGAGTCAGCATGGATTTACGAAGGGGAAATCATGCTTGACTAATCTTCTGGAATTTTGGAATGTAACTAGGAAAATGGACAAGGGTGAGCCAGTGGATATAGTGTACCGCACTTCCAGAAAGCATTTTATAAGGACCACATAGGAGATTAGTGGACAAAATTAGAGCACATGGTATTGGGGGTAGAGTACTGACATGGATAGAAAATTGGTTGGCAGACAGGAAACAAAGAGTAGGGATTAACGGGTCCCTTTCAGAATGGCAGGCAATGACTAGAGGAATACCGTAAGGCTCGGTGCTGGGACCGCAGCTATTTACAATATACATCAATGATTTAGATGAAGGGATTAAAAGTAACATTTGCAAATTTGCAGATGACACAAAGCTGGGTGGCAGTGTGAACTGCGAGGAGGCTATGAGGATGCAGGGTGACTTGGACAGGTTGGGCGAGTGGGCAGATGCATGGCAGATGCAGTTTAATGTGGATAAATGTGAGGTTATCCACTTTGGTGGCAAAAACAGGAAGGCAGATTATTATCTGAATGATGTCAAGTTTGGAAAAGGGGAAGTACAACGAGATCTGAGGGTCCTTGTTCAGCAGTCACTGAAAGTAAGCATGCAGGTACATCAGGCAGTGAAGAAAGTGAATAACATGTTGGCCTTCATAACAAGAGAAGTATAGGAGCAAAGAGGTCCTTATGCAGTTGTATGGGGCCCTAGTGAGACCACACCTGGAGTATTGTGTGCAGTTTTGGTCTTCAAATTTGAGGAAGGACATTCTTGCTATTGAGGGAGTGCAGCATAGCTTCACGAGGTTAATTCCCGGGATGGCAGGACTGTCATGCGTTGATAGAATGGAGCGGCTGGGCCTGTATACTCTGGAATTTAGAAGGATGAGAGGCGATCTTATTGAAACATATAAGATTATTAAAGGTTTGGACATGCTAGAAGCAGGAAACATGTTCCCAATGTTGGGGGAGTCCAGAACCACGGGCCACAGTTTAAAAATAAGTGGTAAGCCATTTTGAATGGCAATGAGGAAAAACTTTTTCACACAGAGGGTTGTGAATCTGTGGAATTCTCTGCCTCAGAAGGCAGTGGAGGCCAATTCTCTTAAAAATAGCAGACTCAAGGGATATGGGGAGAAGGCAGGAACAAGGTACTGATTGTGGATGATCAGCCATGATCTCAGTGAATGGCGTTGCTAGCTTGAAGGGCCGAATGGCCTACTCCTGCACCTATTGTCTATTGTCAATAGTGTAAAACAGATGGGGACAAGTTAGAAAGAATTCAAAATAGAGCTGTAAGGTTTACCGTTGGTGATTACAGCAGGTAGTCCAGTATCACTAAAATCCTTGCTGATCTAGAGTGGGAAACTCCTTAAGACCGTAGGACCAAATTACGCTTGACGACAATCTATAAAGAAAAGGACGAGTTTATTCCAAGCAATATCTTCAAACTATAAATTCATCCAGTAAACCAAAGACCAGGCAATCGGGGCTTTTCAAATCCACATCATCCCAACAAATAAAGACTGTTAGAGGTATTCACTGTACCCGAAGACAATTCGCAAATGGAATCATCTCCACCATGACTTTTGCACTGCACCCAATGTCAAGACCTTCAAGACAAAGCTGGAAACAATCGATATTAAGACGCTGACTTCTAAGGCCCACTTTAATATTTAATTGCGACTTTGCACATGACCCTCCTAACGTATGCAACAACCAGTGACGGTGATTATACGTCAAGATACAGATACAGATATTCAGGTAATAATGGGATAAGAATGTGCAGGCAAACAAAACATTTACCTTGGCACAGACATTTTGGGGCGAAGGGCCTGTTCCTGTGCTCTACTATTCTGTGTTTTATTGTTCATGGATGATAACAGGGGAACGTTTAAAAGACATTTAGATTTGCTCTCGACTAGAAACGTCACCTATCCATGTTCTCCAGAGATGCTGCCTGACCCGCTGAGTTACTCCAGCACTTTGTGTCCTTTTGTGTATTAACCAGCATCTGCAGTTCCTTGATTCCAGAATCAAATGAGTCTGTCTTCACTAAGTAAGACACAAACAATCTCCCAGATGTACTGGAGGACAGAGGATCTAAGGGGGTGGAGGAACTGAAAGAAATTTTCAATAGGCGAGAAATAGTATTGGGTAGGCTAATGGGACTGAAGGATGATAAATCCCCTGGGCCTGATAGTCTGCATCCCAGGGTCCTCAGTGATGTGGCTCTAGAAATACTGGACAATCCTTTTCCAATGTTCAATAGATTCAGGATCAGTTCCTGTGGATTGGAGGATAGCTAATGTTATCCCACTTTTCAAGAAAGGAGTGAGAGAGAAAACGGGGAAGTACAGACCAGTTAGCCTGACTTCGGTGGTGGGAAAGATGCTGGAGTCAATTATTAAAGAGGTAATAATGGGACATTTGGATAGCAGTAAAAGGATTAGTCCAAGTCAACATGGATTCATGAAAGGGAAATCATGCTTGACTAATCATCTGGAATTTTTTGAGGATGTGACAAGTAAAATGGATGAAGGGGAGCCAGTGAATGTAGTGTATCTAGACTTTCAGAAAGCCTTCGATAAGGTCCCGAATGGAGACTGGTGACTAAAATGAGAGCACATGGTATTGGGGGTAGGGTGTTGGAATGGATAGAAAATTGGTTGGCAGACCGGAAGCAAAGAGTAGGAGTGAACGGGTCCTTTTCAGAATGGCAGGCAGTGGCAAGTGGAGTGCCGCAAGGCTCGGAGTTGAGGCCGCAACTGTTTACCATACATATTAATGATTTGGAAGAGGGAATTAGGTGCAACACTAGCAAGTTTGTGGATGACACAAAGCTGGGTGGCAGTGTGAACTGTGAAGAGGATGTTAGCAGGTTGCAGGGTGACCTGGACAGGTTGAGTGAGTGGGCAGATGCGTGGCAGATACAGTATAATACAGATAAATGTGAGGTTATCCACTTTGGTGGCAAAAACAAGGGGGGCAGATTATTATTTCAATGAGGTTAGGTTAGGTAAGGGGGAAGTGCAACAAGACCTGGGTGTTCTTGTACACCGGTCACTGAAAGTTGGCGTGCAGGTACAGCAGGCAGTGAAGACAGCTAATGGAATGTTGGCCTTCATAACAAGAGGATTTCAGTACAGGAGTAAAGAGGTTCTTCTGCAGTTGTGTAGGGCTCTGGTAAGACCACATCTGGAGTATTGTGTACAGTTTTGGTCTCCTAATTTGAGGAAGGATATCCTTGTGATTGAGGCAGTGCAGCGTAGGTTCACGAGATTGATTCCTGGGATGGCGGGACTGTCATATGAAGAAAGATTGAAAAGACTAGGCTTGTATTCACTGGAGTTTAGAAGGATGAGGGGGGGATCTTATAGAAACATATAAAATTATAGAAGGACTGGACAAGCTAGATGCAGGAAAAATGTTCCCAATCTTAGGCGAGTCTAGAACCAGGGGCCACACTCTTAGAATAAAGGGGAAGCCATTTAAGACTGAGGTGAGAAAAAACTTTCACCCAGAGAGTTGTGAATTTGTGGAATTCCCTGCCACAGAGGGCAGTGGAGGCAAAATCACTGGATGGATTTAAGAGAGAGTTAGATAGAGCTCTAGGGGCTAGTGGAATCAAGGGATATGGGGAGAAGGCAGGCACGGGTTATTGATTGGGGACGATCAGCCATGATCACAATGATTGGCGGTGCTGGCTCGAAGAGACGAATGGCCTCCTCCTGCACCTATTTTCCATGTTTCTATGTCGTATAGGCCCTGCCTGCGGTGAGCCCATATGCCTCTCAACCTATCCTATCCATGTACCTGTCTAAATGTTTCTTCAGGGTGCGACAGTAACTGTCTCAACTATCACCTCTGGCAGCTCGTTCCATACACGTACCACCCTTTACGTAAAAATGTTACCCCTCAGGTTCCTATTAAATATTTCCCCTCTGGTTTAAAGGGGGATGCGCCAAGCGCTTGCCAATGGAACAGCCCCCGTTATAAACGCTAGCATGGACGTGGTGGAAGGTAGGGCTTGTTTCTCTGCTGAGGGACTTTCCGAGGGCAGATCGGGCAATAAGATCTGCTTCAGCGGGGAGCTGGAGCGGGCTGGTTATGAACTTGAGTTGTGCCAGGGGTAGTTGGCCAGGAGTTTCCCCGTCTCCGCTCGGTTTAAATAGGCTGCAACGCTTGCACTTTCGTTTCACTTACGACTTCGCCAGTCAGCGTCCCGCCCTCTGCACCGGGAAGCCGGAATGGGTAACACAGCGAGCCACGGTGACGAGGAGCAGATGGAAGAGATGGTATCGCGGGGAGCGGAGGACTTCGAGTGCGCCGTGTGTTTGCAAGTGTTGGAGAGACCCGTGCGGACCCAGTGCGGGCATGTGTGAGTCTGGGCTCCTTCTCTCTCTCTCCCTCTCTCCCTCTGGTTTACTCCAAAATCTCCCATTGTAGAACCTGTCAGTGCAAGAGCAATAACGTGTAAAAACAAAAAACTAGTTTGCAAAAAAAATAGAGTGCTGGAGCAACTCAGCGGGTCGCACAGCATGTTCTCTGGAGACGTGGATAGGTGACGATTTCGGGTCGGGCGCCTTCTTCAGACTGATCGGAGTAGGGAACTTCAGATGCTGGGTTTACAAAAATAAAGGACACCAAGTGCTGGAGTAGCTCAGCGGCTCAGGCAGCATCTCTGGGGAACATGGATAGGTATCTGAAGAAAGGTTCCGATCAGAAACGTCACCTATCCAGGTTTTCGGGAGATGCTGCCGGACCCGCTGAGTCCTGCACTTTGAGTTATGTTGGGGAACGGAGAAGGAGGGGGTGAAACGGGAGGAAAGATAGAAAATAGGTGCAGGAGTTGTTCATTCGGCTCTTCGAGTCAGCACCGCCATTGAATGTGATCATGGCTAATCATCCAAAATCAGTACCCCGTTCCGACTTTTTCCCCATATCCCTTTATCCTCAGCCCTAAGAGCTAAATCTAAGTCTCGCTTGATGGTGGCACATTGGTAGAGTTGCTGCCTTGCAGCGCTGGAGACCCGGGCTCAATCCCGACTATGGGTGCTGTCTGTACGGAGTTTATACCTTCTTTCCATGACCGCGTTGGGTTTTCTCCGAGATCTTCGGTTTCCTCCCACACTCCAAAGACGTACAGGTTTGTAGGTAATTGGATTGGTGTAAGTGTAAATTGTCCCTAGTGCATGAAGGATAGTGTTAATATGCGGGGATCGCTGGTCGGCACAGACTCGGTGGGCCAAAGGGCCTGTTTCCGCACTGTATCACGAAACTAAACCCGCACCTTGGATTCCTTGGCTGATCGAGAGGTATAACGTGGTTGTACATTGATGCGCGCAAAGATCGCATGTAAAGATCCCGCCGTTGGTTTCAGTGAAGGTACACAACATGCTGGAGAAACTCAGCGGGTGCAGCAGCATCTATGGAGCGAAGGAGATAGGCAACGTTTCGGGCCGAAACCCTTCTTCAGACTCGGTTGGTTTCAGTTATGTAGGTTGGAGGGTAAATATCGGCCCATTCCCGGGGGTGGCAGCCCTGTTCTCCTCTGTTGCCGAGAAGTCAGGATATCTATTCTGCCCCTCCCATGGCCCATCAATACTGGCCTCTGAGGAGGGACTCGAACCTGCTGCATTTTTCACTCTGCACCAAAGGAGGTGCTGCTGTGACAAAGCAGGATGAGCTGGCAAAGAGTTTCAGCGTTTACACTAATATTACATCCTGCTTTAAAGACGACAGGAAGTCGGATTAAAGGACTCTTTTTCAGGCTGGAAGGATGCAAATGGTGGCGGTTGGAGTGAAGAGTGTTAATTGTCATGTCTGTGAATAAGGGAACAATTAAATTCTTACTTGCAGCAGCATAACAAGTCTGTAAACACAGTACAGGTTTAGGTATAAATAAAGAACTGTATGTAGATGCTGGTTTTGAAACATAGAAAATAGGGGCAGGATTAGGCCATTCGGCCCTTCGAGCCAGCACCCCATTCAATAGGATCATAGCTGATCATCCAAAATCAGTACTCTGTTCCTGATATTTCCCCATATCCCTTGATTCTGTTTACACCAAGGATAGACACAAAGTGCTGGAGTAACTCAGCGGGTTAGGCAGCATAATGTGTGACATTATGGGTTGGGACCTTTCTTAAGACATAAGGTTCAATTTTAGGTGTAGGTTTATACACTTGCGTGAATCTGAAGAGCAGGAGGGGAAACCAACTGGACATCACTCTAAACTTGTACATCGATGAGATGAATGGCTTCCTTTTGTGCTTTGTCACTCTATGACCATAACATAGAGGATTAAGGACATGGTTTAGGTTTATTATTGTCACATTTATTGAGGTATAGTGAATGGCTTTGTTTTGCATGCTGTCCAAACAGATCAGATGTACTAAACGTACTGTAAATACAGTCAAGTGAAACTCAGAATGGATAAAGCAAATGTGAAGATACAGAGTGCAGAATGTAGTTCTCAGCATTGTAGTGCACCAGGTCTATTGTGATCAGGTTGCAATATACATAGATAATGCATAATAATCTACAATTCAATCAATTAATAAGCACAGTTCTGGCCAGCATCAGACCCTGGGCAGAGGCGTTCCCAGGGGAGATTCCCAGGCTGGGGATTCCCTCTCTGTACAGTGGAAACAGGCTGGAACTCTCTCACTTTGGTTTCACTTCTGCCTCACCGGCATCCGGCTTGTCCTCCAGCCCGGTCAGTTATAAGTTACCGCTTATATCAAAGATCAAACGACGGAGGCTACAGAGAGTGGTGGACACTGTCTGGTCCATCACAGGTAGTGACCTCCCCGTGCCCGAGCTGGCTGCGTGCCCCTTTTCCGGGGGAGGAGAGGGGAAAGAAGAGGGATGGTGAAGGGGAGGGAGTGCTGGGGGATGAGGGGAAATGTGTTGCGCCTGCACAGTTGGGGGCTATGGGTGAATGGTGGAATATTGCATTGGGGGAACGGGTTGTGTTGGGGGAACGGGTGAGTGGTGGAATATTGCATTGGGTGAATGGGACCCAACTGGTCCCACTTCGTCTCCTGATATTACTCTCATTTTGTTTGTCTGTGTGCGTTTCTGTGATGAGTGTAGAATGTGATCCTGAAATTATGCCAAAATAGTACACGATAGTGCTGCAAATTTTGGACCACCTTACTCACCATTGTCCTGTGGTATGCATTAGCCAAGTTTCATTCAGATTGATGTTATATTTTATAAGTTATTCACATTTTAAACATTAAAAGATTAACTTTAAACTTAAAAAAAACAATTCCACTTGCCCAGCCCCTGCCCGTTACAATGTTGCAAATGACAGGACTCCCAGTGCTATGAGAGATTTGTTACATTGTTGTAAGGAGATGGAGGGAGTGGGAAAGAGGAGGAGGAGAAGGTGAGGATTGTTGTTTAATGTTAACGAAACATTGTTTTTATGGGGGAGTGCGATAGGGGGAGATGAGGAGTGGGGAAGGCGACGACGAGAGGGGAAAGAAGAGGTAGGGTGAAAAGGAGGGGGTGGGAGTGCTGGAGGATGAGGGGGAATTAGCCGCGCATGTGCAGTTGGGGGCTATGGGTGAGTGGTGGAATATTGCATTGGGGGAAAGGGTTGCGTTGGGGGAACGGGTGAGTGGTGGAATATTGCGTTGGGGGAATGGGACCCAAACGGTCTCACTTGGTCAAGTTCTTAAATAAAAGTTAGTTTTGCTGTAACACGTGTTTCCATATAACAGAGATCTCGCAGCGACGGCATTTATCTGCATATAGACAAAAAAGCTGGAGTAACTCAACGGGTCAGGCAGCATCTCTGGAGAAAAGGAATAGGTGACATTTCGGTTAGTTTGGAGAAGGGTGTCGACCTGAAACATCACCTATTCCTTTTCTCCAGAGATGCTGCCTGGCTTGCTGAGTTTCTCCAGCTTGTGTCTATCTTCGGTGTAAAACCAACATCTGTAGTTTCTTCCAAGGCATTTGCTTGCACCTTGACTCTGTTTCTCTCTCAACGTTTCCTTCCAGATTTTGCCAGGAATGCCACACGACAAATCACAGGATCAACGGCGGAAAATGCCCGCTGTGCCGGCGAGAGGTTTGTCTGACGGATCGAGTCGCCATGGACATTGAGCAGCGGATGATGTCCAAGAGAGAGAAATGTCGGGGCTGTGGCGCTGAGGTGAGTCTATCGCTGGCCAGCAAGCCCCCTTGGTTGCGGCATCTCAATGAGTAGCAAAGGGCTTCCCATCCTTACTCTGAGACACACCATCCGCAGTGCAGTCCCACCACTAAACTATTTTGCAAGGTTTGGGTGCGGGTTTACCTCGTTATTGGTGAGCTTCCACCTCCAAGGCTTGTATTTCTTGCCCATCTTTAACCACCCTTGAGAAAGCACGCTACAGAAGCCCGAACTTTGGTTCTGTCGCGCTTGGAGTATTATGTGCAGTTCAATGGCGGCGTGGTGGCGCAGTGGTAGAATTGCTGCCTTACAGCGCCAGGGACCTGGGTTTGAACCTGACTACAGATGTTGTCTGCACGGAGTTTGAATGTTCTCCTTGTGACTGATGGTTGGCGTGTGATCGATGGTCGGCGGTCACTCGTTGGGCATTTCTATGCTATGTCATTAAATACTGTTATTTATGGCCATTGTGATAATAAAGACCAAATGCCATGTCAGGTTAAACATTATTTATTCAAGCCAAACAAGTACAAGGTCTCACTTAGGAGTGTACTCCAAACTATGGAGCATAGCGAAGTGCAACACCAATAAACTAGAAGGCATAACTACAAAGCATGACTCATAACATGAGCCTCTAATCTATAATACAAAAAAGGTCATATTCTAAAATAAAAGTTAGTTTTGCTATAAAATGTGTTTCCATATAACAGAGATCTTGCAGCGATTGCATTTATCTGCATATGGACACAAAATGCTGGAGTAATTCAACGGGCCAGAGACACCGAGTGGGTTTTCTCCGGGTGCTCCGGTTTCCTCCCATATTCCAAAGATGTGCAGATTTGTAGGTTAATTGGCTTCTATAACTTGCCCTGAATGTATAGTGTGGCAAACTTGGAAAAAACAGAACTAATTTACGGGTGAACGGTGGTCGGCATGGACTTGTTGGGCTGAATGGACTGTTTCCACGCTGTATCTCTGGTTACCCCATTAGAGTAAGGATGTGGAGGCTTGGGAGAGAGTGCAGAAGAGGTTTACCAGAATGCTTAAGAACTGCAGACGGCAGACACAAGGCAGACACAAAATGCTGGAGTAACTCAGCGGGTGAGGCAGCATATATGGAGAGAAGGAATTGGCGACGTTTCGGGTTGAGACCCTTCTTCAGACTGCTGTCAGGGGAGGGGGCAGAGAAAGAATGTAGTCAGAGACAGTAAGACTAGTGGAAGAACTGGGAAGGGGAGGGGATGGAGAGGGAAAGCAAGTGCTATCTGATGAAGTCAATGTTCATACCGCTGGGGTGTAAACTACCCAAGCGAAATATGAGGTGCTGTTCCTCCACTTTGTGCTGAGCCTCACTCTAACAATGGAGGAGGCCCAGGACAGAAAGGTCAGATTGGGAATGGGAGGGGTAGTTGAATGGGAGGGGAGGTTGAATGGGAGGGGGAGTATACCAGACTGCTGCCTGGATTAGAAGGTATTAGCTATAAGGAAAGGGTGTTGGTTAAACAGAGCACAATCTTGGATTGTTTTCTCTGGAATGTCAGAGGTTGAGGAAAGACCTAATGGAGTTATATACTGCACAATTATGAGAGGCATACATAGGCTAGACAATCAGAAGCTTTTTCCCCTAGGGTGGGAATGTCAAAGACTTGAGGGCATAGCTTTAAAGTGAGAGAGGAAACGTTTAAAGGTTAGACACAAAATGTGGGAGTATCGCAGCGGGCCAGACAGCATCTCTGGAGAAAATGGATATGTGATGTTTCGGGATGGGATACTTCTTCAGACTTCCTCAGAAAAAGTTTAAAGGAGATGTGCATGAGATTGATGGGTACCTGGAATGCGCTGCCAAGGATTGTGGTGGAGGCAGATGCGATAGTGGCTTTTAGATAAGCACACAGGCAATGGAGGGGTAATGTGCATGCTAGGAAATTAGTTTAACTTGGTTTTGTGTTCAGCAAGGACAATGTGGGTCGAAGGGCCTGCTGTATGTTCTGTGTTCCATGCCGTGGTAAATCGCCCTCTCAAACAGATGTTGTCCCTCTGGGGAAGGGTCCCCCACTGTGCCTGAGGTGAGGAAGCCCCAAGATTGAGACCCAACGACCATATGTTCAACATGGACATTGTGTGCCACATGGCCTGTTCCTGTGCTGTACTGCTCCATGTTTAAATAGTTAGGGTCTGGAATGCACTGGCAGTGGGTTTTTAGTTTAGTTTAGTTTAGAGAAACAGCGCAGAAACAGAGCCTTCGGCCCACCAAGTTCACGCTGACCACCGATCCCCGTACACTAACACTATCCTACACACACCAGGGACAATTTACAATTTTACAGAAGCCAATTAGTCTTCAATCTTATACGTCTTTGGAGTGTGGGAGGAAACCAGAACACCGGGAGAAAACCCACGTGCTCGCAGGGAGGACGTACAAACTCGGTACAAATAGCACCCGTAATCAGGATTGAATCTGGGTCTCTGGTGCTGTAAAGCAGCAACTCTACCGCTGCACCACCGTGCCGTCCTCGGGTTGTAGTGGAGGCAGATTTAATTCCTTCCGCAGGGCTATGGGAGGTAGACAGGTATGTGGGCCTCGGATTGCTCTCCCATTGGGCCAGTATTGAGTCGATGGACCGAAAGACCTTTCTCATTCCAAGATTCTGCAATTTGAAGTATTTGGAGATGATGACACTAATGCTGAGGAATGGTCATGTTGACTGAGCGTTTGGCATGTCTTGTCCAGGTGATGTTGACCGCATTCAGGGAGCATGCAAGAAGCTGCTCGAAGTATCTGGAGGAGGATCACCAGGAGACTGAAACCTGCCCTCTGCCCCGGACAAATCCTGCCTCACACAGGTAAGATGGAAGTCCACAGGAGTGACCTGTGTTTAGATTAGTTTTGTTTACAGATATAGCAAGGTGACAGCCCTTCGGCCCACCAAGATCGTAGAAAACTCACATATGTCACGGGGAGAACGTACATGTTCCATACAGACAGCACGACAGACAGGATCAAAGCTGGGTCTCTGCCGCTGTAAGGCAATAACTCTACCTCTGCACCACCATGCCGCCCATGTGTGTCATCCCAACTGGGCCTGGACAGACCCAACCCCATTGATGTATGATACACCCTGGGAAAGACTGTTGTTAATGGATGGGCCTTGTAATAGATCAGGAAGTTCATACGTTCTGCTGATGGTGCTAGCACCTTCTTTATTCAGACTTGTTCATGAATATGTTAAACCCCGGTGTGAGAAGCACAGCAGTAAAGCTACTGCCTCACAGCACCAGAGACCCAGGTTCGATCCTGACCATGGTTGCTGTCTGTGAGGAGTTTTTACGTTCTCCTGTCACCGCGTGGGTTTTCTCCGGCTGCTCCGGTTTCCTCCCACACTGCAAAGACGTACAGGTTTTTAGGTTAATTGGCTTTTGTGAATTATGAATTATCCCTAGAGTGTAGGATAGTGCTAGTGTACGGGGTTATCACTTATCAGTGTGTCCTCATGGGCCGAAGAGCCAGTTTCCACTCGAAAGTCTAAAGAGTGAGACAAGGGTCAAGAGTCAAGCGTGTTTAATTATCATAGGTGTGAATGCACAGTCTTTTACTCAAACTAACCAACATTGGTTTGAGATAAGACAGGAAAGCTACAACAGGAAGCTGAGGGACAATCTTTTCACACAGAGGGTGCGGGGTACATGGATGAGCTGCTAGAGGCAGTAATCGAGGCAGGTATTATAACAGCATTTAAAAGACACATACACAGGTAGATGGAAAGGTTTGGAGGGATATGGGCCAAACGTGGGCAAAAGGGACTAATTTAGATGGGGCATCTTGGTAAGCATGGACCAGTTGGGCCGAAGGGCCTGTTTCCATCCTGTATGGCTCTGAGGTCCAATTGAAGGAGCTCCCATACACTGCTCTTATCGAGGGAGTTCCAAAATTTGGTCCCAGTGACGAAAAAAGGAATGGAAATAAAGGATGGCACAGTAGCATAGCTGGTTGAGCTGATACCTCACAGCGCCAGAGACCTGGGTTCAATCCCTACTTTGGATGCTGCCTTTGTGGGGTTTGCATGTTCTTCCTGTGACCGTGTGGGTTTCAGAACCGTTTTTCCCAGGGTGGAAATGTCAAATACTAGAGTGAATCGGTGTAAGATGAGAGGAGGGAAGATTAACAGTGATTTGCAGGCATGATTTATCACAAAGAGGGTGGTGGGTGCCTGGAACAGTTGTGGTGGTGGAGGAGGCAGATATGATAATGGTGTTTAAGAGGCTTTTAGATAGTGGGTGGTAATGTTAAATGCTTGAGGGCAGGGGGGAAGTTTAAAGCAGATGTGCCAAGCACGTTTTTCTGCATGTTATGGTTGGTACCTGGAACGTGCTGCCAGTGGAGATGTTGTCCTTTGATCAGTGAAGTAGGGGTCAGCCTGGCCCATTGCAATGCCGTCGGCCCCTCCCACTGCCGCTCCCTGCTGCTGCCGTAGGGTTGTCGGTGCTCCCGCGAAACTAACAAAACTAATATAGGGTGGCCGTTCTTTGTACTTACAGGGAACCAGCAAGATTGCCGGTGACCTCGGCCAACAGAGAGACCTACGCCTGCCCTTACTGCCACGTGAGGAACTTGGATGCCACCGGCCTAGTCGATCACTGCGTAACAAACCATTACTTCGATCACCATCGAGCGGTGGGTGCATTAACGTGAGATATTTGTCCCATCAAAACATGTAGACAGTGGGAATTAAAGGTGTTGTGTTTGCATTCACCTTGTATGTAATATTACAGTACTATAATAGATAGTATTATAATACTATAATACAAAATATTACAATATATTATATATAATATATACTGTATAACTATATTTATAATACATAGTGAAAATATATAGTAAATGCAAATGTTGATATGTATATGTACATATATATATATATACAATATAGTATACTGTGTAGACAGTAAATGTAGATGTACTGTAAAGACAGTAATATTTCAATTGTACAACATTAGAGTTGAATTATTAACCAGTAAGTGAAAAGAAATGCAAAAATGCTGGAAATCTACAATAAAAATAGAAAATGCTGTAAATATTCAGCGGGTCTGGTCGCATGTAAGGGATGTTTCTCTTCCCACAGAGGTGGCCTGACCGGCTGAGTGTTTCCAGCATTTCCTGTTTTTATTTATGCCCAAGGGAAAGCTGATTGATGGCTGGAAAGGGATTTGAACTCTCGGCTCCACAGTGGATGTATCTGACAAAAGAACTGGTGGCTGCAGTGGGATTTGAAATCCCAACTACACAGTGGGCATGTCCTACAGAAAACTGGTTCATGGCTTGAATGGGATCTGAACTCCCAACTACATAATTTAGAGGTGAAAGTGTTTCTCACTGATTCATGAGATTCCACGTTGTCCGAAAGAAATCTGTGACTTTGAGTCTATGGGGTACGAGAGCCCCAGAAATTACCTGGTTACAAAATGTCAAATAGGCAGCGTTGGTTTGTGTGGGATAGGGTGGGTTTAGAGGATGGGTTAGCCGAGAGTAGGTGGTGGAGTTTCTGCTTGAAAGACACAAAGTGCTGGAGTAAATCAGCGGGTCAGGCAGTATCTCTGGAGGCCATTCAGCCCAACGAGTCAACTCCGCCATTCAATCATGGCTGACCTGTCTTTCCCTTTCAACCATATTCTCCTGCCTTCTCCCCATAATCTTTGACACTCTCACTAATCAGGTTTCAGGTCGAGACCCTTTTTAAGAAGGTATTCTTTGAAAAAGTTCTTCCATAGGCAAGAGTTCATTGTGTCTCCATTTTCCGGCTCCCCTGTGATATCTCTCAAAGTATGCCTACTGTGAAGAAGTTCTTCTCGTCTGAAAAATGGTCTTTACCCAAAATATCGTCTGTCTATATCCTCCTCAGATGCTGCCTGACTCGATGAGTTTAGTTTAGTTTAGTGGTACAGCGCGGAACCAGGGCCTTCGGCCCGACCAGCGAGCATGCTGTTCACTAGCACTACCCTACACACTAGCACTATCCTACACTCTAGGGACAATTTACAATTTTACTGAAGCCAATTAACCTACAAACCTGTACGTCTTCGGAATGTGGGAGGAAAATGGAGCATCTGGAGAAAACTGACGTGGTCACGGCGAGAAAGTACTAACTCCGTACAGACAGCACCCGTGGTCAGGATTGAACCCGGGTCTCTGGCGCTGTAAGGCAGCAACTCTACCGCTGCGCCACTGTGCTGCCCCTAAAGTTCCTCCAGTAATTTGTGCTCTACACAAGATTCCGGCACTTGCGTCTTAGTTTCTACTCAGGCGACGTTGGATTTTCAGGGTCATAACTTTTTATTAGCGAATCCCTACGGCCTAGCGGTTTCAGCAGTCACTGTCCATTGGACCCTGGCAATGTGGTAAAATGTTTAATTGCTCACGGAACAATTAAGGTGCCACGGTGGCGCAATGGTGGAGTTGCTGCCTTACAGCGCCAGAGACCCGGGTTTTATCCTGAATACGGGTGCTGTCTGTACGGAGTTTGTATGTTCTCCACATGACCTGCGTGGGTTTTCTCCAGGTGCTCCAGTTTCCTCCCACACTCCAAAGACATGCAGGTTTGTAGGTTAATTGGGTTGGTAAAATTGTACAAAACATTGTCCTTGGTTTGTGTAGGATAGTGTTAATGGGTGGGGATTGCTGGACCGCACGGATTTGGTGGGCCGAAGGGCCTGTTTCCCCACTCTATCTCGAAACCTAAAAAAAATCACTGGCCATTGTTGGGTACGTGCCTTGCAGTGAGAGATGTTTCTCAACAGGCTGTTTCTACCTCCTAAACCTTTGGACACTTGCCCTGCAGGTCTGTCCGATCTGTGCATCAATGCCATGGGGGATTCCCAATTACTACAGCAGAAACTTCATCGCTCACCTCCTACTACGACATCAGTTCAGTTACGATCACTTTGTGGTGAGTGCACTTCCATTGTCTACTGCTATACTGGCGAAAAAATAAAACGGGGAAGGCAGCTCAACCGTGGCTAACGAGGGAAGCCAAGGATAGTGTCTTCTTCTTGCGTATGGCGTGCACAGCCTAAAGTTGCAGGACAACTTGTTCTATTTGATCTTATTTGATTGTGCAGGCCAGGTTGATTGCACTCGTCGAAACAGGGCGTGAAGGTTGCAATCTTCAACCTCAAAGATAGTGTTAAATCCAAGGAAGAGGCTTATAAATTGGTCAGAGGAAGCAGCAAACCGGTTGACTGGGAGAAATTTAGAACTCAACAGAGGAGGACAAAGGGGTTAATTAAGACGGGGGGGAAAGAGCATGAAAGAAAGCTTGTGTCTGAAAGAACTGCAGATGTTGGTTTAAATTGAAGGTAGACACAAAATGCTGGAGTATCTCAGTGGGACAGGCAGCATCTCTGGAGAGAAGGAATGGGTGACATTTAGGGTTGAGACCCTTCTTCAGAAAGCTTGCAGGGATTATAAAAAAACAGACTGTAAAAGCTTCTTTTAATATGTAAAAAGGAAAAGATTAGTGAATACAAATTTAGGTCCTTTACAATCAAAGACATGTGAATTTATAAAGGGAAACAAGGAAATGGCAGAACAGTTAAACAAGTACTTTGATACTGTCTTCACTAAGGAAGACACAATCTCCCAGAAATACTAAGGGACCAAGGATCTCGTGGGAGGTAGGAACTGAAGGAAACCCACTTTTGTCAGGAAATGGTGTTAGGTAAACTGTTGGGACTGAAGGCAGATAATTCCCCAGGGCCTGATCGGCTGCATCCTAAAATACTCAAGAAGGTGGCCCTAGAAATCGTGGATGCATTGGTGATCATTTTCCAATATTCTCTCAATTCTGGATCAGTTCCTGTGGACTGGAGGGTGGCCAATGTAACCCCACTTTTTAACAAAGGAGGGAGAGAGAAAACAGAGAATTTTCGACACAAGAGATTAGTGTGCAAAATTAGAGCACATGGTATTGGGGGTAGAGTATTGAAATGGACAGAGAACTGGTTGGCAGACAGGAAGCAAAGAGTTGGAATTAATGAGTCCTTTTCAGAATGGCAGGCAGTGACTAGTGGGGTGCCGTAAGGCTCAGTGCTGGGACCCCAGTTTTTTAATACATATATTAGCGATTTAGACGAGGGAATTAAATGTGACATCTCCAAGTTTGCAGATGACACAAAGCTGAGTGGAAGTGTGAGCTGCGATGAGGATGCTATGAGGCTGCAGGGTAACTTGGATGGGTTGGGTGAGTGGGCAGATGCATGGCAGATGCAGTATAATGTGGATAAATGTGAGATTATCCACTTTGGTGGTAAAAATAGGTTATTACCTGAATGGTGTCAGATTAAGAAAAGGGTAGGTGCAGCGAGGCCTGTGTGTGCTTGTACATCAGTCACTGAAAGTAAGCATGCAGGTACAGCATACAGTGAAGAAAGTAAATGGCATGTTGGCCTTCATTGCGAGAGGATTTGAGTTTAGGAGCAAGGAGGTCCTACTGCAGTTGTACAGGGCCCTGGTGAGATCGCACCTGGAGCATTGTGTGCAATTTTGGTCTCCTAATTTGAGGAAGGACATTTTGCTATTGAGGGAGTGCAGTGTAGGTTCACCAGGTTAATTCCCAGGATGTCGGGACTGTAAGAATGTTTTGAAAGAATGGGTCGACTGGGCTTGTATTCACTGGAATTTAGAAGGATGAGAGTGGATCTTATAAAAACATTCTTAAAGGATTGGGAGGCTAGATGCAGAAAAAATGTTTCCAATGTTGGGGGAGTTCAGAAAAACATTTTCACCCAGAGAGTTGTGAATCTGTGGAATTCTCTGCCACAGAAGGCAGAGGAGCCCAATTCACTGGATGTTTTCAAGAGAAAATTAGATTTAGCTCTTCGGGCTAAAGGAATCAAGGGATATGGGGAAAAAGCAGGAACGGGGTACTGATTTTAGCTGATCAACCATGATCATATTGAATGGTGGTGCTGGCTCGAAGAGCTAAATGGCCTACTCCTGCACCTATTTTTCCATGTTTGTATGTGCCAGGTGTAACAGTTTTTACAAACTTATTCATTCATAATACCAATTCACAAAATACCAAGCCGGTAAGAGTGCAGGGAGAGATTGTTCTGGGCACCATGTTATAGGAAAGATGTTATCAAGCTAGAAAGGGTGCATGGAATATTTACGAGGATATTGCCAGGACACGAGGGCCTGACCTGTAGGAAGAGGTGGGGCAGGCTAGGACTTTATTCCTTGCAGCGCAGGAAGTTAAGGGGTGATCTTTTTGAGGCATATAAAATCCTGCGGGGAATAGATAGGATGAATGCACAGAATCTTTTACCCAGATGTGGGGGAATCAAGAACCAGAGGACATAGGTTTAAGATGAGAGCGGCAAGAATAAAAACCTGGGGAAGGTGGAAGATGGTGGGTATACGGAACAAGCTAGCAGAAGAGGTATGTAGTTGAGGCAGGTACAACATCTAAAAGACACTTGGTTAGGTACATGGATAAGCAAGGCTTTGAGGGATACGGGCCAAATGCAGGTAAATGGGACTAACATAGATGAGGCATCTTGGTTGGCATGGAGGAGTTGGGCAGAAGGGCCTGTTTCCGTGCTCAATGACTATGACTCTGAAAATAGATGATGCTGGAAACACTCACAAGGCCAGGCTGCATCTGTGAATGAAAAGCAGAGTCACTGTTTCTGGACAAAAACCTTTTGTGAAGATAAATGGTATTCAGTTCTAGATGCTGGAGATGTATATAATAGTGGTGTTTAAGTAGCTTTTTAGATAAACATAATAGGTACGCAGGGAATGGCGGGATATGGATCACTTGCAGGCAGAGGAGATTAGTTTAATAGCATCATGTTTGGCACGGGCATTGTGGGTTGAAGGGTACTGTTTTACATCCCATTCATTAACGCATTTCCAAGATGTAACACCATGGCATCTTGGTAATAGCTGGAATTTGACAAAGTGTAAAAGGAACTCGGTCAATGTGACATCAATGGGAATTAAGAAACAACTATCTGGATGATTGGGGAAAATAAGATAAAGTTTTAGTGGCTAAATGTTATTTTCAACACTACACTCTTTTTTTCTCATTACAGCATTATAATCAAGATGAAGACGTCATGTTGCAAAGTGTCATCTTGAATTCATTTCAGGGAAACATAAGAATTCAAGACTATTGATCACTTCTAGTGTAAAATTACCCTCTGAGAATAAGTATCTTGCTTTTCCGTGCTGTTGTTACTGCCTTACACACTCAACAGGTCGATAATAGTGAATTCATAACCTGACATTTGGTTCAAAATGTGGACTTTCAATACAAAGCGGAAACCTGCCCTTCGTTCCACTGAGTCCGCGCCGACCAGCGATCACCCCATGCACTCGTTCTATCCCACACACTTGGGACAATTAACAGAAGTCAATACAAAATAGGAACCAAACGTTGGAACTCAGCAGGTCAGGCTGCATTTGTGGAGGGAATGGATAGGCAACATTTTGAATGGACCCTAAACATCGCCTGTCCATTGCCTCCAGAGATGCTGCCTGATCCGCTGAGTTACTCCAGCAATTTAAGTTTTACTTGTAAATAACGGCCATGAGATCAACAGCCCAGTATTTGCTGTATAAAATAATGATGGAATGCAATTCTAATGTCAATAAATGGTGAATAAATGGTGAATAAATGGAATGTAATACTAATGTCAATAAAGTCTGACTGTGAACCTCCCAGTTTGCCATGAAAAGCTACCTGATCCTGATCCACATAAGTTCTTGAAATAAAGGAATATATCACCATCTCTGAATTGAATCAGACTTTGAATTGTTTAGTTTAGTTTAGAGATACAGTGCAGAAACAGGCCCTTCGGCCCAACGAGTCTGCGCTGACCATTGATCACCCGAACACCAGTTCTATCCAACACACTAGAGACAATTTACAGAAACCAATTAGTCTACAAATCTGGACGTCTTTGGAGTGTGGGAGGAAACCGAAGCTCCCACAGGAAACCCACGCGGTCACTGGGAGAACGTGCAAACTCCATACACCCATGGTCAGGGTAACTGGCGCTATGACGCAGCAACTCTACCGCTGTGCCAACGTGCCACCCACAGGGCACGCAGTGCCTTTGAGGGCACTCAGTTCCATCGCAGCCAGATAAAGACCAAACCGTGCATCACAATGTGATTCCAGAACACAACGGAATCTTGGATTCTTCTAAACCATCGCCAAGGATCCTTAGAGTCATGGTCATAAAGCATGGAAACAGGTCCTTCGGCCAACTTGCCCATGCCAATCAAAATGCCCCATCTACACTAGTCCCACCTGCTCGTGATGGCCAATATCCGCCTAAAGCGTTCCTATTCGTACCTGTCTAAATGTCATGTAAATGTTATTTCAGTACGTGCTCAACTACCTCCTCTGGCTGCTCACTCCATACACCTACCACCCTCTGTGTGAAAAAGTTGCCCCCTAGGTTTTTATTAAACTTTTCCCCTCTCACCTTGAAAGCTATGTCCTCTGGTTCTCAATTCCTTTGCTTTGGGTAAAAGACTCTGTGCATTCAACCTATCTATTCCCTTCATGATCTTATATACTTCCTCCCTTTTCATCTTTGTGTAATTTCTTGGCTATTCATGGGAGTCTACAGCACACAAACATGTCTATCGGCCAAGAAGAATTTTAGATTGTACAGACAATTTCAATCTATTTCACGATTGCAAGCAATATTTTAAATGCCAAGTCAGCACTTTCCTTATCTATTGATGTTAACTTGCATTTCTGGAGCAGAATTAACAGAGCTAATATGCTTGAACTTTAATCGGCATTGGCTTTCCAAATTTCAACTGGTATTTACAATGAGTTGATGGAGGTTAATATTTGTCAGCCTTTGAGCAAAGATTAAGCTCATTAATCACAGAGATAGGAGGATATGCAGGAATATCATTTAAGTAAAAAAAGGACACGCAGTGTTGGACTAACTCAGCGGTTCATGCAGCATATCTGGAGAACATAGACAGGAGAGGTTCCAGGTCGGACCCCTCTTCAGACTGACTGGATTAGGTGGGGAGAAATCTGGAAGAGGTGGGGATGGGACAAAGCCTGGCAAGTGATAGGTGGATACAGGTGAGGGGGTGGGGGGGGGGTGGGGGGTTAGATTTGCAGTCTGAAGAAGGGTCCAGACTTGAATCGTCGCTGGTCCATGTTCTCCAGAGATGGTGCCTGACCTGCTGAGTTACTCCAGCACTTCGTGTTTTTTTTGGAGAGGCTTACTTTGTTTTTCCTGGAATGAAGAAGGTTACGAGTTGTGCATAAAATTATGAGGGCTCTTGATAGTGTAGTCTGTGGGAAACGTTTCCCCGTATGAGAGGTGGATATAACTCGAGGACATAGATTTAGGATAAAGAGGAAGAGATTGAGGGGGAACCTTCTTCACCCAACAGGTAGAGTTGCCGCTTCAGATCGCCAGAGACCCGGGTTCGATCTTGACCGCGACCTCGGGTGCTGTCCATGCAGAGTTTGCACGTTCCCTCTGTGACCGCATGGGTTTCCTCTGATTGCTCTGGTTCATGCAGGTTTGTAAGTTAATTGGCAAATTCGAGCAGGTTTGTAGGTTAATTGGCTTCTGTAAATTGCCCCAAGTAAGTGGGGAGTGGGAAAGTGGGATAGCATACAGCTTGTGTGAATGGGTGATGGGGGGTTGGTGTGGGCTCGGTGGGACGAAGGGTCTGTTTCCAAGCTGTATCTGCCAGAGTGAGTAGTGGGAACTGAGTCACGGACGGCATTTACGAAGTATTATACATAAGCAATTGAATCGCCCAGACATAGAAGACTGCGGTCCATGTGTTGGATGAAGCTATTAATATGGAGAGATGGCCACTGGTTGATGTGAACATGATGGGCCGAATAGCCTATTTCCTATATCTTACGACAGGTATACCTACTTTGAAGAAGTTCTCCTCCTCTCCCTGATGTCACTACTGTTGTCCTGTTGAGCTTAATTATCTGCATTATTCATTATCACCTAGCCCACAGCAGTTTCCTTGATCATTGTTACTTTTTTGCATATCTTTCATTCATTTACCCTATATCTCTTCATATCACCATTGTATCCCTGTCCACTCTCAATCTGACGATGGGTCTCGACCCAAAACGTCACTTGTTCCTTTTCTCCAGAGATGCTGCCAGACCCGCTGAGTTACATCCAGCTTTTTGTGTCTATCTTCCTAAGTGACTCTATGGTTCTATTTCATATCAATCTGGAAATGTATCCTCTAAGCTAACCGAACCACCTCTAAGCTAACCGAATCCCCGCCCCACCTGCCCTGACTGTCTCACCCAATTACGTTAACGTTTAGGTTTATTATTGTCATGTGTATCGAGGTACAGTGAAAAGCTTTGTTATGCATGCTATTAAAACAGATCAGATGATACTATGCATAATTACAATCATGCTAAACTTAAGTATAATAAGTGTAATGAAGGGGAAGATGCAGAATGCAGAATATAGTTCACAGCATTGTGGTACATCAGTTCCATAGACAAAGTCCAATGTCCGCAAAAGGGTATAGGTGAATTGGACAGTACCCTGGCTTGTGGAAGGACCGTTCAGAAGTCTGGAAAAAGCTATTCCTGAGTCTGTTGGCGCGCACTTGCAAGATTCTGTACCTTCTGGCCAATGGGAGCGGGGAGAAGAAGGAATGAAAGGGTGGAAAAGGTCTTTGATTATGTTGGCTGGTTTTCCAAGAGAGCATGAAGTCTGGATGGAGTCAATGGTGGGGAGCCAATGGTCTGTGTGATGAACTGGGCTATATCCACAACTCTGTGATTTTTTGCGATTTTGGGCAAAACTGTTCCCAAATCAAACTAAGATGCAAGCCAATAACACGCTTTCTACAGTACATCTGTCGAAAGGTTGGTCCTAGGGGGATTTTAACATCGGGCTGACCTGACATTCAGAATTAGTGACAGCTACACCTTCCCCAATCTTCCCTCGCAAACTATCATTCAGGCGTGTTTCAAGTATTTTTACACCATTGTATCTCCTCTTGTAACTTAATAAGACAAAGTGAAATTGACACTGGATAATAAACATTAAGCAAGGGGAGGGGGGGGGGGGGGTAGACATGTGACAATAGATATAAATAACAATTAGATATTTACAATTAGCTCAAAGATTTTGCATGACTTTTCCATCTGAAGTTATCTGCACTTGAAAGTGCTGGCACAGGTGTAAAGTAAGAGCAAAAGTGTGGCGAGGGAGTTGCCCAATTTCATGACTGAACGGAACTTTTGAAGGTGATTAGCGAACTTCTTTTACTCGGAAGATCTTTCTCCCAAGGCACTTGAATGCCAAAGTCCCCCGGCAAAATCATCAAATGCTAAAGTCCTAAAGCACACAGAGACGGATGCACTTCAGACAGGATGGTTTCCTGGCTTCTCCGCCTGGCCTTCTGCACTCTCGCCGTCTCAGCAAGCCCACTCACTCTGGTAAGTTAACCGTTCTACAGCTTTTTGCTTGTTGGCAGCAGGTTACAGTCAGTAACTGCTCCTAATTTGCACGGCTTTGCAAGAGTCGGAGGCTGAGGGGGTGATCTTAATGAGGCTATGGAGTCATACAGCACGGAACCAGACCTTACAGCCCATGCCCCATCTATGCTAGTCCCACCTGCCCGCATTTGGCCTGTAACCCTCGAAACCTTTCCTATCCATGTACCCGTCCAAGTGTCTTTTAAATGTTATTATAGTACCTGTCTTAACCACCTCCTCTAGCAGCTCGTTCCATACACTCATCACCTTCTGAGTGAAAGGGGTACAAGATTGTGAAGGCGGCTGAATGCTCACTGTCTTGTTCCCAGAGTTTGAAAACTAGAAAGCATAGTCTTAAGATGAGAGGGGTGAGGCTTAAGAGGGACATCAGGGGCAAGTGAACAAATAATTGCAGCTGATGTATATACTACAAAAAATATTAATTATTAACCATTATTTTAAAATATTTAATTTTATACAATTTATATAAACAATTATTATAGAATAATCATAAATGAGCCACCATTTCCCCCATTCAAGCTGGACCCTTGATTTGTGTCATGGGTAATGTGTGTTGTTGGTCACTAATCTCTATCTTTTGATTTTCTTTGCCAGCCATCCTCACGAGAGACGGGTGAGTACTACTTTCACTTTTTGCTGAACATAATTATATATTTTGTATGCCAGTCCGAAAGGTTATGAAATTACAAGCACATGCTCAAAAAGACACAAAGTCAGTGCTGGAATAACTCAGCAGGTCAGGCAGCATCGCTGGAGAACATGGATAGGTGATGTTTCAAGTCGGGACCCTACTTCACAACTGTCTTCAGATTGACCTGAAATATCACCTACGCATTCTCCAGAGATGCTGCCTGACCTGCTTAGTTACTCCAGCACTTTGTGTCCATTTCTGTATTAACCATCATCTGCAGTTTCTCCCTCTATACCCTCCCTCCAGAACTTACCTCTCACACACTCTTAGACCACCTACAGAAGCCTTAATCTCTCATTCCTTGTGTGAAAACTATCCCTCAAATCTCTGTGCTTGCTCTTAAATTATTATTCCTTAATCCTTGGGCAATACTAATTTTAAAATAAATCTGCTCCGTTTTTAACTCTCTCTATTAGTTTAACTTGGCATTCTGTTCAGCACAGACATTGTGACCCAAAGGCCCTGTCCTTGTGCTATATGTTCTCTGCCTACTCCCTCCTCATTCCTGTCATCTCCTCCAATGCTACAACTTTTTAGGATCTCTGACCTTCTCGTACGATGAGCATTTGATGTTACTAGGCTTGTACTCACTGGAGCTTAGAAGGATGAGGGAAATAGGGTTGCCAACTTTCTCACTCCCAAATAAGGGGCAAAGGGTCAAAATAAGGGACAAATTCCCAATGGCAATTCGCTGACCGACTAGGCTGTGGTCGGGTGAATGATGAGTTGGCCCGGGTGCTGGACTGCACACAAAGCCCATCCGGCGGGCCAGCTGAGGAGTTTTGGCCTGGGCTTGACATCGCGCGCAAAGTCCGGCAACCCATCCAACTCATGAACCGATGATCAGCCACGAGAAAGAGGGGTGGTGGTGTTGGCGGTAAGTGAAGGTCCGAAGGTCGGACAATTGGCCGGGCTGCCGACAGATGGGGCCATGGATGGGGCGCTGCTGCTGCACTCCATGGGCTGCACTAAGTCGGGACGGGTGAGGCGGGGCCGGACGCGGTGCTCCAACCGGCAGTCCCCTCGACCCGAGTAGTAGCAGTCAAATACGGGACAAGGGCGGTCCCGTACGGGACAAACCAATTTAGCCCAATATTCCGGATTCCCCGGCTAATACGGGACAGTTAGCAACCCTGGAGGGAAACCTACTAAATAGTGAAAAACCTGGATAGAGTGGATGTGGATAGGATGTTTCCACTAGTGGCAGAGTCTAGGACCAGAGGGTTTAGCCTCAGAATAAAAGGACGTACCTTTAAAAATTAGATGAGGATCCATTTTTTTGGTCAGGGGGCGATGAATCTGTGGAATTAATTGCCACAGGTGGCTGTGGAGAACCTCATTTGGTATTTTTAAGGCAGAGATTGACAGGTTCCTAATTAGTAAGGGCATCAAGGGTGATGGGGAGAAGGCAAGAGAATGAGGTTAAGAGGGTAAGATAGATTAGCCATGATTGAATGGCCGAGTAGACTCGATGGGCTGAATGGCCTACTTTTGGTCCTATGACTTATGAACTTGTCCAATTAAATCTGCTGGTACATCTCCCGAATGTTATCACTTTGTCTTGCACTGCCAAGGCCTTAATATCGGGGAATTTCTACCTAAACCTCTCCACTCCTCGTCCTCTCATTTTTCCATCCTTTCTGGGGTGGAAGTGTCAAATACTTGAGGGCATGGCTTTAAGGAGGGAGGGCCAAAGTTTAAAGGAGATGTCCGAGGCAAGTTTTTTTACACAGGTGGTGGATATTCGAATGTGCTGGCAGGGGTGGCAATGGATGTAGTTACGACAGTGGCATTTAAGAGGCTTTTGGATAGGCACATGGATATGCAGAACATTTGAGGGATATGGATCACATGCGGCCAAACAAGAGTTTATCCTGGCATCAATTTCAGCACAGACATTGTGGGCTGCAGAGCCTGTTCTTGTGCTATCCTGTTCTATTTTCTAATGTCTCGATGAAGTCACCTTGAGGCCGACCCTGATTTGTTCTGCCCTTTTCTCGTCCCCAGTTTATTTCCTCTCTATTCAATGTTGTTATAAAAAAAGACACAAGGTGCCGAAGTAACTCAGCTGGTCAGGCACTATCTCTGGAGAAAAAGGATGGGTAATGTTTCGGGTCGGAACCCTTCTTCAGACTGAGGAAGGCTCCCGACCCGAAATGTCACCCATCCATTTTCTCCAGATATGCTGCCTGACCCACTGTGTTACTCCAGCAATTTGTGCCTATCTTTGGTATAAACCAGAATCTGCAGTTCTTTGTTTCTACATTTCCAGGTGCCTGAGGAGGTAGTTGAAGCAGGTAAAATGGAAAGGAAAGGTTCAGAAGGATACAGGCCAAATATGGGAAAATGGGACTAGATTTGATGGGCCATGTTGGTCAGCATGGAAAGGTTGGGCCGAAGGGCCTGCTTCCAACTATATAACTCTATGACTCGATGAGTAAGGAGACTGACTCCTAATTGCCTTCTTGAAAAGTCTAAGCTACTCTGTTCAGGGTAAATTATGATGGATAATAAATCCTGGTGCATCCATGAATAAATAAAACTGTTTGCGAGACGTCAAATTATCTTGGTTATTTCTGCCACAAGGCATCTGTCATCAAGGATCCCCACCATCCGAGCCGTGCCCTCTTCTCACTGTTACCTTCAGGCAGGAGGTACAGAAGTCTGAAGTCCCACATCACCAGGTTCAGGAACAGCGACTTTCCTACAACCATTAGGTTCTTGAACCGACCCACACAACCCTAAACCTACCTTGGCAACAGAACACCACGAACCACCTCACACACTACCATGGACATGTTTTCTAATTGTGGATTTTTGTTCTAATGTCTTTCATGTTTGCACCGTCTTTTCACTGCCTTTCAGAGTCTATGTGTAATTTACGTTCAATTGAAGTTTCTGAGTATTGTCTGCGTCTATGTGCCTGTGATCTGCTGCAAGCAAGTTTTTCTTTTTTTCTGACTGCAATGAGACGGGTTATGGGAAGGTTTATGTTTAGATCTTAGACATGTTTTGAAGAATACAGCAGTTCAAATTCTGAATTCTGATGTGCCACCACTCCACTCAGACTAGAAGAGGACACAACATGCTGCAGTAATGCAGCGGGTCAGGCAGCATCTCAGGAGAACAAGGATATGCAACATTTCTGGTTGAGACCCTCCTTCATACTGATTGTGGTGGTGGGTGAGAAAGTTGGAAGTTGTGGGGGGCAGAGCAAAGCCTGATGAGTGATAGGTGGGTACAGTTGTCTGATATGGGGAGATGACTGGACAACAGCCAGAGATGAAAAGACAAAACATGTGAGATATGGATGGGTGTGACAGGGGGAGGTGGAAGTGGGAAAATGGGTGCTCATCCAGGTAGGGCAAGGAGAAAAAATGGAACAAAACAGAAACACTTTTAAATCAAATATGGCAGGGGGAGAGAGGTTTGTTGATTAGTTACTCAAATTAATTAATTGTTCATACCATTAGATTGTAAGCCAGAATAGAAGCTGTAGGCAAATCTACCACTCAAGTCAGTCACACAGCTCATAGTAGCAAAGAATTGCTGGTAGATATCAGAAATTAATTGCAGAAAGCAAGAACATATAGAGAAACTAGACTAAGTGGGACTTGTTGGGTCACAGCATCACACGGGAGGGCTGGTCCCCCAACGCAATATTCCACCTCTCCACCAATTTCAATATTGGTGTCCAGTGGGGGGGGGGGAAGGGCTTTCTGGAGCACTAGTATGGGTGTTGTGGGCTGAAGGGACTGTTTTCTAAAGGGTTAGTATGGACATTGTGGACTGAATGGATTCTTGGGCTGGCGGCTCAGTCACTCAAGCCTGTTATGCTGGCAGCTCACTCACTCACGGCTGGTGGGCTAGCAGTTGACTCACGGCTATTCCTTGAAATTCCATTTCAAGCAGGGTGCTAGGCCACCAAATTCAAGTGCAGTTTCTTACCACTTCAAGCAGGGTGTAAGGCCACCAAATTCAAGTGCAGTTTCATACAATTTCAAGCAGGGTGCAAGGCCACTAAAGACAGCGAGTCATGACCTCTCCCTCCTCCATCTTGCAGAGACTGAGCCATGCCTACACGTCTGGGTTTTATAGTCCCTCCCCCCAGAAGGGGCATGACCTTCATGGCATGATTGACAGGAGAGAGAATCTCAACATTTTTTAAACACTAATAACTCTTCTATTTTTCATCGATGTGAAAAATCCTCGGCACCTGATGAGCGGAGGGGGCTCTTTGAGTAAGATGGGCAAATATCTCAGCCGTACGTGGTAGCTTTTTTTCTAAAGCGCAAACAGGAAGTGGTCAAGATTAGACTTTTAATTATATAGAAGGCAAGGCAACGTTAATTAGGCAAGGCAACTTTAATTAGGCTAAGCAACTTTAATTAGGCAACACAGCTTTAGCATTTCCAAACCAAAGGCAACACAGCTTTAGCATTACCAAACCAAGGGCAACCCAGCTTTAGCATTTCCAAACCAAAGGCAACACAGCTTTAGCATTTGCAAACTATATTTTCAAACCACATTAAGGGCACTGATAGGTCAGTAAACCAATTCACAGTTTAGTAGACATGTGTTTAGTGTTATTCACAGCTCAGACTGAGAGAAGTGACCCTCTTGCTCCCCCATCTTACAGAGCCTGACTGAGGCACTCAACACTTCCGGGTTTTATAGTCCTTCCGGAAGGGGCGTGGCCTTCAGGAGAGAGAATCTCAACATTTTTTAAACACTAATAACTCTTTTATTTTTCATCGATGGGAAAAATCCTCTTGTCCTGCGCAGCGGAGGGGGACTTTGAGTAAGATGGCCAAAAATCACAGCCGTAAGTGGCAGCATTTTTTCTAAAATCAATATAATGAACATCAGGAAGTGGTCAATATCAGACTTTTAATAATATAGATAACAAGCAGAAATTAACTGCTAACTAGCAGCTTCAGATGATGTTCATAAGTTAATTTCTAGGAGCAGAGATAGGCCATTTGGCCCATTACATTTACTCCACCATTCAATTATGGCTGATCTATCTTTCCTTCTCAACCCCATTCCCCTGCCTTCTCCCCTGACACCAGAACTAATTAAGCAAGATTGACAGATTGAACAAGAATTTGTCAATCACGTCGGGAGAAATGTGTTTTTGCATGGGATGGAAATTGTTGTGGGGGGGGGGGGGGGGTTGGATGATATATAAAATTGGAGAGTTCAACGTATGCATTGTACACTTAGCATTGAAAATGATGATGAGAAAATTGAGATAATTTCTCTTTCAGATGAGGATGTTGACGCTGGATTAGATCAAGACATCTTGGATATTAATGAAGGTAATAGTTATTTCTTCATGATATGTTGTTGTTGTCAATATTATAATCAGTAATTATTAATAGAAAATATATTACGGAGGCTTGCTATGCCAAACATGGGGTGGTGCCACCAACAGTGGCTGCCTCGCCAACAGTCTGTCTGTCCTTTCTTCTTTATTGTTATTTTCAGTAGTGTTAAAAAGTATGTTTTAGTGTTCCTTGGTTTGTATTATGTGGAGGGTGGGTTGCTTTTTTAATCTCTTACCTTGACGGAGATGCGATTTTATTTCCATATCATATCTCTGTCCCCACTGCGACCTAACATCGTGGAGTTGGCAGCTTTTCCTGGAGACCAACACAGTGCTCCAAGCCGCAGGAGTCTGCGGGACTTTAACATCACGGAGCTTGCGATCCCTTTGCCGGGGATCGAAGCTCCAACCGCGGGGTGAGTTTCAACCACCCGACGCGGGAGTTTTGGTCACCCCGACGGGGGCTTTGATCGTCTCGACTACAAATGGTTCGCCTGCCCCGACCGCGGGAGAACACGAGGAAGAAGATTTAACTCTATTGCCTTCCATCGCAGTGAGGAATGTGGAATCCCCTGCGATGGATGTTTATGTAAACTTTTATGTGGTTGTGTGTCTTTTTGCTTTTCACTTAGTATGGCTCTACGGTAACTCAAATTTCACTGTACCTTAATTGGTACATGTTCCAATAAACTGACCTTGAAATCTTGAAACGAACAGAACAACAGGGATTACACTGCAATCTGCTTCACTGCTTGCGGCAATAATTGATTGATTGAAAGATATAAAATGGGGGGGGGGGGGGGAAGAAGAAAGGAAGAGGTGGAGACAGTAGGCTGTGTGAGAGCTGGGCTAATCGAGGATATGGATGGATGATGTTTGAGACATTACAAGAAGGGTCCCGTCCCAAATCCCTGTCCTCAGAGATCCTGCCCGGCCTGCTGAGTTACTCCAGCACTTTGGTTCTTTCCGTAAATCAGCATCTGCAGTTCTTTGGTGTCTACCCTAACATGTTGTCCTGTCCGAGAAACTCACCACTGCTGTATGAGATATTTTGGAGTGTGAAGTCCCAATCTGAGCCATGATGAAGAGGGCGACTGGGCCCCACATGAAAGTCAGATTCAGGGTCCAGGTCAAACGCACAAATCCCGAAACATAGTTTAGTTTAGCTTAGTTTAGATTAGATTAGTTTATTATTATCACGTGTACCAGGGTACAATGTAAAGCTGTTTAAGAAGGAACTGCAGATGCTGGAAAATGGAAGGTATGACAAAAAGTGCTGGACTTATGTGACGGCTAGTGGGGTGGAAGGTGAGGACTAGGGGGGCTCAGCCCTTGTTACGAGTGGGGGGATGGGGAGAGAGAGCAGTGTTACGGGGTATTGAAGAGACCCTGGTGAGAGCCTCATCTATAGTAGGGGAGGGAAACCCCCGCTCCCTGAAGACTGAGGACATTTCCGATGCCCTTTTGTGGAACACCTCATCCTGGGAGAAGATGCGGCGTAGACGGAGGAGTCTACGAAGAAGGGTTTCGGCCCGAAACATTGCCAATTTCCTTCGCTCCATAGATGCTGCCACACCCGCTGAGTTTCTCCAGCACTTTTGTCTACCGACAATGTAAAGCTTTTTGTTTAGTCAAAGAGCCTAAGTATGTTCAATCTGCCTCGATAGGTATAATCTCACAATCCAAGTACAATCCTCTTCTCCACCTCCTCCAAAATGTTTACACTTTATTTTAGAATTTATTTTAGACTTGAGAGATTCCGCGTGGAAACAGGCCTTTCGGCCCACCAAATCTGTGACAGCCAGAGATCACGAGTACACTAGTTCCATCTGACACACTAAGGTCAATTTACAGAAGCTAATTAGCCTACAATTCTGTATGTCTTTGGGGTGTGGGAGGAAACCGGAGCATCCGGAGAAGACCCACGCGGTCACTGGGGGAACCTACAGACAGCACCTGCAGTCTAACTTGTGTTCATTCTCTGCAGAACTTGGACTGGATCTCATCGAAGGAGATATCAGACATGATCCGGTAAGCTGGTGACAATATATGGCGCCCAGTTCAGGCATGCCGAATGTTTGTACAAAACTTACTCCATGTGCTGCTGACAGCATCATTGAATAACTTTTTATTTTGTTTGGAAACAAGACCATCGACAGAAGCGCAATTTCCGATGACAAGTACAGGTGGCCAAAAACAATTCCATACTATCTGGAAGATAGTTTAGGTGGGTATGAACACAGATTACAATCTTCCTCCTGTAAATAAATCAGTTCTAATAATGAATGGGTCCCCACGGGTCAGCATGGATGTGGTGGGCCAAATGGCCCGTTTCCATACAATGTAAATCTATGATATTTGTGGCACCTAAGAGACTTTTGGATAGACACATGGATGTACAGGGAATGGAGAGATATGGATCTTGTGCTGCTCTTGGCATCATGCGTGGCTTTCTACTTTGACCATATTTCAATGTATGTGCTTTGTCCAAACATTATATTCTTTTTACATTCCTAATTTATTTTATGAATTACCTATTGAAGAATTTTAACTCCTTACTACAAAATGGCTCCCATTATACAACTTCAGCATGATGATGTTATACTAGTGCATTCGTGATTATCTTCAGAATTTTAACCTTTGTACCTATTGCTTGCTTGCTGACTACTTCACTGAACTTAATGGCCCTCAACTGTTCCATTATATAATATCATTCTAACTGTTGTTCTGACCTCATGAGTACGATTAGAGTGTTGATAAGTTCAGACGATTTCAAACTGAGAATTTCAGACCTTACTTTTATTCACAAGTACAAAATGACACAACAATGGCGGCACGGTGGCGCAGCAGTAGAGTTGCTGCCTCTCAGCGCCAGAGACCCAGGTTCGATCCTGACTACATGCGCTGTCTGTACGGAGTTTGTACGTTTTCCCCGTGACCGCGTGGGTTTTCTCCGGGTGCTCTGGTTTCTTCCCACACTCCAAAGACGTTCAGGTTTGTAGGTTAATTGGCTTCGGTAAAGATTGTAAATTGTCTCTAATGTGTGTAGGGTAGTACTTGTGCACAAGGATTGTTGGTCGCCGTGGACTCGGTGGGCCAAAAGGCCCGTTGCCGCGCTGTATCTCTAAGTCTCCTGAAGTCCCTGGAGGAGGAGTTTAAGGTGACTCGGGCCAGAGAGGTGATGCTGTACAGGGACTCCAGCGGCCCCAAGGTGGCTCAGGCTGGGGTGGAGGTGAAAACTGGGAGGAAGTGGAGAGCCGGCGAAGCCGTGCTGCAAGCGGAGTCTCGGATAAGCCACAGAGTCCTGGTGGGAGCAGTGACTAGGGGAAGAGCTGGCCTGGGAATCTTCCCAACTCCCCAGTTTGACAAGGCCAAGGGGAAGGAGATGCGCAGGGTGGTCCAGGAGGAAGTGAGGGCAGCGGTGGAGGAGGAGAGGTGTACCACAGTAGTTGGATTGAGGCAGCAGGGGGCCCGGACAATGTGGGATCAGGCCATGGACCGAAAGGTCACACAGACTGACCTCTGGCAGGCTGGAACCACAGCGCATCAAGTTCAGGTAGTGTATGATGTCCAGCCCAGCTCATCGAACCTCTACATCTGGGGCAAAGCAGAATCTCCAGATTGCCCGCAATGCTCAGGCAAGGGGACGTTGGAAAACATCCTGAGCTGCTGCCCAAAGGCTCTTGGACAGGGCCGGTATACCTGGCGTCACAACCAGGTTCTTAAATCTATTGCAGAAGCCATTTCAGCATGGGAATCAGCAGCTGCAGACGAGCACGGCCCACCACCCACATGATCACCTTCGTGAAGGCCGGAGTGCAGCTGCCAAGAACCACAGCAGCCAGGAATCCGTAAGGAATCCTGGCGACTGTGCAAGACTGGCAGCTTTCCGTAGACCTGGTGAAACAGCTGAAGTTCCCACAGCACATTGCCACGACCACCCTGAGGCCAGATATCCTCCTGATCTCAGAGGCGACCAAAAACATTGTCTTGTTGGAACTGACAGTGCCGTGGGAGGACCGTCTGGAGGAGGCCCACAAGAGGAAGATGACCAAGTATGAAGAGCTGGTCATAGACTGCCGTAAGCAGGGCTGGAAGGCAAGGTGTATGCCCATCGAGGCTGGCTGCAGAAGTTTTGCAGGGCAATCGCTCTACAAAGCCTTGAGTGCACTAAGCATCAACGGAGTGGCGAGGACCAAAAATTATAGAGGAGCAAGATAGGCCACTCCTCCGAAATCCAATGGACTGGTGTGTAGTACGTAACGGAACGTCACGGCCGCCATTTTGGCAGTGTGCCTCCCACTGTGTAATCCGCTCCAAAGCTGCAGAGCAGTTGTAAGTGAGATCCCTGTAAACAGGAATGTTTCATTGTCTTTTGAATAAATGATATTTTGATGTGGACTTTTATTGCATGCGTTTGTCTATGGCAGGCTATGTAAATTGCCGTTGGGTTAGTGTCAAATATTTACTGATTCATATACGTCTACATGTAAAATAATAGCTCCAAAGATCCTTCGATCCGCTCTATCATCCTTGGTGTAATCAGTGTTGTAGGGAACAGTGTTTGATATAGCGCATCTATCACCTCACATATTTTAGTTAATTTAATTGTAATGGTTTCCCCATTCCCCCATCTTTCCTCCCCAGCCCCCACCTTTGCCTACTTTCCCTTGCATTGCATTGTGCAGCTTCTCTTGTGTTGCTTTGACACACACTGTGCACAAAATTACAGGCACACACAAACACACATTCATATAAATATATGGTGGGACAGATAGAAGAGCTTATGAAAATCTTCTTACAAAGACCATTATGTAATTTCTTTCTATCCTCTTTTGGACCTAAGGCATAGCAGGGCTGCCAATTCTCACACAGAGGGAAGGGAGGGAGAGAGGGAAGGGAGGGAGAGAAAGGAGGGAGGGAAGGGAGAGAGGTAAGGGAGGGGGATCAAGAGAAGAGAGGGGAGAGAGAGAGATCGATCGAGAGGGGAGAGAGAGAGAGAGATCGAGAGGGGAGAGAGAGAGAGATCGAGAGGGGAGAGAGAGATCGAGATTAAGGGGTTGGACAGGTTAGATGCAGGAAGATTGTTCCTGATGTTGGGGAGGTCCAGGACAAGGGGTCACAGCTTAAGGATAAGGGGGAAATCCTTTAGGACCGAGATGAGAAGGACTTTTTTCACACAGAGAGTGGTGGGTCTCTGGAACTCTCTGCCACAGAGGGTAGTTGAGGCCAGTTCATTGGCTATATTTAAGAGGGAGTTAGATGTGGCCCTTGTGGCTAAGGGGATCAGAGGGTATGGAGAGAAGGCAGGTACGGGATACTGAGTTGGATGATCAGTCATGATCATATTGAATGGCGGTGCAGGCTCGAAGGGCCGAATGGCCTACTCCTGCACCTAATTTCTATGTTTCTATGTTTCTATGAATAAAGTCCTTGCCTATGTAAACTCTCGCTGTGCCAAGACCATCTCTTAGCTGCCTAAGAATCCCTCCATTCCCTTCACATCCATGTGCCTATGCAAAAGTCTCTTAAATGACACAAATATCGTAGACTCACATTGTATGCAAACAGGCCATTCGGCCCACCACATCTATGGTGACCTTACAGATTTACATGTTTAAGAAAGAACTGTAGATGCTGGAAAAATCCTATTCCTTCGCTCCATAAATGCTGCCTCACCCGCTGAGGTTCTGCAGCATTTTTGTCTACCTTATAGATTTTTAATTTTTTTTTTAAATTAATTTTTATTGGAGGAAAAAAAACCAGTACATCTGACGTAGTGCATTACATTTTCCTCCATTTTGTTTTTTATATATTATAACAAAATAACTCTTACCCACCCTCCCTAAACACCCCTTGGCAGCTAATGTGTTCACAATACAAACATATCACAAATACAAATGCACATTTTAACAATAATAAAGTAACAAAACCGAATAAAGGTGGCTCCCCACCTACTGTCAATAGGTAGCTCCTTTAGACCCTCAAAGTATGATAAAAATGGTTCCCATTTCAAATAAAACTTTTTCACAGACCCCCTCAATGTGAATTTAATCTTTTCTAGCCTTTAAAAAAAAATCACGTCTTCCAGCCAAGTAGCAGCAGATGGAGGAATGGTAGATTTCCAGACCAGCAAGATTCTCCAACGGGCCAAAAGTGATGTAAATGTAGTGATATCAGACTGGGTTGTATTTAAACCCAAGGTTTTATCTGCTACGCCAAATGCAGCTACAAGCGGGCAAGGTCTCACTGTCATCCCAAGGACTTCACTGTTGGTTTTAAAAACCACTGCCCAGTAGTTACCAAGTTTGGGGCAAGACCAGAATGCATGAGCTACATTGGCTGGAGAGAAGGAGCACCTGTCACAGCCAGCATCTGTCCCCAGATATATGTCAGCAAGCCTGGCTTTGCTTCAATGAACCCTGTGTAAAACTTTGAATTGCATGAGCCCCAATCGAGCACATGATGATGAGGAATGGACTATTTTCAGTGCTTCTGTCCAGCATTCCTCAGACAGATCTATACCAAGGTTGTCCTCCCACCTAGCTTTAACTTTGTTCAGGTTTTGATCTCCTAAAGACATCAGTTGAGAAATATACTACAGAGATCAGTCCTTTATTTGCAAAGGTATACCTTACAGATTTACATTGCCTGCAGCGTTGTCTTTAACTTTCTCTCTCCACAAATGCTAAGTTATGAATATCTAGATCTCTCTCTCATTGATCATTTAAATATTTCAATGACTTGCTGAGTATTTGTGGCATTCTCTGTTTTTGTTTTGCATTTCTGGCGCCTGCAGGTTTTTCTGAATTTTTGGGCTTTTTTTCCTTGGTTCAGTGACTGATACCTGGTTGTCTGCATAGATGGAGTTTCTCATGGTCTCTGAGTTCCTTCGCCTTTGGGGTTAATTATCTCTCCGTCTTTCTGGTTTTGTTTCTCTTACTCAGCCGTTGCCTCCAGCTAAAACTTACTTCAGTTTAGTTTAGAGATACAGCATGGAAACAGGCCCTTCGGTACACTGAGTCCACACTGCCCATCGATCGCCCGTTCACACTCGTTCTACTATCCCACTTTATCATCCACTCTCCGCACACGAGGGTCAATTGACAGAGGAACAATTAACCTACAAACCCTGCACGTCTTTGGTAGGTGGGAAGAAACCCATGCAGTCACAGGGTGAATGTTCAAACTCCACACAGACAGCATCTGTGGTCAGGATCGAACCTGGGACTTTGGTGGTGTGAGGCAGCAGCTCAACCAGCTGTGTCACGGTGCCACCCATTTTTCTTTTGTAAATCAATTTGCAAGCAACATTTAAAAATTGACTTCTTATGCCTTTCCCACAGATGTCAATGCTAAAGGTGTCATCCTCAAAGCATTTGAACAATATCGCCTTAAATCCTGCATTGATTTCAAGCCTTGGACAGGAGAGGTTAACTACATATCAGTATTCCAAGGCAGCGGGTAAGAGTGTAATTCACTATTCCTTTTATTCTCCGTCATAGAGCACGGAAACAGGCCCTTCTGCCCAACTTGTCCATGCCGACCAAGAAGTTCCACCCAAGCTAGTCTCATTTTCATGCGTTTGGCTCATAACCTTCTGAACATTTCCTACACATGTACTATGCTAGTTTGAAAGCATTGTATCGGGATGCATCACAGCATGATTTGGGAACAGCTCCATCCAAGATCGCAAGAAATTGCAGAGTTGCGGATGCAGCACAGACCATCCTGCAAACCAAACTCCCTTCCATTGACTTAATCTGTACTTCAATGCTGCCTCGTCAAGGCCACCAGCATAATCAAGGACAAGTCTCACCCTGGTCATTCCCTTTTCTCCCCTCTCTAATCAGGCAAGAGGTCCACAATTGTGAAAATGCACACCAACAGGTTCAGGGCTAGTTATTCCCACCTGTATTCAGGCAACTGAACCATCCTATCAACAACTAGAGAGCGATGCCAACGTACCATCTACCCCATTGCCCCCATCCCCAAGTCCACGCCGATCAACGATCACCCCGTACACTAGCACTTTCCTACACACTAGGGACAATTTACAATTTTACCAAAGCCAATTAACCTACAAACCTGTACGTCTTTGGAATGTGGGAGTAAACCGGAGCACCTGGAGAAAACCCACGCGGTCCAGGAGAATGTGCAAACTCCATACAGGCCCTTCGGTACACTGAGTCCACACTGTACCCATAGCCAGCATTCGGTACACTGAGTCCACAGACAACACCCATAGCCAGCATTGAACACTGGTCTCTGTCACTGTAAGGCAGCAGCTCTACCACTGCACCACCGTGCCGCCCAAAAGTCTGTTAAATTATGAGAGGCAGTCAAAACCTATTTCCCAGCATGGAAAAATCAAATGCTAGGTTGCATATCTTTAAGGTGAGAGGGGCAAAGTTTAAAGGAGATGTGTGGGGCACGTTGTATACATAAAGAATGGTGAGTGCCTGGAATGCACTGCGGGGGGTGGTGGTTGAGGCAGATATAACAGTGGCATTTAAGAGATAAATAGGCAATGGAAGGATATGAATTATGTGCAGGCAGATGAGATGGTCTTGGCATCATGTTTGGCACAGACATTGTGGGCTGTTCCAGTGCTGTACCCTGTATGTTCTAAACACGCCATCTTTCAGGTGCTGGTCTTCAGTGGGTAATCACCACGTTGGGCAGCAGAAGCTCTCGATCGGAGAGAGGTGTGAGAGAATAGCAACCATTGAACACGAGTTCCTCCATGCGCTGGGATTCTGGCACGAGCAGTCACGACCCGATCGCGATGACTACGTCAAAATCATGTGGGACAGGATTGATAACGGTAAGGTCACGAGTCAAGAGTGAAGACTGTTTAGTTGTCACGTGGCCCGACAGCAGAACGATGACATTCTGGGAAAGCATTCTGGTAAGTCTCCTCTGCATCCTTTCCCAAGCCTCCACATCCGGCACCTTCATGTCAGTTTCTTCCCAGATGTCATCAGGCAACTGAACCATCCTATCACCAACTAGAGAACGGTCCTGAGCTACTATCAACTTCATTAGAGACCCTCTTTAATTGTACTTTACTGGACTTTATCATGCACAAAACATTAATCCCTTTATCCTGTATCTGTACAATGTGAATAGACACAAAGTGCCTCAGCGGGTCAGGCAGCATCTCTGGAGAAAAAGAACAGGTAACATTTTGGGTTGAGACCCTTCTTCAGACTGAGTGTCAGGGAGCGAGAAAGTAGAGATAGCAAAAGGTACAAAGAACAAATGAATGAAAGGTATGCAAAGATCAAATCAATACCAGCAACGATGATCAAGGAAAGGTGGAGCCCACAAAGGTCAACTGTTGGTTGTAGAGAAGGTGATAAGGAGGGGGTACAAACAGTGAAACTAAGTAGGGTGACAGTGAAACTAGCACGATGATTAGGGTGGCGGAGGGACGGAGAGAGCGGGTTACTTTAAGTTAGAGAAATCAATGTGCATATCGCTGGGGTGTAAGCTGCCCAAGCGAAATATGAGGTGCTGTTCTCCCAATTTGCATGTGGCCTCACTCTGACAGTGGAGGAGGCCCAGGACAGAAAGGTCAGTTTGGGAATGCGGAAGGGAGTTAAAGTGTTTGCCAATCGGGAGATCGTGTAGGCCAAGGTGGACATAGTGAAGGTGTTCAGCGAGACGATTGCCCAGTCTGGGGTTGGTCTCACCACTGGACATTGTGGATGGCTCGGTTGTAATCAAGTACAGATTGTCCACTGACTGCATAGCAAGCAACAGAAAGCTTTTTTACTGTACCTCGGTACACGTGAAAATAAACAAAACTAAACTAAGCCTGTGCAGGAGTATTCAGATAAAGGAACTTGGAAGTGATGGAGAATTGAGTTGGTATTCGAGGGTGAAAAATTCTGGGGCAAAAAATGCACTGAGGATTCATTCTGACTTTTCTTTCTAAATTATCATGGGCAGCATAACAGGCCTGGAACCACAATACTCATAGATAATAAACAAAAATTAAATAATCAATAACCCCACTATTAGTGAAAAAAAATCCAAAGTCATGAGTGCAACAAAGGACAGAATATGTTTCCTCATTGAAAATGGTTCCTGTGTCTGAAGAAGGGTTTTATCGACCCGCTAAAAGCTGAAAAGCGCACACCACCAGACTCAGGAACAGCTTGTTCCCTTCTGTTAACTGGCTTCTGAATAGCCCTTCCATAAGCTAGGGTACTGTCCGGTTCACCTCTGCGGACATGGGACTTTGTCTCTGGAACTGATGCGCTTCAACATTGAGAACTATATTCTGCACTCTGTATCTTCCCCTATGTTCTACCTATTGTACTTGAGTTTGAACAGATATATCTTATCTGTTTGGATAGCATACAAAACACAGCTGTTCACTGTACCTCATGACAGTAATAAACCTAAACCTAAATCATGAGAATAGATTCGAGATAGAGATGAGTTTTTAAACAATTGAACAAGGACAGGGCAAGAACGTTGAGTTGTTGCGAAGGGCGGTTAAGCCATGAGCTTGGTTGGTGATGGAGCAAATGAGGGAGGGTTAGAACTGACTACGGGTGCTGTCTGTACGGAGGTTGAACGTTCTCCCCGTGACCGCATGGGTTTTCCCTGAGATTTTCTTTTTTCTACCACATTCCAAAGACGTACAGGTTTGTAGGTTAATTGGCTTGGTATTAATGTAAATTGTCCCTAGTGTGTGTAGGATAGTGTTAATGTGCGGGGATTGCTGGTCGGTGTGGACTCGGTGGACCGAAGGGCCTGTGTCCACACTGTATCTCTAAACTAAACTAAACTCAACGTACATACTCTGTATAGATGGCACCTGTGGTCAGGATCGACCCGGGACTCTGCCGCTATAAGCCAGCAACTCTACTGCTGCCCCACTGTGCTGCCGTACATTTCTATTTCTGTAATATTTCTTATTTTCTTGCATTCTTAAAGCAGTGGCCTGATGAGATTTTGTTATTGTTGATTTAGGTAAAGAACACAATTTCAATAAGTATGACGATAAGGTGAGCAATTCTCAGAACATCCCGTACGACTATACCTCAGTAATGCACTACAGCTCCACGGCATTCAACAACGGCACACAACCTACAATAGTCACCAAGATCGCCGAATTCAGTAATGTCATCGGGCAGCGTATGGAGTTCAGTGATTACGACCTTCAAAAACTCAACCGCCTTTACAACTGCAGTAAGTACCAGCATCTTATCGGGATGCATTGCAGCCTGGTTTGGGAAAAGCTCCAACCAAGACCTCAAGAAATTGCAGAGAGTTGTGAACGTAGCCCATATCATCACATAGAAACATAGAAATTAGGTGCAGGAGTAGGCCATTCGGCCCTTTGAGCCTGCACCGCCATTCAATATGATCATGGCTGATCATCCAACTCAGTATCCCGTACCTGCCTTCTCTCCATACCCTCTGATTCCCTTAGCCACAAGGGCCACATCTAACTCCCTCTTAAATATAGCCAATGAACTGGCCTCAACTACCCTCTGTGGCAGAGAGTTCCAGAGACCCACCACTTTCTGTGTGAAAAAAGTCCTTCTCATCTCGGTCCTAAAGGATTTCCCCCTTATCCTTAAGCTGTGACCCCTTGTCCTGGACCTCCCCAACATCAGGAACAATCTTCCTGCATCTAGCCTGTCCAACCCCTTAAGAATTTTGTAAGTTTCTATAAGATCGCCTCTCAATCTCCTAAATTCTAGAGAGTATAAACCGAGTCTATGCAGTCTTTGTTCATAAGACAGTCCTGACATCCCAGGAATCAGTCTGGTGAACCTTCTCTGCACTCCCTCTATGGCAATAATGTCCTTCCTCAAATTTGGAGACCAGAACTGTACGCAATACTCCAGGTGTGGTCTCACCAAGACCCTATACAACTGAAGTAGAACCTCCCTGCTCCTATACTCAAATCATTTTGGTATGAAAGCTAACATACCATTCGCTTTCTTCACTGCCTGCTGCACCTGCATGCCTACTTTCAATGACTGGTGTACCATGACACCCAGGTCGCGCTGCATCTCTCCTTTTCCTAATCGGCCTCCATTTAGATAATAATCTGTTTTCCTATTTTTGCCACCAAAGTGGATAACCTCACATTTATCCACATTATACTGCATCTGGCAAACATTTGCCCACTCACCCAGCCTATCCAAGTCACGTTGCAGTCTCCTAGCATCCTCCTCACAGCTAACACTGCCCCCCAGCTTAGTGTCATCCGCAAACTTGGAGATATTGCCTTCAATTCCCTCATCCAGATCATTAATGTATATTGTAAATAGCTGGGGTCCCAGCACTGAGCCTTGCGGTACCCCACTAGTCACTGCCTGCCATTGTGAAAATGACCCGTTTACTCCTACTTTTTGCTTCCTGTTTGCCAGCCAGTTCTCTATCCACATCAAAACTGAATCCCCAATGCTGTATGCTTTAAGTTTATATACTAATCTCTTATGTGGGACCTTGTCGAAAGCCTTCTGGAAGTCCAGATACACCACATCCACTGGTTCTCCCCTATCCATGCTACTAGTTACATCACACAAACCAAACTCCCTTCCATTGACTCCAGTTACACCTCACGCTGCCTCGGCAAGGCCACTTGCATAATCAAAGACCAGTCCCACCTCGGTCACTCCCTCTTCTCCCCTCTCCCATCCAGCAAGAAGTACAGAAGTATGAAAACGCACACCTCCTGATTCAGGGACAGTTTCTTTCTAGCTGTTATTAGGCAACTGAACCATCAAATCAACAACGAGAGAGCTATCATCTACCTCATTGGTATCTTCCCCCGGCAGCTCATTCCATACACCCACCACACATTGCATGAAAAGGTTACCCCTCAGGTTCTTATTAAATCCTTCTTCCCTCACCTTCAACCTATGTCCTCTAGTGCTCGATTCCCTTACTCCCCCTCATCTATTCCTCTCATGATTTTGTGCACCTCTATAAAATTACCCCTCATCCTTGTGTGCTCCAAGGAATGCAAGAAACTGTTCCTTTCTGTTACAGGGGTCCTGTAGTCTGAAGAAGGGTTCCGACCTAAAACATCACCTATTCCTTTTATTCGGAGATATTGCCTGACCCGCTGAGTTACCCCACTATTTTGTGTCTTTCCTTGGTAAACCTGCATCTGCAGTTCCTTGTTTCTACATATGTTGGGATAGATGGAGATATAGAGACATATGGCATGGACACAACCTTTTATTAATCCCAACTTTTTATTATCTTTGCATTCCCATCAACTCCCCCGAGAGTCTACTATTCACCTGCACATTGTCAGGACTTGAGGGCCTGAGATATAGTGAGAGGTTGAGCAGGCTAAGACTTTATTCCTTGGAGTGTTAGAGGCTGAATGATCTTATTAAGGTTTACAAGACTAAGTGGGACCCGTTGGGTCCCATGTTCACACGGGAGGGCTGGTCCCCCAGCGCAATATTCCACCTCTCCACCAATTCCAAAATTGGCCAGTGGGAGCGGTGGGGGGGGGGGGGAGCTTTCTGGAGCGCTAGTATGGGGGTTGTGGGCTGAAGGGACTGGTTTCCAGAGGGCTAGTATGGACATTGTGGTCCGAATGGATTATTGGTGCTGGCAGCTCACTCACTCACGGCTGGTGGGCTGGCAGTTGACTCACGGCCAATCCTTGAAATTCCATTTCAAGCAGGGTGCAAGGCCACCAAATTCAAATGCAGTTTCATGCCATTTCAAGCAGGGTGCAAGGCCACCAAATTCAAATGCAGTTTCATGCCATTTCAAGCAGGGTGCAAGGCCACCAAATTCAAATGCAATTTCATGCCATTTCAAGCAGGGTGCAAGGCCACCAAATTCAAATGCAGTTTCATGCCATTTCAAGCAGGGTGCAAGGCCACCAAATTCAAATGCAATTTCATGCCATTTCAAGCAGGGTGCAAGGCCACCAAATTCAAATGCAGTTTCATGCCATTTCAAGCAGGGTGAAACCACCACAAAACACCACAAAATACCACAAAGCACCACATAAAAACCACATTAAAAAACCACACTCACAGTTCAGTAGACATTCAGTGTGTTCAGTTGCTTCACAGCTCAGACAGGGAGTCGTGACCTCACTCTCCCCCATCTTGCAGAGACTGAGCCACGCTCACACTTCTGGTTTTCTAGTCCCTCCCCCTCCCACCGGAAGGGACGTGGACTTCATGGTGTGATTCACAGGAGAGAGAATCTCAACATTTTAAAAACACTAATAACTTTTATTTTTCATCCATGCGAAAAATCCTCTTCACCTGATGAGCAGATGGGGACACTGAGTAAGATGGCCAAAAATCCCAGCCATACGTGGTAGCGTTTTTTCTAAAATCAATACAAACAGGAAGTGGTCAAGTTTAGACTTTTAATGATAAGCTTTTTCAAACTAAACACCACCACCACATTTGCTTAGTTTTTTCAAACCAATCACCACCACCACCACCACATTTGCTCAGCATTTTCAAACCAACCACCACCACCACCACATTTGCTCAGCTTTTTCAAACCTCCCACCACCACAACATTTGCTTAGGTTTTTCAGACCAAGCACCACCACCACATTTACTTAGCTTTTTCAAACCAACCACCACCACATTTGCTTAGCTTTTTCAAACCAACCACCACCACCACAACCACATTTGCTTAGCGTTTTCAAACCAACCACCACCACCACATTTGCTTAGCTTTTTCAAACCAACCACCACCACCACCACCACATTTGCTTAGCATTTCCAAACCAACCACCACCACCACCACCACATTTGCTTTGCTTTTTCAAACCAACCAACCACCACCACAATTGCTTTGCTTTTTCAAACCAACCAACCACCGCCACAATTGCTTTGCTTTTTCAAACCAACCAACCAACCACCACATTTGCTTTTTCAAACCACATTAAGGGCACTCACAGGTCAGTAGAACCATAGTTTAGTAGACATGTGTTCAGTGTTATTCATAGCTCAGACTGAGAGTCGTGACCTCTCGCTGCCCCATCTTGCAGAGACTGAGGCAGTCCACACTTCCGGGTTTTATAATCCCCCCCCCCCCCACCCTCGCACCGAAAGGGGTGTGGCCTTCATGGCGTGATTGACAGGAGAGATAATCTCAATTTAAATATTTTTTTAAAACATTAATGTCTTTTATTTTTCATCGATGTCCTGCACAGTGGAGTGCGACTCTGAGTCAGATGGCCAAAAATTACAGCCGTAAGTGATAGCGTTTTTTATAAAATCAATATGCAGTGCAAACAGAAAATGGTCAAGATTTGAGTTTTAATTATATAGATAAAATCCTGAGGGGCATAGATAGGGTGACTCGTTTACAGAGAGTTGAGGAATCAAAAACTAGAGGGCACAGTTTTAAGGTGATGGAAATTATTTGAAAGGAACCTGGGAGGCAACTTGTGCTGAGAAGCATTTGTGTTTATCTTCTGTTCGTGATGCTATCTCTGAATGTTAATTCATGGAGAATGGCAAATTCTCAGTTTTCTCCTGTGTTGTTTCTGGCCAGCCACTTCGCTCAGCTTCCTGGACAGATGCAGCTTCGAAGGTAAAAGTATATGTGGCATGATACAGAGTCCAGAGGACAACGCAGACTGGCAGCATGTTTCTCAGGCGCCAGGTGGGCCTGACAAAGACTTCACCAACATGGGCAACTGCAAAGGTACTTCCATCATCAGCACAATGCAAGGAAATGATTTGCACGTCACTGAAGAGAAAGTCCAGAATTTCTGCAGTGGATTTGTTACAGAGGCCAATTAACTGCACGTCCTTGGGATGTGGGAGGAAACCGGAGCACCTGGAAGAAACCCACGCCGTCACAGGGAAAACGTGCAAACGTCACACACACACACACACACACGATCCGAGGTCAGGATTGAACCCGTGTCTCTGGCACTGTGAGACAGCGGTTCTACCAGCTGCACCACCGTGCCGCCCTAAAAGTCAGTCCACACAAACAGACAAAACTGACTTCATTAATGAGGTTTCATTCCTTCTACATTGCAGGCAGTGGATTCTTCATGCATTTCAGTACCAGTTCGGGCCAAGTGGGACACAGGGCGCTTTTGGAGAGCAGGATCCTTTATCCTAAGCGGGGCTTCCAGTGCCTGGAATTTTACGCCTTCAACAGTGGCAGTGAAGGAGACGAACTAAACATTTTGGTCAGAAATTACAACAAAGCAAATCCCAACGGCACTTTGACCAAAGTGGCAAGAATAGCTGGTATGTTACTAACAGAGAATACTTGAAAATAAAATGTTGGATAGACTTAGATTGTTTTCTCTGGGACATTGGAGGTTGCATGGAGACTTGATAGAAGTAAATAATATTTTGAGAGGCATGGATAGGGTAGACAGTCAGAACCTTTTTTCCATAATGGAAATATCAAATACAGAGGGGGTAACTTTAAGGTGAGAAGGGCAAAGTTCAAAGGAGATGTGCGGGGCAAGATTTTTCACATTGAAAGTGGTGGTGCCCGGAACGTGTCAACGGGTGGGGGTGGAGGAGGCAGATACGATAGTGGTGTTTAAGAGGCTTTTAGATAGGCACATGGATATTCAGGGAATGGAGGGATTTGGATTAATGTGCAGGCAGATGCGATTAGTTTAACTTGGCAGTAACTAATCTCAGCCGTTGTGGGCAAAAGGGCCTCCTGTTCCTGTGCTGTACTTTTCTATGACATTGTTGGCATATCTGTAATAATGACGGACCCAAGGATGTGGTATGATTATTAATTTATCTACTTCAAGTACCCCTTGCAGCTCCTCTCTCTCCGTCCCTCCCCCACCCTAGTCATCATACTCGTTTCACTGTCATCCTCTTGTGTTTTGCTGTCTGTATAAAGGGCCTGCCCTACCAGCATCCGACTCCATGCGATGAGCGCGATCAAACTAGAAGCGGGGGCCGCACGGAGGTCGGGTGATCCCCTGTACAGGGCCGTTCCCACCAGCATGCGCCTGCATGCGGCAAGCGTGACCAAACCGGTAGCGAGGGCCGCGCGGAGGTCAGGTGAGTGGCGCAACGTGGCGCAAAGTGAGGCGAACTTGGAGCGAAGTCTTAAGGTAAGTTCGCCAGGACAGAGAGGGGCACACAGAGAGGGGCACAGAGGCGCACACACAGAGGGCCACGGAGCCACATACATAGAGGATCATGGAGGCACCCACAGATAGGTTCACGGAGGCACGACGTCGAGGCGGTGTGTAATGCGTCGAAGCGACTGCGAGCCGACAAGCCGTTGCCGTGCGGAATTTTTGAACATAGTCAGTTTTTCGGAGCCCCGCACAATGTCGGGACGAACTCCGCACAATTCCGCATGGCTCCGGCGATCGAAGTGGGACCGGCCCCGCGACGCCGGACGGCTCAAGCGACCACGTTAGGTCGCGCTCATCGCATGGAGTTGCATGCTTGTAGGACAGGCCCTTTACTTGTTATCACCTACCCGACTGCCAACAATGGACCATTGTGGGCTCAACCTTTCCTTGATCCATGGTGCTTTTTGAATATCTTTCTTTCATCTGTATCTCTCGGTTCCTTTTCCTGACTCTCAGTCTGAAGAAGGGTGTCGACGCGAAATGTCACCCATTCATTTTCTCCAGAGATGCTGCCTGACCCGCTGAGTTACTCCAGTTTTTTGTGTCTTCTATAATTATGGACACATCTTTTCACACTCACCTCAAAGGTTTAGGCTATTATTTTCACGTGCACCAAGATACTTTCTTTTGTATGTTGTCCAATTGGAGCAGATACTATATACAAATACAATTAGATCAAAATCACAATACAATAGGTAAACGGAAAGATACCAAGTGCCGAATATAGATTTCAGCATTGTAGCGCATCAGTTTCAGAGACAAAGGCCTGAATAAAGTGGATGTGGAGGATGTTTCCATTAGTTATAGCTTCAGAATAAAAAGATGTTCCTTTAGGAAGGAGAAGAGGAGGAATTTCTTTAGTCAGAGGGTAGTGAATCTGTGGAATTCATTGCCACAGAAAACTGTGGAGGCCAATGGATGTTTTGAAGGCATAGATGGATAGATTCTTGATTAATACGGGTGTCATGGGTTATAGCAATTCGGCAGGAGAATGGGGTTAAGATGGGAAGAGAGATCAGCCATGATTGAACGGCGGAGTGGACTTGATGGGTCGAATGGCCTCATTCTGCTCCTATCACATAACCTTATGAACTAATGAACAAAGTACAATGTCCGCAATAGGGTGGAGGTGAATCGGAGAGTACCCTAATTTATGGAAGGACCGTTCAGAAGCCTGATAACAGAGGGGAAGAAGCGGTTCCTGATTCTGGTGGTGTAAATCCCTCCTTGTTGGAGGACTCTGGAACTGGCCCCATCGCCAACTTATGAAGCCAACTTTGCGGGCCGGTATCTCCACCCCTTCAGTTCAGTTTAGTTTATTGTCACGTGTACCGAGGTACAGTGAAAAGCTTTTTGTTGCGTGCTAACCAGTCAGCAGAAAGGCAATACATGATTACAATCAATCCATTTAGTTGCACTCCCCGACAGTCCCCATTTACAGTCCCCTGGGCAAACCGTTCCAGTATGGTTTGACTCCTCTCGTAGCCTGTGACCTCTGTTGGTCCAGCAAATCAGATAATCCAGAAAAGCAGTGGAACCAAAAATGCCGGAAAAGCGGCAGTGGACCTGTATAATAAAAACGCAAGACTTTAAAATTTCTTAAATTCTTAAATTTCAGAAAAAAATGACCTTATTAATTTTGTTATCCCTTAACAGAATTGGGCCTGAATTACTGGCAGCTTCACCATGTCAGACTAAACGTCTCCGGAAAGTTCCGCGTTGTTTTTGAAGGGGTGAAGAGAGGTGCTACCTCCAATGGAGGCATTTCCATCGACGATGTCAACCTCTCGGAAACCTTCTGCCCGACACACGTGTGGCGCATCAGGAACTTCACCAGCCTACTGAACACTAGCCCATTGGGGTTACAGGGCATTGTCTACAGCCCAAGGTATTACTCCCAGGAAGGGTATTCCTTTCAGATCAAGCTCTGCATAAATGGGACGTCCGAGCGTCCCTTCTACCTTGGTGTGTTCTTGCACTTGGTCAATGGGACCAAGGATGAGGGTCTACAATGGCCCTGCCCATGGATGCAAGGTACCATGCTTCTGATGGACCAACAGCCAGATATCAGACGCCGGATGTCCAACCAGAGGAGCGTGACCACCGACCCAAATAGTACCAGAACCGAAGGTAAGCTCACATCTTGCTTCGTCTTAAAAAGAGACACAACGTTTTGGAGTAACTCATGAAACATAATGTCGTGCATGGTGATGATAGAGTCAGATTACAATAAAAATTATTAATGGGCACAGCAATAGCAAATGGGTTTCATACAGTTATACAGAGTTCGGCCCAACTTGCCCAAACCGATCAACATGCCTCATCAACACTAATCCAACCTGCCTGCGCTTGGCCCATCTATATTACTAAAAGTAAGATCTTGACCACTACCTGTTTTATTGTTTCATGATTTTTGAAAAATCGCTGCCACTTACGGCTACGATTTTTGGCCATCTTACTCAGAGTCCCACTCCACTGCGCAGAACAAGAGGATTTTTCCCATCGATGAAAACTAAAAGAGTTATTAATGTTTTTAAAATATTGACATTCTCTCTGCTGCCCCTGCTGGTGGGAGGGGGGAGGGACTATAAAACCCGGAAGTGTTGTGCCTCACTCAGTCTCTGCAAGATGGAGGAAGCGAGAGGGTCTCATCTCTCTGAGCTGTGAATAACACTGAACATATGTCTACCCAACTGTGAGTGTCCTTAATGTGGTTTGAAAATGAAAATGTGGTTGCTTTCAAATGCTGCACTGCAAATGGTCATTGGTGGTGGTAACTGCTTTGAAATGCTGCCCTGCAAATGGTCGTTGGTGGTGGTATCTGCTTCGAAATGCTGCACTGCAAATGGTCGTTGGTGGTGGTAACTGTTTCGAAATGCTGCACTGCAAATGGTCGTCGGTGGTGGTAATTGCTTCGAAATGCTGCATTGCAAACGGTCATTGGGCGTGGTAATGGTTTTGAAATCCTGAACTGCAAACGGTCTTTGGTGGTGGTAACGGCTTCAAAATGCTGCATTGCAAATGGTTGTTGGTGGTGGTAACTTGACAACTTCCTGTTTGCGCTTGTTATTGATTTTAGTTAAAACGCTACCACTTACGGCTGTGATTTTTGGCCATCTTACTCAGTCCCCTTCCGCTCATCAGGTGCAGAGGATTCTTCCCATCAATTAAAAATAAAAGTGTTATTAGTGTTTAAAAAATATGTTGGGAATCTCTCTCCTGTCAATCACGCCATGAAGGCCATGCCCCTTCCAGTGGGAGGGGGGTGGGCTAATAAAACCCGGACATGTGGGTGTGGCTCAGTCTCTGCAAGATGGGGAAGGGAGAGGTCACGACTCTGTCTGAGCTGTGAATCAACTAAACACACTGAATGTCTACTGAACTGTGAGTGTGGTGTTTATGTGGTGTTTTGTGTGGTTTCATGGTGGTTTTATGGTGGTTTCACCCTGCTTGAAATGGTATGAAACTGCGTTTTAATGTGGTGGCCTTGCACCCTGCATGAAATGGTATGAAACTGCACTTGAATTTGGTGGCCTTGCACTGCTTGAAATGGCATTAAACAGCACTAGCATTTGGTGGCCTTGCACCCTGCTTGAAGTGGCATGAAACTGCACTTGAGTTTGGTGGCCCTGTACCCTGCTTGAACTGGTAGGAAACTGCACTTGAGTTTGGTGGCCCTGCGCCCTGCTTGAAGTGGTAGGAAACTGCACTTGAGCTTGGTGGCCCTGCACCCTGCTGGAAGTGGTTTGAAACTGCACTTGAATTCGGTGGCCTTGCACCCTGCTTGAAGTGGTCGGAAACTGCACTTGAATTCGGTGGCCTTGCAGCATGCTTGAAGTGGTAGGAAACTGCACTTGAATTTGGTGGCCTTTCAACATGTTTATGTGGCAGTCACCTGTAGTCGCCCATAAAATTGCCTAAGTGGGACAGGCCCATTACAGCGCTTACAGCACCAGAAACCCGGGTTTGATATTGGCTACGGGTGTTTGTTTTCACGGAGTATGCATGCTCTCCTCGTGACTGCATGGGTTGGCAACGGGAACTTTGGTTTCCTCCTGCACTCCCAAGACATACAGGTTTATAGGTTAATTGGCTTGGTATGAATATGAAAATTATCCCCAGTGTAGGATAGTGTTAATGTACGGGGATCGCAGCTCGTTGCAGACTCTGAAAAGCCTGTTTCTGTACTGCATCTCTGAACTATACTAAACTAATAAAGTCCTAGCCTGCTCAACCTCTCCCTGTAGCTCAGGCCCTCAAGTCCTGGCAATATCCTCGTAAATCTTTTCTGCACTCTTTCCAGCTTAACATCTTTGCTATAACAAGGTGACCAAAACCTAATACTGTACTCCGTGTGGCCTCACCTATGTCTTGTACAACTGTAACATGACCTCCTAACGTCTATACTCAGTAGTCTGACTGATGAAGGCCCATGTGCCAAAAGTCTTCTTGACCAGCCGATCTAACTGTGAAACCATTTTCAAAGTGGTTCAATACAAGATCACCCACTTTAGACAGTAAAAGGACGACAGAGTAGGTGATAAATTGGGGGACACAAAGTGCTGGAGTAACTCAGTGAGTCAGGCAGCATGCATGGAGAACATGGATAGGTGAATTTTCAGGCTGAGATCCTTCTTCAGACTGATTGTAGGAGTTGGGGGTGGGAGGGAAGAAGGCTAGAAGAGAGAATGGGCAGGACAACACGTGGCAGGTAATAGGTGAAAAGAGGTAAAAGGTTTTTTTGTAAGCAAATGGTTGGACAAAGGCCAGAGATGATTAAAACAAAAGGGTGTGAGACAAAAGGATTGAAGCGTTGCAAATTGTGAAGTTAGAGGAAGGAATTTACATGAAGGGAGAGTGTGAGGGGAGATAAAGGTGCGAGTTCCGGTAGGGTACATGGCAGGGAAAGTGTGGCGAAAGGGTGGCATGGGGAGATAGAGGAGGTGGAGGGGAGAGATTGTTAGAGATTGGCTAAAGTTGGAGAATTCAATGTTCAAGGTAGACACAAAATGCTGGTGTAACTCAGCGGATCAGTCGGCATCAGTGGAGAAAGGAAATAAGTGACGTTTGGTGTCGAAACTCTGCTTCAGGCTGTGAGTCAGGGTAGAGGGAAACTATAGCAGGGCTGTCAATGTTGGGTGAGAGTTGAGAGTGAGAAGTTGCGAGGGAGCGTAGTGACCGGGGTGGGGAGGGTGTGGGAGGGTGGTGTTCCCCCTTCCATTGGTACGAAGCTTTTACATTTTTCAGCTTGAAATTGTGCAATCTGGTGCATACTGTAGCGAGTCTTTTAACTTACACTTGGATGCAACATTTATGCTTTAAATTGGATTAGGTATGAATGAGGTTAGGCTAAATTACATTCCTAATTACATTCCACAACAGAGCCAGGCTCTGCTCAACAGGTGCAGCACATGAATGACCATATTCATGTATGGAAATCAGATTATATTCATGCTGTTATGCATATTTATAGAGAAACACTCAGAGAAACAAAGCAAAAGTCAGACTTCATCACTGTTCTGCACAAATAAATCAATCAACCTTGTTCAAGAAGGAATTGCAGATGTTGGAGAATCGAAGGTAGACAAAATTGCTGGAGAAACTCAGTGGGTGCGGCAGCATCTATGGAGCGAAGGAAATAGGCAACATTTCGGGCCAAAACCTTTCTTCAGACGGTTTCAACCTTACCCTTTGAATATAGAAACAAGACGAAAATAATGCCACATATTCAATCATATATGGTTCAATGAAATTAAGATATATATGTAAAAATATATATGGAAACAGGCCCTTCCGTCCACCAGGTCCACACCGACCAGCAATCTATCATACACCAATTCCATCCATCACGCCAGGGACAATTTATAGAAGTCAATTAATCTACAAACCTGCACTTCTTTCGGATATGGGAGAAACCGGAATGTCCAGAGAAAACCCATGTGGTAGTAAGGCAGCAACTCTCCTGCTGCGCCACCGTGCCACCCCATTAAATTATTTTTTCTGTAATATATTTATTATGATGTCACGTGAATAAAGATGAACACATGATTCTGATTTCTGCCCTTAGTTGGATAATACACATGTCCAGTCATTGTGTTTTATGGCTGGTTTTCAACCTCTTCAGGCTGAAGGTCTCGACTCGAAACATCACCCATTCTTTCTCTCCAGAGATGCTGCCTGTTCTGCTGAGTTTTTCTAGTTTTTAGTGTCTATCTTCAGTTTAAACCAGCATCTGCAATTCCTACACTATTTGTTAAGCAAAACAGGTCCTATTCTCATTATATAATTTTGTGATCAGCGTGAGAGCATGAGAATTTTGTGAAACGCGCGAGTCTCACGCTCAATGCGTGAGAGTTGGCAGCCTTGCTAATAATTCAAACATTTTATGCAAGTTCCAATTGTTTGGACAAAAATCACTTATTACTGCTTTATAACAGTTAAGTTACTTTAAGACTATTTCAGAAATTATGGTAGTCAACAAAAAATCAACTAACAAATTAAAGCAAACTAAAAAAAAAATAACATGTTCCCTTTCCTGACTTACCTCATAAGTACTTTAACGCTGTTAACAGAGCAAAGGGATATTAATCTCAAGAATCAAAATGGGGAAAGTGAGGGCAATTTTGCTTAAATGGTCATTCTAAGCCCATTCAGATCTGCATAGAGTCAGTTATACAACGTGTACATGGCTGGCCCAATTTGTCCATACTGATCAAGTTGGCATTCTGCGTGCCCAGGGACTGGCGGCCGTTCCCAGGTCAGCTCGTGTCCCAGGGACTGGCTGCAGTTCCCAGGCCGGCTCGCCTGCAACAGAATGAGTGGTGGGCGGGGAAGGTATTGAGAGGGAGAAGAGGGGGGGGGAGAAGGAAGAGAGAGAGGTTTAATTGAAGCGACTAGCAGTGAGAGCGTTACTGTTGCTGCTGCCCGCTAGTGTTGAGGGGAGGGGGTGGTCGTGGCTTCTGTTCCAGGTCGGGACCCCGCGAAAACGAATTGAAAAAAACCCCGTGGTTTTTCGGGTTATGGGCCGTGTGTCCGTAGTCCGAATCCTGTCCTAGATGTTTGGCCTCATTGGGGTCATCGTCGCCCCCCCCCCCCCCCATGTTTGACAACTGATTCACCTGGTTAGTTCCATCTCCGGCTGCTTCATGTTGTCGGCAGCTGCACATTCGACCAAAGAGAAGAGAAGAGACGCCACGTTACTCACAGCCGTCAACTGATGCGCTTCCCCAGACCGCACAGATCGCTGGCAGCCGGCGCAAAGGGACAAACTGGCGCAGGTACTGAACTCAGCGTGAGAACTCGGTCATGAGCGTGAGGGCGTGAGAATTTGCTCCAAGGCGTGATTCTCTCGCTGAAAACGTGAGAGTTGGCAGCCCTGCTATAGGCATGAAAAGGTTCAGAACAAATGAGCCGGCACCGATGACCGAGGAAAGGTGGAGCCCACAATAGACCATTGTTGGCAGTGGAAGAGGTGAAAACAAAGAGAAATATAGATGTAGAACTGGCAGGATGACTGGGATGGGGGAGGGGTTATAAGCTACCCAAGCAGAATATGAGGTGCTGTTCCTGCAGTTTGCGTGTGGCCTCAGTCTGGCAATGGAGGAGGCCCAGGACAGAAAGGTCAGTGTGGGAATGGGAAGGAGTAAAAATGTTTAGTGACTGGCAGATCCAACAGGCCTTCATGGACCAAGCGTAGTGTTCGGCGAAACAGTCGCAGAGTCTGCGCTTGCTTAGCCTTGGTGCTTAATGATCCAGTGCAGGCACGGTAATCGCTCTCTGATTTGGTTTACAGGCAACCAAACTTTCTTCTTCTGGGACAAGCCGAGCAAAGTGGGACTTCTCGTGACGGAGCCTGATGGCACTTCGTATTACCGGGGACCAGGGATGGGAATCAGTACATTCTTGTCCCACGAACGATTGAAAAGCAGAGAGTTCATTAAGGGAGACGATGCTTATTTCCTTTTAACCATGGAAGGTATGATTCTATTTATTCTAAGGACGGCACGGTAGCGCAGCAGTAGAGTTGCTGCTTTACAGCACCAGACCCGGGTTTTATCCTGACTACGGGTACTGTCCGTACAGAGTTTGTACGTTCTCCCCGTGATCGTGTGGGTTTTCTTCCGGTGCTCCGGTTTCCTTCCACATTCCAAAGACCGGCAGGTTTGTATGTTAATTGGCTTCTGCAAAATTGGCCGCATGTGTAGGAGAGAACTAGTGTAAGGGTGATGGTTAGTCAGCGCGGACTTGATGGGCTGAAGGGCATGTTTCCACGTTGTATGTATGAAACTAAACTAAAACAAGAAACTGCAAATGCAAAAATCATGAAAACACCATGGACAAACTCAGTGGGTCTTGTTGAAACCTGCATGTGAGCGGAAACCAGAGCATCCGGGGAAAAGCTACACGGTCAATAGACAATAGACAATAGGTTGCAGGAGTAGGCCATTCAGCCCTTTGAGCCAGCACTGCCATTCAATGTGATCATGGCTGATCAATACCCCGTTCCTGCCTTCTCCCCATATCCCCTGACTCCGCTATCTTTAAGAGACCTATCAAGCTAACTCTTGAAAGTATCCAGAGAACCGGCCTCCACCACCCTCTGAGGCAGAGAATTCCACAGACTCACAACTCTCTGTGAGAAAAAGTGTTTCCTCATCTCCAGTAATCAGAATTGAACCCGGGTCTCGAAAGCCCCGTGAGGCCCAGCGGTAGAGTTGCTGCCTTACTGCGAATGCAGCGCCGGAGCCCCGGGTTCGATCCTGACTATCTGTACGGAGTTTGTACGTTCTCCATGTGACCACATGGGTTTTCTCAGAGAATTTCGGTTTCCTCCCACACTCCAAAGACGTTCAGGTTTGTAGGTTAATTGGCTTTGTAAATGCAAAAATTGGCCCTAGTGGGTGTAGGATAGTGTTAATGTGCGGGGATCGCTGGTTGGCACGGACCCAGTGGGCCGAAGGGCCTGTTTCCATGCTGTATCTCTAAACATAAATCTACCGCTGCGCCGTCCTTGAGGAGTTTGAGAAGATGCGTCGGAAGGGCTGTGAGGAATCTATCACGTGTGATTATGCAGATATGACTCTTCCCTTTACCATTACAGATGTATCGCATCTTGTGGCCACTCAGCCGATCCCACCACTACCCACAAAACCCGATCCCACCTCGACCAACGAGCCAGTAACCAATCGCCCCGAATCTTGCATTGACTTTCAATGTGAAAATGACGGGGTCTGTATTGTTCAAAATGGAGAACCCACCTGCAGGTAAAGGCATTTGTTATTTGTCTAATGTCTCATTGAGATGGATCACTTTAATTACCATTAACACAAAAGTATTTTATTTATATACTGCTTTTAGTCCATTCAGGATGGTGTACAGACAATCAGCTACAACTCAGTGTGTTGTGGTACAGTTTCTCTTAAACTGACAAAAACGCAAATAAAATCTGTTATCAAGTAGTACAATCTTTCGCCAGGCGGGTGTGGCCGTAAACTCTTACAGTATGTAATATACAGACTATAGGTTCACTCTATCCCCACACAAAGGGGCAGTGTTTAAGTAGATATATTTAAACCTCAATAATCAGCGATTCAGCAATACTTTATCCTACAGAGTACTGCCTCTTGCTTAAGATTGACAGCTTCTTAAGATTGACAGGTTCTTCCAAGAGAGGAAGGGTTAGCCCATATATGGTTATGATGAGAAGGCTAGTTTTCTGCAGATCAAGCATCTTGGATTTTTTTTAACTTTAATGACGCTCATTATAATCTTCTAGAACAAGGTAGGAGCAGAGTGTCGGAACATCCTCTTAATATTTATATTATAGAGGAGACATTCATGAAGTTGTTATCTCGCTTGTGTTATGGGAAAAAGAGCATAAGACATCTTTGTTAGCCTTGTTAGTGTAATAGGAGCAAGGGTAAGCGTTTTCTGCTGGCTTTGCAATTAATAGGAGAAAGGTAACAGCCTGTCTTTACTTCTAGTTTCAGTTGAATCCATTTTTGTCATTTTTAAATCTTTTAAACTTCCTCAAGTGCACAGATAAAGGATAGAGGGTACAACTTTTAACATAAAGGTATAACATTGAAGTCCATTTAAAGAAAGTTCAAAGGTCGCCAATGAGGGGGATGGAAGGTCAGAACCACACTCTAGCTGATGATAGGACAGTCAATTGCTTGATAACTGCTGGGAAGAAACTGTCCCTGAATCTGGAGGTGTGTGTTTTCAAACTTCTGCCTGATGGGAGAGGGGAGTGGAGGGAGTGCCCCGGATGAGATTTGTCTTTGATTATAAGCCGATAGGGGGGTTGGTGGATTAAAGACTCATGCTCATCGGCTGACCTCGGCTGCTGTCTGTATGGAGTTTGCATGTTCTCTCTGTGACCGCGTGGGTTTTCTCTAGGTGCTCTGGTTTCCCATCACATTCCAAAGACGTGCAGGTTAGTGGGCTAATTGACCTGTAAATTGTAAATTCCGTTTATCATTTTCATAAATTCATGTTATAGTAGCACTATTAGGCCATTTGGCCCATCAAGTTTAATCCTCCATTCAATAATGGCTGATCTGTCTTTCCCTCTCAACCCCATTCTCCTGCCTTCTCCCCATAACCTGCACCTGTTCCATTCAACTCATGAACATGTATCTGTACACTGTGGATGGCTCGATTGTAATCATGTAATTTTTTTCTGCTGACTGGCTGGCACGCAAAAAAAAGATTTTCACACAAGATGTGTGACAATAAACTAAACTAAAGTAAACTAACCAGTGAACTAAATGGTTAGCCAGGAGCTAAATGCCAGTGTTGTTTAACAGGTGCCCGACTGGTGAGAACTGGTGGTATTCAGGCAGACACTGTGAGCACTTTGGTGAGCAGGAGGATACAGTTGTGATCGCCGTGGCTTCGTCTGTGGCCATCTTCCTCGGTATGTTGTTGGTCACACTGCTCACCGCATACTGCCTGAAGCGAAGATACCGGAAGCAAATGAACAAGTCGGACAAAGGAGTCAACTTGGCCAACGTGAGTGTCGCAAACGGATCTATAATGGGTGACTGAGTAAATCCAGTATCAAGTGGAGAAGCGTATAAGAATGGAATGGTGCACACGATCTTGAGGGGAATAGATCCCAAGTGAATGCACGGATTATTTTACCTAGAGTATGGGGCTCAGAAACCAGAGGACACAGGTTGAAGATGAGGGGGGAAAGATTTAATAGGAACCTGAGGAGCAACTTTTCTAGACAAAAGGTGGTGGGTGTATGGAACGAGCTGCCGGAGGAGGTAGTTGAGGCAGGTACTGTCACAATGTTTAAGAAACATTTAAACAGGTACATAGATAGGGCAGGTTTAGGGGGATATGGGCCAAATGCAGTCAGGTGGGACTAGTGTAGATGGGGCATATTGGTTGGCGTGGGCAAGTTGGGCTGAAGAGCCTGTTTTCATGCTGTATGACTCTAAGCAAGAAACTGCATTTGCTGGTTTATGAAACAAGACACAAAGTGCTGGAATAACTGGGCAGGTCAGGCATTATGTCTGGAGAACATGGATAGGTGACGTTTCTGAACTGCCTTGAACGCTTGACTTCCACGCATGCGTGTGGGCATCACTGCCGGCCAGGAACATCCCGCGTGCGCGGTAGATTGGGAACTCCGTCTGATCAGAGAACGGGGATGCGGGACTTACGCGGGACTCGGCCGGGACACAGTTTAAAAGGCTGCATCCATTTTATGTAAGTTAGGGAGATGTACCATGTTTGAAGGTTAGTTACTAAATTACTGTTAAATTACATACTCTGTTATTGTTTTTATTGTTCTGGGAAATACTACATAACAGTTTTGGGTCAGGACACTTCTTCACACTGAAGAAGAGTTCTGACCCAAGATGTCACCTGTCCAGGTTCTTCAAAGATGTTGCCAAACCAGCTGAGTTCCTCCAACACCATGTGTCTTTGTTCCAGTATTTAAATCTTTCTTAGTCATATAGCATGGAAACAGGCTATTCGGCCCACCCCGTCCATGCCGACCACGGTGCCCCATCTAATGTAGAGGAACAGGCCCGTCAGCCCATAATGTCTGTGCCGAACATGATGCATTTGACATGTATCCCTCAATATCTTCGTATCCATGTATCTGGGGTGATCTTCCAGAGTTGGAAACAATTATGTGGGGAATAGATAAGGTGATTGCACATAGTCTTTTATTCAGAGTAGGGGAACCAAGAATTAGAGGGCTTAGGTTTCAGGTGAGAGGGGAAAGATTTAATAGGAACCTAAGGGGCAACATGTTCACATAGAGGGTGATGGGAATATCAGCAACGAGCTACCAGGGGGAGTAGTTTAGTTTATTATTGTCACGTGTACCGAGGTTGCGGCAAGTACAATAACAACATTTCAAAGACATTTGGACATGTACATGGATGGGAAAGGTTTAGCGGGATATGGACCAAATCCAGGTAAAGGGGGATGGCTTAGATGGGGCATCTTGGCCGGCATGGACAGGCTGGGCTGAAGAGACAGTTTCCATGCTGTATGACTCTATGGCCCCTCGGCACAGTGTAGCGGTAGAGTTGCTGCCTTACATCGCCAGAGACCGGGATTTGATTCTGACTCTGGGTGCTGTCTGGAGTTAGTATGTTCTTCCTATGACCACATAGGTTTCCTCCGGGTGCTCCGGTTTACTACCACACTCCAAAGATGTAAGTTAATTGGTTTCAGTAAAACTTGTAAATTGTCCCTAGTGTGTAGGATGGCGCTAATGTACAGAGGTGATCGGTGGTTGGCGTGGATTCGATGGGCCGAAGGGCCTGTTTCCACACTGTATCTCCAAAGTCTAACATCTAACGACTCTAAGGCTAATAACATTGCCCAGTAACTTTACTCAGAACCTTATCGTGTCAACATCAACAGTGTTGAATAAATTGTTTTTTCAACAGACGGCATTCTGAAGACGTCACAGAGAAATCTAACAGCACGGAACAGAGAGGAAACGACAAGCAAGCATGCTCTTGTGGAGATCCCAATTAATCTGTGCAGATTTGTGAATCATGATTTAGCTTGCAAATATCTGACTTTCGTTTGAGAACCGCATGGAATGAGCTCATTACAAAAATCTCTACTTTTACAACACCTAATATTCATCATAGCTTGAAAATGCCAAATAAAATGATTGCAAAATAATAACTGAACGGTGTGATTATAATCACAGATGGAGCACAATGTAGATAGGTTAGGACTTTTATTATTATAGTGACTTGAACTGAGCAACTGAAAAATCTTTGTTTTGCACACTATGCAAACACATTAGATATATTATACATTTGATATGTTGTCATGTGGAGAAATGTAGGATTTAAGATTCCATTCATAACGTGTGATAGCAAGGATAGCACAGTGGTGCAGCGGTAGAGCTGCTGCCTCAGAGCGGCAGAGTTCAATCCTGACCTCAGGTACTGTCTGTGTGGAGTGTGCATGTTCTCCTTGTGACCGCATGGGTTTCCTCCAGCTGCTCCAGTTTCCTCCCACATTGCAAAGGCACATATGTTTATGTTAATTGTCCTCAAATGTGTAGGGGGTGGATGGAAGGTTGGGATGACATAGAACTCGTGTGAATGGGTGATCGATGGTCAGCATGTACTCGGTGGGCCTGTCTCCATGTTATATCACCAAACAAAAAATTAATTTTCAAGTCAGGAATCAAGAATTTTTGTTGTCCTATGCCCCGAAAAAACAATGAAAATCTTACTTGCAGCAGCACATGATATGTAAACATGGTGCTCTGTAAATACCACAGTAAACAACAACAAATGTTCAGCTGAACATTTTCAACAAACAATAATAGTGGAAAGACAAAAACAATGCTCCCAAGTCTATGTAGTTTGGAGCTTATTTGGAGGTTGTAGAGTTCAATAGCCTGATGGTTGTAGGGAAGAAGCTACACCTGAACCTGGACGTCGCAGTTTTCAGTCTCCTAAACCTTCTTCTTGATGGCAGGAGTGAAATGAGAGCGTGGCAATGGGTGGGTGTGGGTCTCTGATGATACTGGCTGCGACACGTGTAGATCCCCTTGATGGTGGGAAGGTCAATGGCCGTGATGCACTGGGAAGTGTTCACCATTTTTTGCAGTCGACCTCAATCCTGGGCGTTCGAGGTACAGAAGAAGGCCGTGATGCAACCGGTCAGTATGGTCTCTATTGTACACCTGTAGAAATTCAAGGGAGTGTAGGACGGAACGCAGATGCTGGTTTACACCGAAGATAGACATAGAATGCTGGAGTAACTCAGCGGGATAAGCAGCATTTCTGGAGAGAAGGAATGGGTGACGTTTCGGATCGAGATCCTTCTTCAGACTGAGAGTCATGGGAGAGGGGAGCGAGAGATATGGATAGTGATATGGAGAGATATAGACAAAGAAATGAAAGATATGCAAAAAAGTGATGATGATCAAGGAAGCAGTCCGTTGTTGGCTATGGGCCAGGTGAAAACGAGTTATACAGACAACTCACCACAACGCCAGTGCCACAAGTAGAGGCGGAAATCCAGGGGGGGGGGGGGGGTGGGGTTGGGTCCCCTCCATGTTTTCAGAGGTGAGGGATGATCCTCCCCCCCCCCCCCCCCCCCCCCATGGTTTGTGAAATATGTATTTTGCAATCAGTTCCCATCCGACCGCGTGCTGCGGCGTTGTGGCCGCATGCATGGTCAGCTAGCTCAGACTCTGAAAAGAATTCGATCACTATGCTGCCCACTTACATTTGCCTTCCTTACAATCTTTGTAGACTCCACTTGTTGAATGGCCTCATTCAGTGTTACAACCATTATATGATTCTACGAATGTGCAGGAAGGAACTGCAGATGCTGGTATATACCAAAGATAGACACAAAGTGCTGCAGTAACTCAGATGGTCAGGCAGCTTCCCTGGAGTTAAAGGATGGGTGACGTTTCGCGTCGGGACCCTTGTTCGAACAGGCGGAAACCTACATGGTCAGAGGGAGAATGGGCAAACTCCACACAGATGGCACCCAAAGTCAGGATTGAACCTGGGTCTCTGGCGGTGTGAGACAGCAGCTCCAGTGGTTGAAGTCTGAAGAAGGGTCCCGAGCCGAAACGTCACCCATGATTTTTCTCCGTATGATTCCACGACACTGGTGGCAAACTAACTTTCCAGAAACTGAAAGGTATGCATATAATAATGTAGCAATTCACGCTTTATAAAAGCTGTTCTCGATTGTTAGTAATCACATTCAGTTTAACAGGTAATTTCATTCAGCGATCCACAAGACAACACACCTGTTCACAACTAAACCCGAGGACAAACAGGTGATGAGTGCTACTGAAAATTATACCCATGTTTTGATAGTGATTTCCGTGCCAGAACAAGTACCACGACGAGGGTGGAGGAGCTACGGAGAAACAGAGAAAGCAAGGTTTACTTGAAGTTCGAGAAGTCAATGTTCATACTGCTGGGATGTAAGCTGCCCAAGCGAAATATGAGGTGCTGTTCCTCCAATTTGCGATTGGCCTCACTCTGACAATGGAGGTGGCTCAGGACAGCAAGGTCAGTGTGGGAAGGGGAGTGAAAGTGTTTGGTAACCAGGAGATCGCATAGGCCCAGGCGGACTGAGCAAAGGTGTTCAATAAAAGGATCGCTCAGTCGAGAGTATTCGGCAACCTTCTTGTTCTGAGGAAGTAGAGGTGTTGATGGGCTTTCTTTATGACTCCATCAATGTGTTGATCTTCAGAAATATGCACGCCTAGGAATTTAACATTTTTGACTCTCCACCACTGACCTGTTGATGAAGACAGATTTGTTAATCCTAAACCTTCCACTACCAAAGTCAATAATCTGTTTCTTGGCATTAAGGGCAAAGGGGCTGAGCATGAGGTGCTCCCGCGCTGAAGGTTATCGAGCAGGAGGTGTTGCTGCCAATTTGTACAGATTGTGGTCTGTTGATGAGGAAGTCAAGGGTCCACGGGTGCAGGAGCAGGATAGCTGGCCCTTGAATCATCACTGACAAATTTAAGTAGCATATTCAACACTGTCACCATATCAAGTCAGGAGAAGAGTCCTGACCTGAAATGTTGTCCGTCTATTCCCTCCACTTATGCTGCCTGACCCGCTGAGTTTCTCCAGCATTTTGTATTTTGCTGTTATAATATCCCTTGATTCCTTTAATGTCCAGGCAGCCAGCCATTCAAAAGCATGCAATGAGTGATATTAATTTATTATTGTCACCTGTACCACTGTATCTCTAAAGTCAAAAGTCCACTGCCTCTCCTATTAACATTTCTATCATAGATTGGAATTGTTATCAAGCATATCAAGATACAGTGAGAAGCTTTGTTCATAAGTTATTTGAGCTGAATTAGGCCCATCAAGTTTACTCCACCATTCAATCACCGCTGATCTATCTTTCCCTCCAAACCCCATTCTCCTGCCTTCTCCCCATAACATTTGATGCCCTTACTAAGTCACTGAAAGTTGGCTTGCAGGTACAGCAGGCAGTGAAGAAAGCTAATGGAATGTTGGCCTTCATAACAAGAGGATTTCAGTATAGGAGTAAAGAGGTTCTTCTGCAGTTGTATAGGGCTCTGGTGAGACCACATCTGGAGTATTGTGTACAGTTTTGGTCTCCTAATTTGAAGAAGGACATCCTTGTGATTGAGGCAGTGCAGCGTAGGTTCACAAGATTGATCCATGGGATGGCGGGACTGTCATATGAGGAAAAATTGAAAAGACTAGGTTTGTATTCACTGGAGTTTAGAAGGGTGAGGGGGATCTTATAGAAACATATAAAATTATAAAAGGGCTGGACAAGCTAGATGCAGGGAAAATGTTCCCAATGTTGGGTGAGTCCAGAACCAGGGGCCACAGTCTTAGAATAAAGGGGAGGTCATTTAAGACTGAGGTGAGAAAAAACGTTTTCACCCAGAGACTTGTGAATTTATGGAATTCCTTGCCACAGAGGGCAGTGGAGGCCAAATCACTGGATGGATTTAAGAGAGTTAGATAGAGCTCTAGCGGCTAGTGGAATCAAAGGATATGGGGAGAAGGCAGGCACGGGTTATTGAGAGGGGACGATCAGCCATGATCACAATGAATGGCGGTGCTGGCTCAAAGGGCCGAATGGCCTCCTCCTGCACCTATTTTCTATGTTTCTATGTTCTATGTAAGCAAGAATCTACCCATCTCCACTTTAAAAATACCCATTGACGACCTCCAAGCAATGTTCCCTCTAAGCTGTGCGTGGGTGGGCGCGCACTCAAGTTTTGAAACAAGTGTACAAAGAAAATTTATGTGCGCACAAAAGGATTGCAATTCGGGGGGAAAAAAATCTCTGCTATAAAATTTCTCCGCCATAAATGATAGCGGAGACGTTTTTTTGAATTTCAAAATCCGCGGCCCGATCCGGCACCTGGGACAGCTGCAGCCCGCTCTGGCATCGGCGTAATCCGCTCCGTGAGCGCCGCATCCGTCCCCGCGCTTCACCTGGGGGATGGCCAGGGCCGCCCTCATCAAAGATGGTGGCGCTGCTGGCAGGAACCCAGCAGTAAATGGACAGGACTGGACCTTGGAGAGGAGGGTGAGGGAGGGAGCGGATGGGGGAAAGGGAGAGAGGGGTGGAGAGGGAATGGGGAAAGGGATGGAGAGAGAGGGAGGAGAGAGGGGGGTGGGGAAAGGGAGAGAGGGAGGAGAAGATAGGGAGGAGAGAGGGGGAGGAGAGAGGGGGGGAGGAGAGAGGGGGGGGATGAGAGAGGGGGGGAGGAGAGAGGGGGGGGGAGGAGAGAGGGGGGGGGCAGGAGAGAGGGGGGGGCAGGAGAGAGGGGGGGGCAGGAGAGAGGGGGGGAGGAGAGAGGGGGGGAGGAGAGGGGGGGAGGAGAGAGGGGGAGGAGAGAGGGGAGAGGGGGGGGGGGGAGGGGAGGGGGGGGAGGGGGGGAGAGGGGGGAGAGGGGAGAGGGGGGAGAGGAGGGAGAGGAGAGGGGAGAGGGGGGGAGGAGAGAGGGTAGGTGGAGGACTTGTTACAGTGTTAAAATAAAGAACTGTTTCATTTGAAAAGTGAAAGCATTCAAGAGTCTGTACAATCTATATTACTAAAAGTCTGATCTTGACCACTTTTGGCTCACTGTGGTGTGATTTCCGAGAGACCGCCGGCACCTACGCCAGCTCGCTCAGAGCCCTCCTCCGCCTTCCTGGACCAGAGGATTTTTCCATCGATGAAAAATCAGAGAGATATTAATGTTTTTTTTAAATTCGCAATTCTCTCTGTTGCCCCTGCTGGAGGGAGGGGGAGGGACTATAAAGCCAGGAAGTGGTGTGCCTCACAGTCTCTGCAAGATGGGGGAAGCCAGAGGGTCACGTCTCTCTGAGCTCTGAATAGTACTGAGCAAATGTCTACTCAACTGTGAGTGCCCTTAATGTGGTTCTATAAATGCTTGCAAAACGTGTCTCTATTGGTTCTAAAATGCTTGCAAAAATTGTCTATTGGTTAAAAAATGCTTGCAAAAAGTGTCTATTGGAGCGCATTCCGATCTGCATAGAGTCAATTATAGAACATGTACATGGCTGGCCCAATTTGTCCATACTGATCAAGTTGGCATTCTGCGTGCCCAGGGGCTCGCTGCCGTTCCCAGGTCAGCACGCGTCCCAGGGACTGGCTGCCGTTCCCAGGTCGGCTCGCCTGCAACAGAATGAGTGGTGGGCGTGGAAGGCATTGAGAGGGAGAAGAGGGGGGGGGGGGAGCAGGAAGAGAGAGAGGTTTAATTGAAGCAACTTGCAGTGAGAGCGTTGCTGTTGTTGCTGGCCGCTAACGAATTGAAAAAGAAAATGGGGTTTTCCGGGTTACGGGACGTGTGCCCGCAGTCCGAACCCTGTCCTAGATGCTTGGCCTCATTGTGATCGTTGCCACCCCCCCATGTTTGACAACTGCTTCACCTGGTTGTTGTTGTCAGCAGCTGCATATTCAACCAAAGAGAAGAGAAGGGACGCAACTTTACTCACAGCTGTCAACCGACGCGCTTCCCCAGACCGCACAGATCGTTGGCAGCCGGCGCAAAGGGACAAACTGGCGCAGGGACTGAACTCAGCGTGAGAGTTGGCAGCTCTGCACTTAGTCTAGTGGTACCTAAAATGTAGTAATCAATAATTACACTGTATTATACAGTATATAATTTATACTTATTTGTAAAAATCTCATAATCACATTGATTTTATTGTACAGTTTACGAAGACCATTTCAAATTCTGTAGCTGGCTTATTGCTTTTATTATTTTAATATTTTTATATTAATGCAAGAAACGCGTACTTTCCTACCTGTTAAAACACGCCAAAATGTTGCATTTTTGCGCTGTAAAAAATTGTGGAAGTCTGGGTACGCGTGAGTGACATGTACCCAACTTCAGAATTCCAAAAGTGAAGCGAAATGAAGGTAAAGAGAAGCGGGAGCTGAAGGGACAACAACAGTCAAAGTGCTTGGCGAACATTGGCCGTGCAGATATCGGAATTGAAAATATTGGGAATTATCGTGTTTGCTCACTGCATTTCATCAACAGTAAGGCATTATTTGTGGTTTTTCTTGATTCCTTTGGTATCTAAAAAGTCTCAGAAGTGATAAATCTGGCTGTAAATTTTGCTTCAGAGGCATTTTATTTTTGTATGTAGAAACCCACTTGAGAACCATGGGCGATTTAAAAAATTTACAGCCAGATTTATGACTTCTGAAACTTTTTAGATGCCAAAGGAATCAAGAGAAAACACAAATAATGCCTTAGTTGATGAAATGCAGTGAGAAAACAGCCAATGTTCGGCAAGCACTCTGGCTGTTGTTGTCCCTTCAGCTCTCGCTTCTAT